>NW_004624746.1:12338455-12382294 GCF_000247695.1 Heterocephalus glaber
TTTTTTTGGTACCAGGGATCGAACTCCAGACCTTGCGCTTCCAAGGCAGGCGCTGGAACCACTGAGCTAAATCCCCGGTCCTATGCCAATAACCATTGTTAACAAATTGTTAAATATAAATTAAGCACTTCAAATTGAAGTGGAGAGGAAAGAGTTAAGCCCATAGTGTAGAGGCTGAATTTGAGAGTCAGAAAGGCAGTAAAGTATTAGTTCTTGCCAGGCATGGTGGCACACATACCTGTAATGCCAGCACTTGGGAGGCTGAAGCAAGAGAATGAGTTTAAGGCCAGCCTGGGCTACATAGTGAGTTCAAAGCCAACCTCAACTATATAGCAAGACCCAAAAAAACCTCAACATCAGGGAATTTATCTCAGTGGTTCTGCCACCTGCCTCGCAAGCACCTCGCAAGTGCAAGGTCCGGAGTTCGATCCCCAGTACAAAAAAAAACCCAAACCAACAACAACAAAAAAAACAGACTTAAAGTATCTGTTCTCTGCCCGTTGCGCAAGTGCAAGGACCCAAGTTCGATCCCCAGTACCCCCCCCAAAAAAAAAGTATCTGTTCTCACTTAGACAAGTAGGGAGAAAGTTCAGAAGTAGTATTATGATCTCATGATTGCCTGTCAACTTAAATTTTAATGTAATATTTTAAAAGAATTTTTGCTGCTGCCAACTAAATTCTGCGGCAGAATTTAATAATAAATTCCCTAGAAACTTACTTGCTGCTTAAAGTGTGGTGAGTGTGGCTGCTTGATTTGTTAATATGTATTAATCTTTGTGTGTGTCAGGGGATACTGGGATTCTTGGGCTCAGACTCACGGGCACTCTGCCACTGAGCTATGACCATAGCCCCTATTTTGAAACAGGATCTCTAAGTGGCCCAGGCAGAACTTGAACTTTGATCCTCCTGCCTCGACCTCACAAAGTGCTGTGATTACAGATTTGGGCCACCACGCTTGGATTCCTTACCTTTGAATAAAAAATATCTTCTTAGGGCTGGGGATTTAGCTCGGTGGTTTCGCCGCCTGTTGCACAAGCTCAAGGACCCCGAGTTCAATCCCTGGTACCAAAAAAAAACCAACAAAAAACTGTGTATAAAAATATCTTCTTATCTTGAAAATGGAACCTTTGCTGGCCAGGGTGGCAAACATTGTAATTCCTAGCTACTGAGGAGGCTGAGGCTGGAGGGTCACAAGTTTAAAGAAAGTGTAGATAACTTAGTGAGGCCATCTCAAAATAAAAAGATGTAGTAAGTACTAGAGTGCTTGCCTGGTATATACAATTACTAGGTTCAATCTCCACTACTGCAAAGAAAAAAGAGAGACAGCTTTTACAGCCAAAATTGGTAATGTTTCATGGAAAATACACAGAATTTATTTGAACATGTTGGAATATCATTAGTAATGGAAAGGAGACAGCACTTCCTTGTGATGTGGTTTTTTAGGTACCGGGGATCAAACTCAGGTCCTTGTGCTTGCGTAGCAGGCGGCGAAACCACTGAGCTAAATCCCCGACCCTTGATGTGTGTTTTTATAACCCTATCTCCCTTTTGGCCTGAACAAGGACACCAAAGGAGATTTGCAGCGTCGGGCAAACGGGGATCCTGTGTACCCTCCACACAGCTTCCCCCAGTGGTGACATTTAAGATCAGTTTTAAATTATTCCTAGACCTCTGCATTCTTTTACAAGCCTGTATCTTTAGATGTCCAGCTTTCTTTAAGGAAAGTGTACTTGTTTCACGCCCAGTCTTTAGCTTTCAGAATTGGAATATATCACTGGGCATATGGTGGACGCCTGTAATCCCAGCATTCGGAGGCCGAGGCCTCGCCACATGTCAAGGGCCAGCCTGAGTCACATCGAGATTTCAAGGCCAGCCTGAATGACAAAGCAAGATCCTGTCTCAAAACAAAACAAAAACCATCAAACTGAAAAGTATCAGGTCAAAGGAAAGTGTCCCTGTGTTATTACTGCTTTAGTACATTTTGCTCTGCTCTTTCCGTTTCCAGTTTGTACCATCAGGTAAGAGGGGATCATGGCTTGTCTGTACTTTGTGATTCGTTTCTCCCCAGCATGTACAAGACATACATGCCATTTTACTGTGTATAGCGAAGAAACATGTTCAATTGAATATTCACATTTCTGGTTTTGAGTTTATTTTGGTGGTACTTGAAATTTTGAGGTTTTTGTATTTATTTATTGTTTTTTAAAATATCATGTCTTTTTTTTTTTCCTTCCAGCCTGAAAATGAAATTTCTTCAGATTGCAATCATGTAAGTATGGATTCTCTGTAACTCACCATATATGCTTTATATATATGATGACATATTGGGATGCTTTTCCTGTTGTTTGAGGAAGCTTTATGTTTTCTTAGATTGTCTTTTTTTTTTTTGGTACCAGGGATCGAACTTGGGTCCTTGCGCAGCAGGCGGCAAAACCACTGAGCTAAATCCCCGGCCCCTCTTAGATTCTCTTAATCTTAAAATTATGATAAACTTTTAAGAACCTTGGCAAAATCCACAAATTCCCCTTCATTGCAGAAACAGCAGGTTGTGCCAAATAATATTTATGTACTTAGGCTTAAACTTTCTTTTATTTTGGGGGGAATATTTTTTGTTTGTTTGCTTTATTTTATTTTACTCTTTTGGTCTCACTGTGTAATTTAGATTGGCTTTGAACTCACTGTGTAGCCCAGGCTGGCCTTGAATTTGTAGTGATCCTCCTGCTTCAGCCTCCTGAGTGCTGGGATTACAGTTGTGTGTGTGTAGTTAATTGATTTTTAACAAAGATGCCAAGATACTTTGGTGGGGGAAAGAAAAATCTTTATAAGAGTGGAACAACTAGAAATCACATGCAAGGAATGAATTTGAAACCCTGCCTCACACTGTGTGAAAAAACTTACACGAAAGAGCTAAATTGTAAAATTTATAGAATAAAATATAGGTGTAGGGCCAGGAATTTAGCTCAGTGGTTCTGCTGCCTGCCTTGCAAGTACAAGGTCCTGAGTTTGATCCCAGGTACCGCCCCCCCAAAAAAATATATATGTGTGTGTAAATCTTTATGAGTTTAGATTAGGCAATGCTTTCTTAGATGTGACACCTAAAAAACAAGCAAAATAGTTTGATAAATAGATAAATCTGGGCTGGGAATGTAGCTCAGTGGCACAGTGCCAAAAAAAAAAGATAAATTCACCAAAATTAAAAAATTGTTGTGCTTCATGAATACTGCCAAGCCTGGCTGTGGTGGCATATGCTTGTAATTCCAGCACTTGGGAGTCTGAGGCCAAAGGATGATGAATTTGAGGCAGCTTCATGAAGAAACCCTGTCTCAAAAGGTGAAAAATGATACTGTTAAGAAAATTGAAAGACAACCCACAAAATATGAGAAAATACTTTGCACACATTTCCTGATAAAGGAGCTAGTTAACATCGAGAATATAAAAATCTCTTACAACTCCAGAGTAAAGAAATTTAGGGTGAAGTGTGCGGCTCAGTGGTAGAGCTTGTGGTTCACATGTGACTTCCCGAGTTCAATCCCACCACCCGAACTAAAGTGGGTACTGGGTGCGAATAGACATCTCTCCCTAAAAGCCAGGACTCACAGAAGGCACTTGGCACCGTTGTCATTAAGGAAGCCCAAATCAGAGCTGTGTGAGATTCTCCTTTATACCTGCCAGGACGGCTGTAACCAGCAAGATGGGCAGGAACAGATGTCGGTGTATTCGGTACATGGAGAAATGGACGTCTGCTTACCTTGCTGGTGGGAGTGTGAAGCAACTCGCCCACTGTGGCAGACAGGGCGGCAGGGTCAGAGTTGAACAGAGTCGTGACCCATCAGTTCCTCTCTTAGGTGTTTGCCTGTCTGTCCAAAAAACATGTTTTCCACCATGACAGTCAACATGGAAGACTTCTGTGACCTCAAAAGGTGTGGGGATTTCGTCCCATCAGCAAGCAACAAATTCTACAGCAGTGAACACCATCTGGGTGTCCTCTGGTCCCAGCACTGTCTTGAGAGACTCAGTCCCCAAGACTACTGCACAAACATTTAATTTTTTAATTTTCTAATTTTATTTTTGGTATTGGGGATTGAACTCGGGACCTTGTGCTTGCAAGGTAAGCAGTGACACCACTGAGCTAATAAATCCCTGGCCCAACCACACATACATTTTAGATGCCATTGGCAAACCACCAGTGCTGTAGTCTTCCCCTTCACTTCTTTTGTTTTGTTGTAGTACTAGGAATTGAACCCAAAGACCTTCCCACTGAGATATATCTCTGTCCCTTTTTCATTTTTATTTATTTATGTGTGTATTTTATTTTGAGACAGAGTCCTGCTAAGTCACTGAGTTGCTCATGCTGGGCTTGTACTTCAGCTCCTTGTGCCTCAGTCTCCTAATTGCTGGGTTTATAGGTGTGTACCACCACACCAACTAGCCCTCTGGAATGAGCAGGGTCTTACAATTTACTCTTGGAAAAGAGTAGGTTAGAGAGTTTCTTCATGGCTATTCCAAGACAGAAAAGTAGAGGAAGATTAGAGTTTCTGTGACCTGTGTCAGGGAAAAGAAATTCTAGTTTCTATGCTCGTCTGTGAAGAGGAGGTTAAGAGCCAGGAACCATGGACAAAACCCAAAATATAGCTGGGTACAGTGGTGCACACCTGTAATCCTAGCACTTAGGAAGGCTGAGGCAGGGGAATCACAAATTTGAGTCCTGCCTGGACTAGTGAGACCCTGTCTCAAAAGAAAAACAAAAACCAAGGTTGAGGCTATAGCTTAGTGGTGGAGCACTCCTGGGTTCAATTCCTCAATACCCCAAAGACAAAAAACGAAATTAAAAAATAAGTATATGTAAATGTATCACAGTATCCAAAAATGCTGAGAACGTGCTCACATAAAAATGTGTATGTTTTTAAGCTGGGTGTGGTGGCACATGTCTGTATTCCCAGCACTCTGGGAGGCTGAGGCAGGAAAATCATAATTTTGAGCCCAATGTAGGCAACTTAATGAGACCTTGGAGCCCCCCCCCCCCCCCCAAAAAAAGAACTGAGGGTGTAGCTCAGTGTAAAGGCTCTCCATTCAATCCTCACTACCACCCCCACCAAGGCTACATTTTTAGCACCATTACTCATAATGATCTAAAAGTAGAAACAACTCAAATGTCTGTCACCTGATGAGTGATAAATAAAACATGATGTATTCATACACTGGAATATTATTTGGCACAAGTAGGGATGAAGCACTGATACATGCTACGACATGTCTGAACCTCAAGGACTGGACTTAAAAGGTCGCGTATTTACATGATTCGGTTATATGCACTGTCTAGAGTAGACAGATCCACACAGAGAGAAAGGTTATTGTTTGCTAAGAGCTGGGGGAATGGGGAAACTGGAAATGACTGCTAATAAGCGTGGAGGTTCTTTGGGGAATGATGAAAATGTTCTGCAATCAGTGATAATGTGTGCACAACCTTGTGCACGTTCACTGCCCAGTTGGACTTGGGAAGAGTAGATTTTACGGGGTGCATTATATCTATAGTCAGCACCCATGCAGTCATCACACAGCTTCAGTTATTAATTCAGATGGATCCTGTGTCTTCTCCTATCTCCTTTCCCTCCTTCTATATTATTAGTAGTAGTATTATTGGTACCAGGAATCAAACTGGGGTCCTTAAAAGTAGTTTTTTGTTTGTTTTTTTGGTACCGGGGATCGAACTTGGGTCCTTGCGCTTGCGCAGCAGGCGGTGAAACCACTGAGCTAAATCCCTGGCTCTCTCCTTCTGTATTATTTTGAAGCAGAATACAAACATCATATTGTTTCATGTGTTAATATTCCAGTAAATATCTCTAAAAGTTAAGGACTTTCAGAAAAACGTAACCACAATGCCATTGTATGTCTTAAAATTGCATAATTCCTAATCAAATATCTGGTTAGTGTTCAAATTTCTAATTTGAGCACTCATTCTGGAAGAGAATTTATCTAATTTCCTAAATAGTAGCTGTGAAAAAAACTTACAGTAAATGTGAAATATTGACAGCTTTCTACCTAAGATTGGCAACACAGCACACTTGCTCACTGTAAGAGAGGTCCTACCAGTTCAGTAAGGTGAGAAAAAAGAAAACAGGTTAGAATTAGAGAGGAAAAATTAAACTATCATTATTTATAGATGACATGGTTATATTAGTAGAAAATCCAAAAGATGAGCCAGGCGTGGTGGCACATACCTGTAATCCCAGCACTGCAGGCTGAGGCAGGAGAATTGCTGAGGATTGGAGGCTAGCCTGGGCTACATGGTGCGTTCAAGGCCAGCCCAAACTGCATGGCAAGATCCTGTCTCAAAAAAAAGAAAAAAAAATGAAAAAGAAAATCCAAAAGATAGATTATTAGCGGGTAACTAATAGACGTATTTTGTAAAATTCCTAGATAGAGTCAGTTGTAAAACTCAATTATGTTTTTATATAATAGAAATAAGTAAAAATTTTAATTGATGCTATTTGGAACAGCATACCTACATAAAATTACTTTAAAAAATATGTGTAAGACTATTCTGCAGATAGCTATAAAATATTAAGAGAAACTTGAAGAATGAAGTAAATCAATGAGCAACTGTGCTCATGACTTGGAAATCTTATTACTATGAAAATGTTAGCTCTTACTGAATTACCTGTAGATCCTTACAATTCCATATTTGTGGTTATTGAAATGATTCTGTGGCTCTAAAATGTATATGGAAACAGTGTCAAGAATAGGCAACAAGGCCGGGGATTTAGCTCAGTGGCACCGCACCTGCCTTGCAAGCATAAGGTCCTGAGTTTGAGCCCTGGTACTGCACAAAGAGAGAGAGAGAGAAACAAAAAGCACTAAACATAAATTAAAAGATTAATAAATTGAATTACATAAAATTTATTATTGGGGCTAGGATGTACCTCAGTAGTAGTAGAGCCCTTACCTAGCATGCATAAAACCTTCAATCTCCAGCGCCACACTTAAATCTTTTTTTATTAAATACAATAGTAAGGCAAGCATGGTGGTGCCCTCCTGTAATCCCAGCACTCAGGAGACTGAAGCAGGAAGATCATTCAAGTTTGAGGCCAGTCTGAACTACATAGTGTGACCCTGTCTCAAAAAAACAAAAACAAAAAAATCGAAAAACAATATTGAAAGTGAAAAGGCAAGTCATAGAGGAGAAAGTATTTTTAATATATCTGACAATAGGGCCAGGGATTTAGCTCAGTGGTTTTGCTGCCTGCTGCGCAAGCACCAGGACCCGAGTTCGATCCCCAGTACCAAAACAAAAAAAAAAACCAAAAATTAAAAAAAAAAAAAATATATATATATATATATCTGACAATATAGCCAAAATATGTAAGAACTCAAAACAGTAAAGGAAATACAAAGGAATAAAAAAATGGAGATGATATCTAATGGCATAAACATGGAAAAGAGGTGCTCAACCTCATTAGTGATCAGATACCTGCTATTAGAATCACTGAAATTGAAAAAGACAAATTTAAAAATTAAAAGGACTGACAGTGTATCAAATATTAGTATGAATAAGGAACAAGGCATCTTTTGTGCACTGCCGTAATTTAGTGCATCTACTTTCAAAGTGCTTTGGCTTTTTTTTTGGTTTTTTTTTTGGAGTTAAGGTCTCGCTATGTAGTTTAGGCTGGTCCTGAACTCACTATGTAGCCCAGGCTGGCCTCAAATTTGAGGCAGTCCTGCCTCAGCCTCCCGAGTGCTGGGATTACAGGTGTGCACCACCATGCCTGGCTGTAAAACTCTGGCATTTTTAACTAAAGCTGAAAACACAGACGTAGTGTATGGCCAGCCATTTCACTTCTAGATGTTTATCCAACAGAACTGCATATAAATCTACATAAAAGGGCATGTACAAGAACATTTGTAGCAGCTTGTAATAGCCCTATAAACCATGAGCAAAATCCTTCTAATTTATTTTCCAGTTCTGGGGATTGAACCCAGGACCTCCAGACTAAACTACATTTCCAGTCCTTTTTTTACTTTTTATATGTTGAGACAGGGTCTTGCTAAGTCAATAAGTTGCCCAGGCTGGGCTTGAATTTGCCATCCTCCTGCCTCAGCCTCCCAGAGTGCTGGGATTATAGGTGTGCACAACTGTGAATTCTAACTTCTCAGCTCAATTCTCTTAACTTGATAAGAATAAAATGTCAGTTGAATTTCTGGGCAGCATTGCTTATGATCAAAGTGACCCAGTTGGTAAATTTCATATGGACTGGAAAGAACTATAAATGAATTATAAAACCCCATAGATGTGTTGCACTTTGCACTTCCGGAATGTGGTGACTCTTGTACTTGGGTGTGTCCTTAGAAGGAGCCCAGGAAGCTATGCCAGAGGAGTGTTAAAACATTGCACTCCCCTGGGGCATACGGCTTCTAAGTGAAGGCATTTCCTTCTTGAAGAGGGACAATCAGGTGCATTCTTTTTTTTTGGTACCGGGGATCAAACTCGGGTCCTTGTGCTTGCAAGGCAGGTGGCAGAACCACTGAGGTAAATCCCCGGCCCAAGAGGGACAATCAGTGCTGCCCTGTGGGTAGTTGTGATTCTTGTCTTTTCTTCCATCCCAGGCCTTCCACAGAGTTCAACTCCAGCTGTGAAGTCCACATTTCTTTGTCTGATATTCATTTCTAGAACCAAACTTTTGATTTCCCACCCTTAAACCTTCACCTCCTACATTCTTTCCCATCTTAGTAGCCCTTTATTTTTCCTGTTGCTCAAATCAAAACCCTTCATTCCTCTCTTCCTCTCTGTCCCTATTCCCTTTGATGTATATCCCAAGTCTGACCACTGTCGCTGAGCCGAGCCTCCCATTCTCTTCTGTGAGAGCCTCCTAAGTGGTCTCCTCTTCCTGTCCCTCTGCGGTCCATGCTATGGCCTGAGTGACCTCAGTGACACGTAAGTCAGATTGTGTAACTGCTCTGCCCCAACTCTTTAAGCCTCGTCCTCACTGTTACACTCAACAGCTGTTGACGATGGCCTGTTCTCTGACCTCTTCTACCACTGTTGTCCCTTGCCCCACTTAAGCCACAGTGGCTTCCTCTTTGCTGCTCCTCAGATTTTATGTATTTATTTGTTTGTTTTTGGTACCGGGGAATCAAACTTGGGACCTCGTGGTTGCGAGGCAGGCAGCAGAACCACTGAGCTAAATCCCCAGCCCTTGTTTTTTGAGACAGGGTCTTGCTATGTATTTTGAGCTCACCTTGAACTCACTGTGTAGTCAGGCTGGCCTTGAACTCACAGCGATCCTCCTGCCTCAGCCTCTCAAATGCTGGGGTTACAGGCTTGTGCCACCATGCCCAGCCATAGACAATACCCAAGAATTGATTGTAAAGAAATTTTCCTTCATTTCTCACACCTTGGTTTTGTAATTACTTTATTCCTCCTACTTCAAATGTTTCCCATTTTTCTCCCATCCAAGTCAGTTCTTGCCTCTTAACTAATCTAACACCCCCAGTCTTGACCTTCTCCATACTTTTCTCAGAGTTGCTCTTTTGAGTGCTGGTTTAAATTATGTATTTGGGCTGGGGATTTAACTCATTGGTTTTGCCGCCTGCTGCACAAGCGCAAGGACTTGAGTTCGATCCCTGATACCAAAAAAAAACCCAAATAAATTATGTATTAGCTTCCCATTTCTTTGATATGAACTGCAGTACTCAATGTAATCTGACTCCTGTTGTCTCCCCCGTCCCTATCTTTCATACCAGCCACTCTAGCCGATTTGAAGTACGTAGGATTCCCATGCATCATCCTCACCCCTTCTTTCCTTCTACTTTTACATACCCGGAGCCCCAGTTTCCCCAGTTCATCTGACAGAATTTCTTCTAATCCCCGAGCAACAAGCCCAGGGCAACTTGATCACTCCACCTCCTCCATCACTCACTGAGGTGTGTTTTTCCTGTGTTCCCAGAGTATTGCTTATTGCTGTTCTCTTCTGGCTTCCTTCATTTGTCCTCGGATGGCTGAGCTTGTTGATGATGGTTGGGAGGCTGGAACTTATTAACTCTGTTTTGATGGAGGAAGAGACCCTGTTCATCCTTTTACTTCTTCATTGAGTCTTTCTCGGCATTCCTGGATTTACCTACTTCTTTCCATGTCGTGCCTATTGGCACTTTTCTGTGCCTCCATTCCACTTCCAGAAAGCAGATCCAGTCATGTCACCCCTTTACTTTCCTTCAGTGACCCTCCCTCTGGGGTTAAAGTTCGCACATGGCCTACAGCTTCCTGGTCTGGCCCCAGCCTGCCTTTCCCGAGTCATCCTCCCTTGGACTTTTGAGTTCCTTTACCGCCCACCCTCATTGCATGCAGCTTCATTTACTTAAAATACTTTCCCTACCCTTTTATCCTGTTGACTGATCCTGACTTTCCGGGATCATCATCGTAGATAGTGTTTTCCCTGGAAAACCTTTCCTGGCCAAACTGTCATCCCACTTCCACATGGGGTGCTCCTCCCATGCTGCCGCGGTACCCGTGATGCCATTCACAGCTCCCTGCAGTTGGCCATAGTCACTACTGAGCAGTCTGTCTCTCTTACCTTCTGCTTTATGCTGCAGTCCCTACCACAGTGCTTGTAGTGCAGTATGCACTCCATAAATGCTTGCTTCTGTCTCCTCCCAAACTCCTGGAAACTAGATTGTTTGTGGTGCCGAGCTAAGCAGATGTACTAATCCAGTGAATGGCTGGTTGCGTTCCTTTGTCCTGGAGTATAGCAGTTAGAGAGAAAGGAATGGATCCCCTCCCAAACAGTCTCTTCATGTTCTGCATTAGCTAGAGCCTCTGCTCTGCCTCTCCTACTAAACGGTTTGAAGGCTTGTAGTGCTGCTTTTCAGAAATATCTGAAGATTTAGCTCATTGGCACCATGTCTGCCTTGCAAGCACAGTGTCCTGACTTGGATCCCTGATACAGGGCGGGGCTGGGGGGGAGAAATGGAATCACTCAATAAAAATATTTAACAGAAGCTCCAAAGAGACAATAATGTTCAGCCCTCACCTAAGAATAATAATGGCTTTGGATATATTGTATTTTAGATTGCCACAGGTTAAAATAATTGTACACGACTGGGACTATAGCTCAGTGGTAGAGCCCTCCCCCAGCAACACTGAAAGAAAAAAACCAGGGCCAGGGATTTAGCTCGGTGGCCTGCCTTGAAAGCGCAAGGTCCTGAGTTCAATCCCCGGTACCAAAAAAAAGAGAAAAGAACAAAGAAGAAACAAACAAAAGGACAAAACAAGAGAAAAAAGAATGGAAGAAAAAAACAGGTAGTGTATGGTGAAGTGTTTTAAAGGAGTGAAATAGATCACTGTGGAAAGTAGACCCTGAGTGACTCCATAAAACTGATCAGTGAAAGCACTGTTGGACTGGGTTTGGTTGTGCACACCTGTAATCCCAGCACCAGGAAGTCTGAGGGAGAGGATTACTGCAAGCTTGAGGCCAGGCTGCACTGCATAGAGAGACCCTGTCTAAAAAACAAAAATGAGAAAAAAGAAAGCACTGTTGAGGGCTGGGGATTTAGCTCAGTGGTGCCCCTGCCTGCCTTGAAAGAGCAAGGTCCTGAGTTCGATCTCCGGTACTAAAAAAAACCCAAAACAATACCCAAAAAGCACTGTTGGTAATGCAATCTCAGAATCTACCCCATCTGAACTTCTGGGTTACACTTTCTGGTCTAAGCATAAGTTGCTTCTGTAATCTATTTTTTCTCTGAAAGCTTTTATCAGGGACTTAAATACTGAATTTTTTCTTGACACTAAATGATTTAAATTCATAATTTTTTTAAAAATTGGCCTTTAGTAAAAGAAAAAATGTCTGAATGCTACTGCTTTTATTTTGTCTGCAAATGGTACTGCTTTTGTTTCCCTTCTATCTGTGATGTGGTGACCTTTTGTTACCTAATGTGTAAGTATGACTCATCTGACTGTATAATTGGTTTTTATCATCTGTAGTGACCACTGATGATAAATGTCATACTATTCTAACTGGAGTCTTTTTTCCTTTGTATGGTTTTCTCTTTGAACGTAGTTGTTGTGGAATTACAAACTGAACCTGACTACTGATCCCAAATTTGAATCTGTGGCCAGAGAGGTTTGCAAATCAACCATATCAGAGGTAGGTGATAAAAGAGTTTTGTGAATACTTACGACTTAGAAGAGAAAATTAACATCTCTTGACCAGACCAGTCATTAAGAGAGGAATGACTCAGATATTTTTCTTTTCTTAGAATTCACATCTGTCTTGGTTGAGAGATAGGAAGGGGGGCGTAATTAGACTTCTTTTTGTTAACACCGCCTACACTGACAGCGGGATGCTATTGACTGGAATAGTTCAGAATCAGGTTCTCTTGGTCCCCACATGTCCGTGCACCTGCAGAGGTTATCATGGCTGCTCTCACACCTTTCACATCTGCCGTGCCTGAGGCAAATCCAAAACTTTCCCCAGGAGGCTTATAAATATTCCCATTGTTCTGGCTTGGCAGCTGGATCAATTGAACCACAGGGGCATATGCTTCAAATAACAGGAGTTAGTGCTAGGAAGGTTCCGGATATTCACAGTCATACAGTTATAAATTGATACTGAGTAGAAAGACAAAAACAAATAATGAAAATGGGTAGCACTAGGGCATGGGGATTTAGCTCAGTGGCACCTCACCTGCCTCGAAAGCCCAAGGTCCTGAGTTCAATCCCTGGTACTAGGGAAAAAAAGAAAGAAAGAAAAGAACGGAAGGAAGGAAGGAAAGAAAGAAAAAATGGATAGCACTACACAGATACTAATGGGAGAAATTTTTGAATTATTTATCTTGGCTCAATGTAAGGAACAAATGATATTAATGAAAATTGTGGGGATTTGTTTTTAGTTTTTTCGGGGGTGGTGGTGGTGGTTTTGTTTTTGAGACTGCATCTAACTATGTAGTTCAGGCTGGCCTCAAACTCGTGGCAATCCTCCTGCCTCAGCCTCTCTCAAGTGCTGAGATTATAGACATGTGCCACCATGCTGGGCTGAAAATTGTGGTATTTGAGATTTCTTTTTGGGAGGAAAGTTTTGAATCAGTAATAGAAATCCCAGAAAGCCTTAAATTTTTCCACACTAAAATATGAAAATTGTGGAGAAAACGGTTGCGGTTTTTTTACTCCAAAGTTAAAATCTGCTTGAATTGACAGTGTGGATAACATAAGTCAGAGCTCTGAAGGAAGGCCCTGTCCCACCCAGGGGCCCCTTTAGCTTGTGTTTCACATCTACATCATTTCTGGGACTAGTGGAACCTATCAATTCTAGCCCTTCCAGTACTTGATTAGACATGTTTTAGTCTTTTAAAGTCATGACCCTTCATATTTACTTTGGCTTTAGAATAGAATAGCATTGGCTTCTAGCTTTAATATTCTACATCTTAAACTCCCTTAGCTGGCTATATGACTAAACTACCAACCCAAAAATCTCAAAAAGGAAAAGTGATTACTTAGTAATAGAAAGAAATACTAACAAAGAAACAATCCCAGGCTTGAACTGTAAATAGGCTTGTATAGTCTCACTTTATTATGGAACTAAGTTGTAAGTAGGGGGCTGGGGATGTAGCTCGGTGGTGCAGCACCTGCCTGATAACCACAAGGCCCTGGGTTCAACCTTCAGTGTGGAGAAGAAAAGAAGAAAAAAACTGGTAAGTAGGTTATTTTTTCTTTTTTGGACACATTAGAATATATATACATGTTTGTTTTGTCTCATTTTATATCAGCATTAGATTGTGCAGATTAATTACCATGTGGAAATTTAATTCAGAGTATATGCATATTCATCATGATAATTTCACTCTGCATTAGGCTGCCTTCCTCATAATGTAACTAGTGATATTTTGTGGTGACCCGTGACCCTGTAACTGTGTTACAGTTTTGTAAAAGATCCAAGTAACAAGGACACCTCTCCTGTCTTATAAAGAGATTACACAGGAGTTGGGAAAATTAAGTACCATATCAGGAAGAACATAATTGTCAGAAAATCTTTTATTCAAGGGCCGGGGATTTAGCTCAGTGGTTCCGCCGCCTGCCTCGACATCGCAAGCTCCTGAGTTCAATCCCCGGTACCCAAAAGAAAAAAAAGAAAATAAAATCTTTTATTTTGTGTCACCCTTCTATTTTTTTTTTTAATTTGGGAATCCTACTTTCATGGAGAAAAGGAACATCACAAGAATACCTGCAAACAAAGCTGAGCATGGTGACACATGCCTATAATCCCAGCACTGGGGGAAACTGAGGCAGGAGGATTGCTGTGAGTTCGAGGCCAGCCTGGGCTACACAGCAAGACCCTGTCCCCTTCCCTCCCCCCAAAAAAACCCCTGCAAACCAAACTTATTTACTCTCCACAATTGAGCTAAATACTCAAGCATTTTTCTAGTGCACCTAATGAATCAGCTCCTCAGCCCCCCCCCCCATGCACCTATGGCCTAGTGCATGCTGGGCACATGCTATATCACATATTGATGTTTTAATACTAATTTTTGTTATTGTGGTATTGGGGCTTGAACCCAAGGCCTTCACTAAGCTAAGTGAGGGCACTGTGTCCCTTTCTTTTTTATCATTTAGAGATAGGGTCTCTCTGAGCTGCCCAGGAAGGACTTGAACTTGTGATCCTCCTGCCTTAGCCTCTCAAGTCCTGGGACTAGAGATGTGCATCTCGGCGCCCAGTTTATGCTGTTTTTGCTGTTAATCTTAGACTAAAGGAAAGTATTATCTAGTAGAATGGTTGAAACTTCTCATTCAGACATTATACCCTATTGTAATTAATAGTTGGTGAACTGAAATACAAATAAGTACTATGTCTCCACATCTCAGGAAAATCTCAAGTAATTGAAGCTAAATATGTTTGGCTTATTACTGGGGCTCTGATTCAAAATGTGCTCTTGGTTTTTCTACAGTTTTAAACTGCTGATTGTCCAGTATAAGGGCCCATATGAATACTTCTTTATGCCATTAAGTCCTAAAACCCAGAACTAGTCCTTTATACAGGATTTTTTTCCTGTGGTTGAATTGCAAATACTGGGATTTTGAACCGTCCATTTCCCTTTCTTTTTTTTACTTCTGAACTTAATGTTGTTTTGCTAAAAAGTAAAACAAAAGTTAGAAATACACTCAGGGCCCTGGATTTTAGGTGTTACCAAAAAAGTGTTCAAGGGGCCTGGGATTTAGCTCAGTGGTTCCACCGCCTGCCTCGAAAGTGTAAGGGCCTGAGTTCGATCCCTGGTACCAAAAAAAGTATTCAAGGTTAAGCCAAAAGAATGTTCACCTTGACTCTTGAAGATCTCTGTTGCCTCTGAAGCCATTGGCTGACTATTTAGTTAAATTCCTGGTTTTTTTCCTTAAACGTAAACAAAATCTTTTGTCTTAAACTAGGTCTAGATTTGCTGCTGGAGTTAGACCCAGTTTCCTATAGGATAACTTGTGGAATGATCTATTGCACTGATGGCAAACCTTTTAGAACTTTCAGTGTTATAAATAACTTACTGCAGCACACATCCCTTAGGTTCGCCACCACTGATCTGTTGGTTTCAAAAAACCAGTTAAAGCTGGGCATGATGGTACATGCCCATAATCCCAGCTCTTGGGAAGCTGAGGCAGGAAGATCCCTGTGAGTTTGAGGCTAGACAGGGCTACATAGTGCATTCAAGGCCAGCCTGAACTACATAGCAAGACCCTGTCTAAAAAACAAAAAGAGGTCCAGGGATGTAGCTCAGTAGTAACGTGCCTGCCTGGCAAGCGCAAGGTCCCAAGTTCAATTCCTGGTACTAGAAAAAAAAAGAAAAAATGTTGTTTTATATGAGCACAGAATACTTGTAACACAGCCACTTTGTTTTGAGCAGATTAAAGAATGTGCTGATGAACCAGTTGGAAAAGGTTACATGGTTTCCTGCTTGGTGGATCATCGAGGCAACATCACTGAGTATCAGTGTCACCAGTACATTACCAAGATGACGGCCATAATTTTCAGTGATTACCGTTTAATTTGTGGCTTCATGGATGACTGCAAAAATGACATCAACATTCTGAAATGTGGAAGCATTCGACTTGGTGAAAAGGTATCTATCTGTGAACTTGGTAAATGAAAACCATGGGTCAGCACGCAAGGGGCAAACTTCAGGACAGCAGGGATCCTACAGTTGAAATTAAAAACTTGCCTTAGGCCAGGTATTTAGTGCAGTGGCACCGCACCTGTTTCAAAAGCACAAGAGCCTGAGTTCGATCCCTGGTACCAAAAAAAAAAAAAAAAGTCAGATCCTATAGGATCTGAAACTAGTTGATCTCTGACTGTAGTGTTTGTAACAAAATATTTCAGTATTGTATGGGGAAGTAGAAGGATTAATATCAGCTAAAGGTAGTATTGCTGGGAATGGTGATATGTACCCATAATCCAGCTGCCGAGAAGGCTGAGGCAGGAGGATTGCAAGTTCAAGGCCAGCCTGGGCGACTTAATGAGACTTTCTCAAAATAAAAAACTGATAAAAAAAGCTGGGATGTAGCTCAGTGGTAGAGCACCCTGGGTTCGATCTCCAGTACAGAAAAAAATAAAAGGCATTATCTTCAAAATATTACTTATAGTGCATCTCTGGCAAATCTTTCTCTTCATGTTTGCCATAAAAAAAATTACTTAGCAAACACTGGTTCGGTTCATCTCCATCTGTAAAGTGAGATATTTAAATATTAGAAAACTTAACATGTGAAGGTATTTCTAACTTATCAGAAGAAAGGTCCTCTGAAATTGTGATATATTATTATCTTCATTTCAGAACCGATTCTAGTAAATACAGAAAATAACTCACTAGCTAGTTTCTTCTTCCTTAGTTATAGCTGTCTTATGTTTTAAATTATTAGCCTGACAAGCAGAAGGTCCCAATGGAGGATTGGCCAGGTTTATCCTGAATTTGTTCCTCAGCAAAAAAAAAAAAAAAAGGAACTCTTGAAAAGTAATGAATACCAGTGGGAGAGGGGAGAGGTGGCCTGAGACTTCTGGCATCAGCTGTTAGTTGCTGCTGCTCATTAATCTGCTGTTAAGGGCATAGGATGGAAAATAAAACCTCCCTTTCTCCCTCTTCCTCTCTCCCCCCCTCCCCCTCTCCCCCTCCCTTTCTCCTCCCCTCCCTTTCCCTCTGTCTCTATCTTTCTTTCTCTCTTCCTCTCTCCCTCTTCCTCCCCCTCTCCCCCCTCCCTCCCCCTCCCTCTCCCTATGTCTATCTCTTTACTGGGGATTGAACCCCAGGCCTTTACATTGAGCTGTATCTCCTAGCCCCTTCATTTTTTGAGTCAGGGTCTCACTTAAGTCCCTCAAGCTGGGCTCAGACTTGTGACTCCTGCCTCAGCCTCCCAGTGCTGGGATTACAGATGTGCACTGTCACAGCTAACCCATTTGTCTCTTTGCCCTCTCTTTGCTTTTGGTTTACAAGTGTCTTTGCAAAGGGAGCCTGGTGTTAGGATCTGTAACTGAGCACAGCGGCTCACATGAAGGTTTTAGTGCTGGGCTTTGTCTGGTTGTCACCAGGCCTTGGTGCCCTGTCTTTTCTATAAGCACAGGCCCCTGTCCCCTTCAGGTAACTGAGTCATCTTGAAAGTTCTATAAGCTTGGCATAAAGCTTCCAGCAACTAAAGAAAGGTCAGTTTTAATAAGGACAGATTTTTTTCCTTCCCAGAAAACTAGAAAATGACACAAAAGCCTTAAGTAACCCTGATGATTCAGGAAGCTCCTCTGACTTTATGTGGGGTGATAGAGATTATAACCAATTCCAAACCTTTCCTCTGAAAATCTCCACATAGTGTTCTAGCCATACTTTAGAGCAATCAACGATGAGATTTTTTCACATTTGTGATCCTTGGTCACAAGATAGAGTAGACAGTTTTGAAGTCCCCTTTTCTTTATAGTAGTTTTTTGGGTTTTTTTCAGTATCAGGAATTGAACTCAGGACCTTGTGCTTGCCAGGCAGGTCAGCGCCACTGATCTAAATCCAGGCCCTCTTTATGGTAGTTCTTGCCTTTGACATCAAGGTAATAGTTAATTAGCTTCCCCCAGCTCCCAAATTGTTAATGTAAAACATGGTTTAAACTGCATGTATGAGTTCCAGGTCTGCAGTGGGTTGAATTAGCAACAGGAAGTAGTCCTGCTGGAGCCAAAGGCCATGATAAAATTGTTTATTCAGGGTGTTTTGTTTTTGAGACAAGAGTCTTACTGTGTAGCCCAGGCTGGCCTTAAATCCTACCTCAGCTTCCCAAGTGCTAGGATTGTAGGCATGCACAAAGTTTTTTCCCCTTTGATAAAATAACAAAGAATGTTTGTGTGGATCATCAATGCACCTCCTGTTTGTTTCTGTCTTTTTCTGTCTCTGCCCGTTAGGTGAGCTTCCTGTTTTTATCAGCTCACCACCTTCACGTCAAGGGCTTTCTGTAGGTAGGGGACCGTGAGATGGGCTTGTGCCTGTGCTCCTGCCTCGGAGAAAGCATCTTGGTTCCTATGCACTCCCTTCCTATACAGGGTACATGCACTCAACTCTTTCTTGCTTTTTCTTTTCTTTTTTTTTTTTTTGGTACTGGGGATTGAACTCGGATCCTTGTGCTTGCGAGGCAGGTGGCGGAACCACTGAGCTAAATCCCTAGTCCCTTCCTTGCTTTTTCTAACTGTAGCTTGCATCTCCAAAGTCAGTTATCTGTATACGAAAATTATCTGGCTGCTGACCACAGGAGAGATAGGCTCATCAATCCCAAATTTGTTGCCACTGAAACATGAAAACTGACCTCCTCCAGAGGTGAGAGGAGAAGTTTGTGGTTGTCTGTTGTGCAGTGTCCATATGAACACATGAACGTCACGATTTCAAAACTATAGTAATTTTTTCCAACATATTAAATTTTAGAACAGAGAAAATATATTAGTAAAATCTGTGGAATTTTTCTAAATATTGTTAAAATAAAAGGACAGTAAGCTGGTATGGTGGTACATGCCTGTACTCCCAGCCCTTGGGAGGCTGAGGAGGGAGGATCATGTGTTCGAGGCCAGCTTGCACTGGATGGTTGAGTTCAGGACCAGCCTGAATTACATAGTAAGACCCTGTCTCAAAAAACAAAACAAAAGAAACAATAAAAGAGCCGTGTCCCAAAATTTCCAAAAGTAGAAGTGTAAATTGATTTATATCAGCCAATGAAAAAGTAGGGTGTGGCCTCAAAAGGAACTAATTGTAGACTTGTGCCATAGTACTACAGCTTGTATACTTTTTTTACTTTTATACTTTCAGTAATTATTTTTTATTGCTTTTAACCAATTACTTTGAGTAATTTAGACATTCTCTTTCTCTCGAAGTAGATTGTAGGAGACACCAGAAGCATAAAAAAAAAAAGGTTTATAGCAGAGGTGAAAACTAGGTACTTGCCTACTATTTTGTTTCTTTCTTTCTTTTTTTTTTCCAGTACCAGGGATCGAACTCGGGACCTTGTGCTTGCGAGGCAGGCTCTAGAACCACTGAGCTAAATCCCCGGCCCCTCCTACTATTTTGAATTAGGGTTCTCTTTCTCTGTGTTTTTGTTGTTGTTGTTTTAGTCTGGTTTTTGTTTGTTTGTTTGTTTTTTGGTACCGGGGATCGAACTCGGGTGTTTTAGTCTTTTAAGGATAAGAAATATGAGGAAGAAGAAAAATTATTTCAGACTTCTAAAACCTGATCAAGACACTGGCAGTACTTTTCAAGCAGACACTTTTAAACATTAATACAAATTTGTTGTGGGTTGGGGATATAGCTCAGTGGTAAGAGTGCTTGCCTAGCATATGCAAAGCCTTGGGTTCAGTCCCTAGCAAAACTCCCCCGATCCCCCATTAAGTCCATTTACAGGATCATTTGTTATTCATATGTCAAGTCAGCATATTAGTAACCAAACTATTCTAAGCTAATTTTATTTTCCCATAGATAATGTACAAGTATGTAGTTTACCTCACTCTCTTTCATTCATCTTTGATAATTAGCCATGTAGTCTTCATTGTCAGATGTTTATATACATTTCAATTATATATCTCAAATGGCTCAGAGACTCTGGGGAACTCCTGAAATATCTTTATTTGAAAAAATTATCTGTCTGAAATAATACAGTGAAAAGGTTTAATGGAAGTGGTATTGTGACCTAATGCCAATGTGAGGTGTTACAGTTGCTGTAATTAAAATGAAATCCCTTACATCTGGTAAGAAGCAGAGAAAACCAGTAAGAAACATAATATCCTAAATATTTAATTTTTCTAGTGACATATTTAAAACAATTATAAACCTAAATATACAGGGGAACACTTAGCAAGCAGAATCATTACACGGAAGTCATTTCCTTATTTTTTATAAAATGCCAGGATTAAAGGTTGAACTTCAATCAAGAGTTACCTATCATGCTATTATTTTTAACCTTCTTTTGATGCTTTGTTAGATGACTTTCTGTATGATCCGTAGTCTGTCAGATCTTATGATGAAAAAATGCAAGTCTTTTGATTCTTAGTGGCAAAAGTGTGGTTCTGTAGACTTTATACATTGTTATATGTGATCAAGATTTAATTTTTTTTAAATTGGAAGAAGAAATTTAATTGCTAGTGGCCATCTAAGTTTTTATGACCTACTAAAATTTGGACTAGGTTGCTGTTTTATAATATGTTTATAATAATCACTGGTGTACTATAACTAATAAGTGATTGTTATGTTTCTGTCCAGATCTTTATCTTTGATTTGTTTGGGAGACAGAAATATGTAGGCCTTGTTTAAGTGGTACTCATAAATTAGGAAGGAAAAAGTCAGTCTTAGTCCAAATTTCTGGGGTGTCTACTTTTCTCAGTGTCTTTATTTTGATGTTGCTTATCCCTGAGTTTTATCTCTTCACAACTGCTTTCCCAGAGCACTCTGGTCATCCCATTTCTAATCAGTGGATAAACTCCTCCGCCTAGTGAGAAAGTCAAGGTCCCACTACAGTAGGGTGGGCTGAGAATCTACTACTGCAGTGTGATTCTTTATCACTTTTGGGTCAGCAAGCCTTTTGAAAACTCAAAACTATGAACCTGCCTCAGAAAAATATACACAACCCCATATAAATTTTAGAAGTTTCATAGACCCCACCCACCCAAATTAAACCCAGGACCAGAAAAATAAATGATAGACTACTTTACATTCTGCAGCTTGGATGAGTTGCAGACTCCTGAGCCTCTGCTTATTCATCTGCACTGTAGCTACCACAACCCTGTCCCTTCTTCATAGGTAGATTAAGAGAGAACGTGGACGTTTTCATGAAAACACCTGGAAATCAATGTATTGTAGAACCAAGATAGAAAATACATATGTTTACTGAAATTTTGCCTGAAGTAGATGTTTCCCTATCTGACTTTAGGAATCTTTTTATTATATACTAATAGTTTCATAGACTTATATTTTACTGCAACATTTTATATGCATATAAATAGGTAGTAACGCTGTATTTTCACTTGCTTTGGTTTTAGTGTAGTAGTTTACCTTTTATACTGTTGTTATGTATCTCATGAGTATAGAAGTTTAGGTCACTTGAAACAATTTAGGGGAACTTTCTTCTGGTACAGGTAAATGAATGCTTGTGGTTGGTAGGGGATGATAGAAATGGTTTTAGAAGAACTTTTAGAAACAGTTTGTATAGATAGTGATAATCTTATTAAATCATGTTCAGATCAATCCAAAACATCAAAATATTGCACTCCAGCTGGCATATATTGGGGAGTTTGAGGACACTATAGAGTAGAAAAAGGAGATGAGGGGCTGGGGATTTAGCTCATTGGTTCTGCCACCTGCCTCGCAAGCACAAGGTCCTGAGTTCAATCCCCAGTACCAAAAAAAAAAAAGAAAGAAAAAGGAGACGAGATTTTATAATATCTTTGCTCAATAGATTTTGTGGTTTGTTCTGGGTTTTTAATTTTTTAATTATTTTTTGGTACTGGGGATTGAACCTAGGACTTAGCACATGCTAAGCACATGCTGTACCACTGAGCCACATCCCCCAACCAGGTTTGTCTGAAAGCACTGTTATTTAGGAAATGCCTAGCTCTTAGAGGTAAACGTATAGAGATTTGTGCAGTGTTACTTCAGTACTGACATGACCTGTGATCAGAGCGCTGAGCTGATGCCATTTCTTAAGAATTTTCAATGCTTAAGCTTTAAAAATTCAAGTTCTTACTTCTGGTACTAACCTATATTTAAAATTCCCAGTATCTTTATTTCATTCGTAGCATATGGCATATGGATTCTAACAAAGATTATTGAGGCCATTTTCTTTAATTTTCACATGTGTTTGATTCTCACTTGATTTCTCAGTAGAACATCAATAAATTAACAATAGATTGGGGTTTTTTTTCCTTAACAAAATGATGTTTATTTGAAACCCATGTAGTGAAAGTTAGAAGATATTGGTGATCTTGCTCTTCTAGGATGCACATTCACAAGGTGAAGTGGTGTCGTGCTTGGAGAAAGGCCTCGTGAAGGAGGCAGAAGAAAAAGAACCCAAGATTCAGGTCTCTGAACTCTGTAAGAAAGCCATTCTCCGGGTGGCTGAGCTGTCCTCAGACGACTTTCATCTAGACCGGCATTTATATTTTGCTTGTCGAGATGATCGTGAGCGGTTTTGTGAAAATGTGAGTCAGCTCAGAAGCTGTTCTTCTTTTCTTCCTTTTCTTTTTAAACATCTTTAATATTCTATTCTAAAATAACATAAACCATCACAAACCCTTACTGTGAAAAAGCCACTGAAATGGAAGGTGGAATTGGTCCCAAGATGACAAAAAATAGTATCGGATGCTCAGCCTTGAAGATTTAACATAGAGCTAACAGTTGGCTTCTCCAATCTCCACACATTTTTTCTACTTTATCTCACTTCTCAGTTTCAGTTCTTAGAAGTCTATTTTATGTTTAGGAATCTTATTTTACCAGGGAATCCTGTTCTGATTTATTCTGTGGCTAAAGCATACATGATTTTGGCTAAGATATAGAAAACAACAGGTTTTAATTTTTAAAACCAAATCCTTGATTACTACCTAATGACCCATTAGACAGCCCCCTCCCTCGCTCCTTCCCTCACTCCACCTCTCCCTCTGCCTCCCCTGCCCCTTCCTTGCTTTGTCAGTGCTTGGGATGGAACCCAGGGCCTTGTGGGTGCTAGACAAGTGTTCTACCAATGAATACTTCCAGCCCCATAGACAACTTTCTAACACGTCAAACAGAATTAATCTCTGTCTTCATAACATGGAACTGAGAGTGACTTGTATACACTTCGTCTCTGCCTGCTGTTTAGAATTAACAGCATTAAGTATCAGAGCCACTGAAAATAAGTTTTTTTTTACTCCAGCATTAAGTTGTCAAAAAGGAGACTCTAACACTTCTTTTGCTTCTCTAACAGTATATTTAATAGAAAGTTCCATATGGGGTTGTAGATTATGTACACCACAACTACTTAGCAAACAGTAATAATAATATGAGTGTTTCATCTTACAGACACAAGCTGGTGAAGGCAGAGTGTATAAATGCCTCTTCAACCATAAATTTGAAGAATCCATGAGTGAAAAGGTATTTGTTTGAAACAAATTAATACTTTATTAACTTTTTAAAAGCTTTCACAAATCTCTTTACAGTTGTCTCACAGTATCACAAGGACTTGATTCCAGGACTCTTCATAGATACCAAAATCCAAGAATGCTCAAGTTCCTTTTGTAAAATGAGACAGTATTTTGCACATAACCTGTCACATATACTTTAAATCCTTTCTAGATTACTTTCACTACCTAATACAGTGTAAGTGTTGTTTAAATAGTTGCTGTACTGAACTGTTTAGGGAATAATGATAAGAAAAAAGTCTGTTTTAGTACAAACACAATTTTTTCCCCCTAAATATTTTTAATCTCCAGATGCAGTGGCTGACTATGCCAAAATATAAATGACTAAGAAAACATATACACCTTTTTCAGAGTTAAGATACTTGGGTTTAAGTAGAGAACCAAAGTCTATTTGTCTGATGAAAATATAAAATGGAGCATCTCAAGTGTCCATACCAGTTGTCACTTTGATTCTAGTGAAATTTATATGGGGGATATTCTTCAAAAGAAAAAGACTACTTTTGTAGCATCAATTAGCAGTTCACTGTAGAGGTTCAGGGTTCCCCATCCATGTTCTCCTGCCTCTTCCCACACAACTTTAAGACACTTGTTCTGAATTTTAACTGAACTCACAGATAGGCATATTGGTAGCAACTGCAGGTGTTGAGATGTACTTGTCTTGGAAGTATACACATGAGCCACATGTGAGAAGTCTATAGCTGTCTTGCCCTATTTCCTCAGTGTCGGGAAGCACTGACAACCCGCCAGAAGCTGATTGCCCAGGATTATAAAGTCAGCTATTCACTGGCCAAATCATGCAAGAGTGACTTGAAGAAGTACCGGTGCAATGTGGAGAACCTTCCTCGGTCCCGGGAAGCCAGACTCTCCTACCTTCTCATGTGCCTGGAGTCAGCTGTGCACAGAGGCAAGGCTTCGTTTCTTTCTATTCATTTCATTCCTTGTTTGGATTCCCACTCCAAAGCTTCTCATACCTTTAAATGTCAATTTCCTCCTATATTTATTCCTCTAAGTATTTTTAACTTTTAAAATCCATATTATGTAGCACTTTTGAGAGTTGAGATAACATGGTTTAGCACATCAGCTTTGGGTCAGAGAGACTTGGCTTCGATTTACAGTGGACCCTTGACTTAGGAACTCAGTTCATTCCCAAGTGCTGGTTGTGACTCAGGTTGATCCGTTGAAGGCTCAGGCTCCTCTACCCAGCCTTCAAATTCTCTCTCCTGTACACAGGCAGATCTCAGGGTCCTTAGAGAGACGCTGGCCCAGGATTTCTCAGTTAACCCCACACAGGAAAGGATGTTGTAATGTTCCTTCCAGAACTCTTTAAGGGTTAAATCTGTATCCAAGACCATTTGGAAGCACGCACCCAGCATTCAGGTCCTAACTCAAGTCTTTGTTTGTAAGTTAAAACTAAAATTCAATTGTAACCCAAGTTGTTCATATGTCAGGCCTGTCATAACTCGAAGGTCCACTATATGGCTATATCACTAAACTAACTGGCTAGGTGACCATTTTTTATGTTTTTGCTTATTTGTTTGTTTTTAGTCTCTCTTAAGTTTTCCTGGTTGGCATTTATAGCTTAAAGAAACTGGGACATAAAGTAAATATTTGAAGTGTAGTCTTTTCCACAGGCTTTAAGCACAAGTAGGCCAATAGGGATTGTTCTTTCTGGCTTTCACTTTTACTGCCAGTAATTTTCTTCTTGATAAAGTTTCTGGACTGGGGATGTAGCTCAGTGTTCGTGTGCTTAGCATCCATGAGACCCTGGGTTTAATCTCCAGCACACACACAAAAAAGACTTCAGTAGCAAAACATTTGCATTATTAGTTTAGGAGTATAAAATCTATATAATGCAAACATTGGCAAGATAAACCTGAGTCTGGAGTCTTAAGCCCACTTTATGCTGCAAAAGCTTTTGCCAAGATCTAAGCTTTTCAGCTGAAATATTAACATTCCAGACAGAAATGTCTACTTTTTCCCTCGTGCTCACCCTCCTAATGTGTAACTTCCACCCTGCCTTAGGGCGACAAGTGAGCAGTGAGTGCCAAGGGGAGATGTTGGATTACCGACGTATGCTGATGGAAGACTTCTCCTTGAGCCCTGAGATCATCCTGAGCTGTCGAGGGGAGATCGAACACCACTGTTCTGGGTTACATCGGAAAGGGCGAACCCTGCACTGTCTGATGAAAGTGGTTCGAGGGGAGAAGGGGAACCTGGGGATGAATTGCCAGCAGGCGGTAAGGAAGAATGTTCTACTGCTGCCTTGAGTGTCTGTCACTTTTTTTTTTTTTTTTTAAGATTAGGAAAAATTATTGAGCGAAAGAAAGCTTCTGTCTAAGAGAGACAAAAGGGGAACCAGAGAGTGGGTTGCCCCCCAGCCTTTTTTTTTGAGTCAGAACCTCGCTGTGTATTTCAGGCTGGTCTTTAATTCACTGTGTAGCCCAGGCTGGCCTCAAACTCAGTGATCCTCCTGCCTCAGCCTCCCGAGTGGTGGGATCTCTAGTGTGTGCCACCATACCCGGCCAGAGAAGCCCATCATTTTCAGAAGTACACCATTTTTCTGATTAGACCAGGGTGGCTATGAGTGGAAAGATCTTCCTTTTGTCACCCCAGATAGCACACTTTGCTTTAGAAGTTTGTTTTTTTTTTTTGTACCGGGGATCAAACTTGGGTCCTTGCGCTTGCAAGGCAGGCGGCGAAACCACTGAGCTAAATCCCCGGCCCTAGAAGTTATTTTTGATCCAGCATTTATAAACTATAGGGCAGTTATATAATACAAAGCTAACAATATTATAGATATAATGCATCTATTTCATTATCATTATCCTTGTTTGTTGTTTTGTCCTGAATAAGAGTCTTTAAACAGTTTAAAATATCAGATGCAACAATAGTACCCTGTACAATGAACTTGCCTTTAGGAAGCACAAAAGATGATTTGCCTTTATATCCTAAAGTAGAAGGAAATTGAGTACTGAATTTTGTTCTACAATCATGTAAAATCAGAATTTCATAATCTGAAACACAAATTTCCATAGACTTGAGATATGGAGTAAAATTTCTTCTTAGCTTCTCTTACCCTGACAAGAGTAGACAGCGGTGTACGTAATTTTATACACACACACCATGGTGGGAAAAATGTAGCCTCTTCTAAAATATCCAGCCCGGCTGAAAGGAAGGCTTCTGAGACCTGCTGTGATTTGAGTGTCACAGTGTCACTGTGGCCTGGCAGGGGCGCGCTAGCAAACTTCTGTGCCAGCAAATGTGCCTGGGCTCCACACAAGACTTAAGTCGGTAGCGAGCGTATTGCTGTGTTTGATTTTCCTCCCTGATTCAGCACAGAACATTGTGGAGGAAGGTCAAGAATAAACCTGTCTTTTGACTCAGCCTACACCTGTAGTAACATATACAAAAAAAAAAAAGAAAGTAGACCGGTTTGACTTTATTTTGAGGCATCTAGTCCACTCCCAGGGCTTTTAAAATTTAGCTCTTTGAAAGAAGGAGTGACTCAACCTGAAAGATAAATAAGTAGCACCCACATCACCCTTTGTGCCCAGAAGGAAGTGCTTTCCCAACCTAGAGGAGAGCCTCAAGTAGTGAACTGCCTGGTTTTGCCTGCAGTAAGACCAGCCACTGGGGAGGAGACACGTTCTTAGGGCCCATGGTTTTAGCTTTCGTACAAAAACGGAAGGCATTTCTCCAAAGGGAGAAAAATCTCCTCAGTTGTTGTCTTCTGTATTACCCATCCTCAGTCAAATTGAGGAGTGTTTTGAAATTATTTATTTTGAGTAGGTTTCTTTCTTCTTTTCTTCTTTGGTACAGCAGATTTCAGTACCTGTTTGTGATTGACCATTAATTTTCCCAGTTTGCTGCTTGGATTGATTTAGTGATCTGCTTTGATTTAGTGATCTCTCAACAAATAGTAACCTGAAAAACATAAGGATAATTATCTTAATTGTGCATATTCTTCAGTCAATTGTGATCAAATTCATCCAATCATAGACTATTACGTTCTCTTCAGTTATGGCCAAATGAGTTCAACCCAATCATTTCAGGGCCTAATCATTCCTCCAAAGCTTTCCTCAGGGCTTCCTGGGTGTGTCAGGGGCTAGAATAGATGCACAGTCTTGTAGCAGTTCACCTTCTTTGTGTGTATTTCCCACAGTCATGGCAGTGATCCCTTGAGCCCTTAGCCTACTTGGCTCTATTTTCTCCTATTAATATGAGCTGCAGACCAGAGCATTCATCACAAGTTCTCACCGTTGCCTGTCAGCCATGGACATGTAACTGACGCAGTCCTTGCAGAGATGTCCAGACTCCTGTTTCTCCTCTTAACTGTCCTCAGAAAAGATATAACTATTTTGGTCTTTGTCAGCAAATGTCATAAATAGCATCGACTATCATTTTCCTCACCAACATAGTCTTCCTACCAGCTTACCACAGCATGTTGTAGTTTCTTCAAGTTGCCACCAAGAATCAGTATAGAGAACTTCCATCCCCTAATATTGGAAATCTTTTCTATTCCTCTCTTGATTATTGACTTCTTTTGGAGATAGCTAATAGAATTGGGTTGTGACAAATATGTGAAGGGGCTAGGGCCTTTGCATGAGCCCTGTGAAGATGGCAGGTCAGAGGTGTGCAGATCAGAGAAGGCTCCCAGAGAGGATAAGCCAGCAATACCAAAGGACCCGTTCTTTTTTTTTTTTTTTTTTTGGTACTGGGTATCAAACTCGGGTCCTTGCTCTTGCGTAGCAGGCAGCCAAACCACTGAGCTAAATCCCTGCTTGGCCCCTGTTCTTTAGCTTGGAAAAAAGGAACTCAAACCAGTAAGAATTGTAATTTTCAAATTTTCTTTCACTCATTTAAGATTCCCACCCCCAAACACCATCTTCCACCTATCTGTAGTAATAATGATCTATTATCTGTAAGGTGCTTTGCCATTTACCCAGGCTTTCCATGTAGTATTGTTTCTTGTAATCTGTAGTTTAGAAACTGAAATTTAGAGGTTAATCAACTTGTCCATGTTCTTAAAGCTAGTACCAGGCAGAGACGGAACCATTAATAGAACTTGGATTTTCTGACTTTTAATGTAAAACATTTTCCTCTGTGCCTCAAATCTCAAATCCTTTCTCCTCAAAGACAAGAGACTCTGAGGCACCTTTTCTTCTGCTTTTTTTTTTCTGTTGTTTTTGTTTTGTTTTTTGAGTTAGGGTCTCACCATGTTTTCCAATAAAGTGCTCAGGATCAATCTGGAGCCTTATGCATGCTAGGCCACTGAGCAACAACCCCAGCCCTAGGAAATCTTTTTCTTTCTGTCCAGTGAATTCTGGCTTTGCCCTGAGTGTCAGGTTTAGTAATCTGATTAACAAGAATGCAGATAAGAGGAAGGAGAGAGCCCACATAGTTATACTGTAAAGATCTGTTGTTTTACAGACTTGGGGCCATGGTTCAGAACTGTAGATAAGCAGTCTGCACAATGACTTAACAGGAAACGTGCAGCATGGTGGAGAAACCAGTCAGAACAAATTTGGCAAGAGTTCTTGAGCTTGGCCAGTGACCACTGTGTCCCTTGTTAGACAATGTTGTGATGTGCCAGCCTGAGAAGCTGATGACATTGCTGCTCTGGTGCCTGACTTTCTTCTTCTTAATTTTTAAAAATCCAGCTTCAAACACTGATTCAGGAGACGGACCCAGGTGCAGATTACCGCATTGACCGTGCTTTGAATGAAGCTTGTGAATCTGTAATACAGACAGCCTGCAAACACATACGATCGGGAGACCCAATGTAGGTTATCTTCCTTGTGGTATTCATCCATGTTGTGTTTTACTTGGCAGCACGGGAAACCTTCCCAAAATGACTTTTGGGTGGGTTATTTATATATAACATTGTGAGAGGAAATTTTTTGAGCAGGAAGATATACCAACTTTTGCTTAAAACTATATTGAAATTCAGAATTCCGATTTATCTCTGTCTCCTCCATGTTGTAGAGAGACACCTAGACCCAGCACTGTGATGATGTTTGTTGACAGTGATTGAACACATACGGCTTTATTCATAAGGTCACTTAATAACTTCCTCTAATGTAGATGGAAACCGTAGAGAGGATAAAGTGACAAGTACACTGGCACTCTGTACTTTTCATCCTGTTTGTACATTAATCCATTGTATATGTTGGCTGCACTGCAATCATTAGAAAGTAGTTCACTGTAATTGAAACAGAAAGCAAACTGATATCTGGAGGGTGTGGTCATGAACAAAATGAATACTAGGCTTATACCCAAGATCTAGGAAAGCTGAAAAATGCTATGATAAGCACTTGATTCTCTTGCATTAGTTTTATTCTGTGTGATGTGAAAACAGTTCTCAAAACCAGGTTGCAGGTAAGAACAGGTTTCCCATTCTATAAAAATCCTCATAGCTTGCAGCTGGCCATACCTCACAATATGTGAACATAGCCCAGGTTGATCATTATTCTGCTTTGTGAGAGCTCCTGGTGTTCCCTCTGTGGTAGAGAGTTTAAACTCTGTTCTTAGGGCTGGGGATTTAGCTCAGTCCTGCTCCGCCTGCCTGGCAAGCACAAGGTCCTGAGTTCGATTCCCAGTACCAAAAAAAACCCGCTATTCTTCCCTAAAGCCTTTTCTATGCATGGAGGAGAGAATACGCTTGAGACTAAGCATATTCACCAATATGCTTAATATGCTTAATGCTAATATAAAAGTAACTGCATCGACCAGAAGTGCAGGGGAAAGGGAAGAAAAGGAGAACTTTCCAGATTTTTAACAGATTTAAGATATTTTAAATAAATGCAATGTGTGGCCCTTTGCTGGGTCTTGATTTGAGAAAACATGTAAAAAGGCATGAGATAATTGGGAAATTTTAAAACAAACAGTATATTACATGATATTAAGGATTTTTAAATTTCTTAGTTGTGTGGCAACAGTATTATGTTCTCATCTTTCAGAGAAACATGCTAAAGTGTTTACTAAAGAAACGTGAGGTCTGAGATTTGCTTTAGAATACTGGCAAGGGTCTTGGAGGTAAAGCAAACTTGGCCACAGGCAGATAAAGCCATGAGCAGGGCAGGTAGCCAGTGCACCATTCTCACTTTTGTGGGTGTGGGAAAATTTTGGGGATAAATTGTTCAAAATAAAGCAGCTGTGCACAGATCTTTTGTGTGCTGAGTGGCTCCAGAGTTGATAGAAGACATAATCACTGTCAAGTTCAGTTAATTTAAGTGATTCTCAGAAAATGAATCTGAATGCCCTAGAAAAATAGCTGAAGGGCTTTTTCTACCAACCACAGGCAATATTATATGGAAGTGAGAGTTGTGAACCTGTTGACAGAACATTATCTCTTTGTTGGTATAATTCCACCTCTATTGTGGCTAGGATCCTCTCGTGCCTGATGGAACATCTCTACACAGAGAAGATGGTAGAAGATTGTGAGCATCGTCTCCTGGAGCTGCAGTATTTCATCTCCCGGGACTGGAAGTGAGTTTTTTTTTTTTTTGGTACCAGGATCGAACTCGGGACCTTGCGCTTGCACGGCAGGTGTTGGAACCACTGAGCTAAATCCCCGGCCCCATAGAAGTGAGTATTTTGAAGCCGGCATATGGCACTGCCCACCCTGTTCTCCTGCGTAGTCAGTGTCACCTTTGTGAGGGAGTGGAGGGCGTCTTGGTGATGGGGATTGAACACAGGCCTCAAGCATGCTAAGCACCTGCCCTGCCACTGAGCTACGCTCCCTTCCCCAACCTGTCTATTTTGTAACAATGGGTAGGGAATTATTTTCAGGTTCTGGGATAGCTAACACACACCTGCCATCTTACTGCTTCCAGAACAGTGACACCAGTGTCTCAGAGCAGAGTCAGTCCGCTGCAGGTCTACACCAAACGTCCCTATTCCCCACTACTTTGGATTAGAAGTCAGGGTCAAAATGTTTCTAGTGCCACAAACATCTATCTAGAAAGAACTCTGGCACCTGTGGGGGCAACAGAAACATTTTCAGATATGACTCTAAGGAGATAATAGTGCATTTATATGTTTATTGATTTGCACTGAGAATGGGAATTTGCTTTTATTTCTTTAACTATTCAAGGTTATTGAATTTATTCTATCTTGAGAGGTTCTTGTCAATAAATGGCAACTTGATTCTTGAATTCCCTTCTCATCTTGTTACCAAGAAAAGGGAGAGCTAGGTGTGGTGGTGCATTCCTGTAATTCTGGCTTCTTGGAAGGCTGAGGCAGAAGGGTTGAAAGTTTGAGGCCAGCCTGGGCAACCTAGCAATGCCTGACTCAAAATTCTAAAAGTGCTAGGGATGTAGCTCAGAGTTCCTTGGGTTCAATCCCATGTACTGAAGAAAGAAAAAAAAAAAAGGAGGAAAGGAAAGAAAGGTAGATGGGGATGAACTAGGAGGGTCTCTTCTACCATCAAAATCAGTAGTTTATTGCATTCCCCTCTTCTTCCTGTGTCTTGTTTTCTCTTCTGCCTCTAGAGCTGTCAGTACTGTGTCTGATTGCTTAAACCACTCTGTTGTGGTCAGTAACCTTTGCTGGTGATTCATCTGTTTTTCCCCATGTATTCAGTAGAACAAGGTTACCTGAAGATTTGACCTGTTTTTAGCATCTTTTCCTTCAAATTACCCCTGGAGAGGACCACAGAAAGCTGGGTTGTGACTTCCCTGTGCTTACTCCAGCCATGTAAACTGAAATAACCAAGAGTTCCCTGAGTGTGCCGCCTTAATCCAGTCTAGTTTCTCTTCTCGTTAATTCCTTCCCCCATGAACAAAAAGTGCTTCCTATGCTGGTCAAGGTGGCACATGCCTATAAATTCCCAGCACTTAGGGAGCTCAGAGGCAGGAGAATCATAAGATCAAGTCCTGTCTGGGGAACATAGCAAGACCCTGTCTCAAAAAATAAAGAAGGGGGGCCGGGGATTTAGCTCAGTGGTTCCGGCGCCTGCCTCACAAGCAGAAGGTCCCGAGTTCGATCCCAGGTACCTGAAATAAAATAAAAAAGGGGCCACGGATTTAGCTCAGTTGCACCACGCCTGTCTGGAAAGCACGAGGTCCTGAGTTCAATCCCCAGTACCAAAGGGAAAAAAGAAAAAAGGGCCAGGGGTGTAGATCAGTGGTAGAACACCCTGGGTTTGATCCCCAGTACCACCAACAAAAAAGTCCTTCATGGTCTTAGTCTACTTATTAAATATTGGCCTTTTTCTTCCCATTAAATAATTCTCTCGCAGTTGATAGTGTAATGTGGACAGAATTAAGCATCCCATAGTCTAATTTGGAGAAAAGCAGGCTTATCACTCTCCACTGTCTCCAGATTCAAAATTAAACATCCCCTTTTATAACTTGATAAGCTTATTCAGATAAACTAAAAACTCACTGCCTGACTTTACAAGAGATAAGAAGAGGAGCCGTTTTATTAGAGAAAAACTTGAGTAGAAGACTCCATTTATCTTGTTATTTCCTGATTTTGTTGAATTTAGTATATGTAGATTTGAACTACATTCATACTCAGGAAAAAGTACTTAGTAGCTCGGTGTGGTGGCACTTGGGAGGCTGAGGCAGGAGGATTGCCACGAGTTCAAGGCCAGCCCAAGGCTACATTCTGAGTTCGAGGCCTTAAATACATATCGAGACCCTGAGTTTAAAAAGAAAAAAGAAAAAGAAGTTAGTAAATCAGCCCAGGCACATGAATACCACCTTAATGTGGTATTAGGTAAGATACATAATTTATGTAGCCAAAATAACATGAAGGTAGAATGTAAGCCTTATGTGTGAAAGTTAACAAACTTCTACAAATTGGCCACTGTGTGTCTAGGGAGAACAGCATTTGAGAATATACTTTTGCTGTCTCCACTACACTGGGTGTGATTGTCAGCAAGTTACACAAGCATGCACCTGCCCGAGCCCTAAGCATGTGTGAGAAGGAAAAGCATAGGAAGTAGCAGTTCTCTTCGCACCTTACAGGCTGGACCCAGTGTTGTACCGCAAATGCCAGGGAGATGCTTCGCGGCTGTGCCACACCCACGGTTGGAACGAGACCAGCGAGCTCATGCCCCCCGGCGCCGTCTTCTCCTGTCTGTATAGACACGCCTATCGCACCGAGGAGCAGGGACGGAGGGTATGCCCGTGCCAGCAAAGCTGGCTTCTTACTTTCAATCACTTGCTCCATAGTGTTCTGGTTTCTGTCATCCCAGCGGACTTCTTTAGTATATCTGGTGGGGAGGGGATTGCACCAGCAGTTGTTTCACCAGCTTCTGCCCATCTGATTTTTAAAAGGTGAGCAGAGGAACGCTTCAAGATTTTTTCTTTAAGTTACTAAAATCTGAATCCCAGTGGACAGTTAAATTTTTTGTCCTTATTTAGCTTTAAAGATCCACTAGAAGCTTTTAGCCAGGATCCAAATGGTTTTGTTGCCTTCTGCCCTAGGGCTAGACCCACAGTGCCTGTATGAATGTGGCGGCTCTGGCGATACACTAGTCGGAGCAGACTCCCATAGTCCAGTCTCTCGGCATTTGTCTATTCTAGTTGCTACCCTCGGATGCAATGTTAGTCCATGCTTGACTCTTGGGCAGCATGAACCGCCTTGTGGTGTCAACCTGCCACGCTGTTTGCCTCGCTTTCTAAGTGAGGACTGCCTATTAACAAGGCAATCCTACATTTGTTGCAGAAGGTAGCCAGGGTATTACTTCATGTGTATTTTTACAAACAGACCTAGGCTCAGTGCAAAAGGGTGACTGGCAAGGACTCAGAAAGAGGAGACTCAAGTAGAAAAATGCTGTTCTTCAGTTGCTGCAAGCCTAACCCAGTTTTTATACTATGCAAGAAACATGGGACTTTGTTACATTTTTATTCATATAATGAGCCTGTCATTAACCCCAAGTGGTCTTATATCTGGCATCTGGCTAGTCATAACAGTATGGCATTCCTTTTCTTATGAATGAAGAAAGGGGTGGAATCATTTATTTATTTTTTGGATGTGTATGTGTGGTACTAGGGATGGAACCCAGGGCCTTTGCACTGAGCTACATCCCTTGTCCTTTTCTTACTTTATTTTGAGACAGTGTCTCACTAAGTTGCCCAGGCTGGACTTGAACTTGGCAATTCTCCTACCTCAGCCACCCAGAGGGCTGGTGTTATAGCCATGTGCCACCAGTCCTGGTTGCAATAGCTTTAAAAAAAAAACTTTAGGCCACACATGGTGGCATTCACCTGTAATCCCAGCCCAGTGGGTGGCTGAGGCAAGAGAAGCACAAGTTCAAGCCCGGGTTGGGCAGCTTTGTGACACCCTGTGTCAACAAAGGGGGTGGAGGGCCTGGGATTTAGCTCAGTGGCACCACATGTGCCTCACAAGCACAAGGTTGAGTGTGATCCCCAGTACCCCAAAAAACAAAACACAAAGGGTCCTGGGAATGCAGCTCAGTGCAGAGGCCCAGGGTGAGAGGTGGGTGTTAAAAAAAATTGAATGACATTCTCATAACATAAAATTACCCATTTTAAAGAGAAATCAGTTTGGTACCTTAACAGTATTGTGCAGTCACTACCTCTATCTAGTTTCAAAACCTTCCATGACTCCAAAGGAAACCTCATGCCCATGAAGGAGTCAGGTCCAACCCTTGCCCTCAGTGTGCTACACTTGATCTTAGCCAAAAGGCCGAGAAGCGATGAGGTGTGCCAAGTGTTCAGGAAGAGAAACTGGGTCTGCAATGACAGCTTTCTTAGAGCCCTTCCAGAATGTGCCAGCTTCCTCTTTTCTCCCTCTGTTCATCCCACATACTCACCTAGAACAGTCTGGTCCTGACCTAGTGACTTGGGCTCCTGCAGGTGCTCACTTGATTGGCCAGGTTGAACTCCTGAACCAAGTACGTGTTTTCACCTGACTTGGATCTGAGGTATCCGTATGCACAGAGTTGCAAGTTAATTTTGCTAAACAGAAACTCTAACCTAATGTGAATGGATCCAGTTCTCGGAAAAGTATGTCATTTTTTATAGTATATTAGAAAATGCCAAATGTAGAATTGCACTCCTAGAGATAGGGACTTTAAAAAAGTTTTCTGAAACATTTCTTTCTTATTCTAGAAGAGATTGTGGTATAAAGTTTCTGAAATTACATTGGTACCTCGATTCACAAACGTAATTCTTCCCATGATTCTGGTCACAGACCGAATTAGACAAGAACTGAATCAATTCAGTGGTTAGGTTCAATGTTGACCTTATGAGGAAATTTGATTCAGTTCTCATTCAGTTCGGTTTGTAACCAGAATGGTGGAGAGGATTGAGTTCGTGAACAGAGACACTGCTATAAACTACAGGGTTATTTGTTAGTTCCCTGACAACAGGTGTGCTCTGCTAGAGTCTTCATGTATAAAGGCTTTGTGGCCTTTAAAGCCTTTTGCCATTGTTTCCTGTGCAGCTCTCTCGGGAGTGCCGAGCTGAAGTCCAAAGGATCCTGCACCAGCGAGCCATGGATGTGAAGCTGGACCCTGCCCTCCAGGATAAGTGCCTCATAGATCTGGGGAAGTGGTGTAGTGAGAAAACAGAGACTGGGCAGGTAAGTGACAGGGCACCCTGATTGTCTTATGATAACAGCAGTGTTTTATGTAGGGCACACAGTGCGGTTTATCTCGGTGCTTACTTCACAGATATGATTTGTTATATTGAGTGTTCTCTAGACAAAGTGCTTAGGAAAATATTCTTTGGTCTTATATCAAGAATAATTGTATTTTTTCAAGCTGAGCTTGGTGGTACATGGCTTTATTCCCAGCGTTTAGGAGACTGAGGCAGGAAGATTGCTGTGAGTTCAAGGAGAACCTGAGCTACATAATGGTAGTGAGTTTGTGACCAGCCTGAAATACATAATGAGAGCTTGTCTCCAGAAAAAAAAAGGAAAAAAGAATAATTGTATCTTTCCTAAGTAGCTACTTTTTCTTTATATTATGGTTACTACAATTTGTAATTGATTATTTTCCCTCTTTATGTTGCCCCTTAGAAGGCTTAGAGCCAAATATATGGCCTGCTTCTAGAAAGTATATATGGCAGTTTTGTACTAGGCTTAGTACTGGCTCCATCCTGCTTTCCTTAACGTATTTTTCCTTTTCTTTCCTCTTTTTTACTCACTTTTAATTTGTTTTGTCTTGCCATTTCCTTCTTTTCTTGTTTCTTTTCTTTTTTTGGTACCGGGGATCAAACTCAAGATCTTGCGCTTGCAGGGAAGCAGCAGCACCACTGAGCTAAATCCCCAGCCCCCTTTTCTTTTTTCTTATAAGCCCCTTTAAGTCCTTTTGAGATAACCAAAGTATGCATTTATTCATATGTATGGAAATATGTACTGATATGCATGAACCGGTTACATGCCTTAGAATAGCACTATATACCTACAATTCCAGCATTCAGGAGGCTGAGGCAAGGAGATTGCTGTGAAGTCAAGGCCAGCCTGGAATAAGTAGTGAGACCTTGTCTCAGAAAACAAAATAAAAAAAGATACATAAGTGGTTCCAGCGCCTGCCTCACAAGCACAAGGTCCCGAGTTTGATCCCCGGTACCCGAAAAAAAAAAAAAAATACATAGAACTAAACTTAGTTGCCAAATTGAGTCTCAAAGAAGTGTATTGAATTCCTTACCTAAAAGTCAAGTCTAAGCCTAAGTAGCATTTGTCCCATTTATCATGCCCTGCCCATTTAGGAAAGCATGGAGGAGTAGCTCTCAAGAATTACGAGCGTGCTGTGAATTCCTTAGGATTGTGTGCTTGGTTTGGGGGAAAGAAAGAACAGCTACAGGAATGCAAGTTCCTTGGGAGTTAGCATGTCTTCCATCGTAAAGCAGGGTGATGAGCAGTGATTATTAGCTATTCACTCAAAGTTGTATTAACACTAGAACAAGGAGTAAACTTGGGCTTCCACACTCCATTTATACCTCGGCAATGTCCCTTCTGGACTGAAAGTGCTAAAAAGTCACATGTGTGGGAGCTGGACATTTAAAGAAGCAACATAGCTGCCTACTAGCTCTGCTGGGTGGAGAGATAATCTATTTCAGCAGTTTGCTTCGTGAGCCTGCTACTGTTCTGTTGGGTTTGTTAGGAAATGCCTGTCGTCTTAGCTTTCTGCTGCCTCTGTTCAGTGGAACAAAGGTTGTGTTCACACAGAATCCCAGGAGACAGTTTCCTTCATCCCCTCTGTGCAGTAAGCATCAAGAAAGTTGCACTGAGTTGCAGCCTGTTACTGAGAAGCTAAGCCTACCTAAGAAAGGGTTCTGTGAATAAAATGTTTCCCTTAGCCATTTGCTTATTTTATTCCCCAAAGTGTGGTGTTTCCCCAATCCCCACCCCATTCTGGCTGTTGTATGATTCATCTAACCCTTCTCCTATCTTCCTATTCTAATTCTAAACAGAGTCTTGCAGGGCTGGGGATTTAGCTTAGTGGTGCTGCCACCTGCCTCGCAAGTGCATGGTCCTGATTTCGATCCCTGGTACCATAAATATTTTATTTATTTTTTGGTACTGGGGATCGAACTCAGGTCCTTGCACTTGTGCACCAGGTGGTGAAACCACTGAGCTAAATCCCCTGCTTTTTAAATTTTTTTTTTTTTTTTATGTTTGTAGAATGTAATGATTGCATTCATTTTAGGGAGTTGGCAACTGTACACAACATATCTTAATTTTTTTTTTTTTTTTTGATACTGGGGATCAAACTTGGGACCTTGCGCTTGCAAGGCAGGCGCTGGAACCACTGAGCTAAATCTCCGGCCCCCCGGTACCATAAATAAATAAACAGTCTTGCAGAGTGGTCAGTAAGCTGTATAAATAGCTATTGATGTTCTTTGGGAAAGTGAGCGAAGGTTGCACTTAAACCTCTAAACCTCAGAAAGGAATAGTAGTAGACTAAGGTAGCAGGGTACTCCCAACTAGGACAAAATAGCTTTTAAATATCCAAACTCTAATGTGCTCACTTGTTTTTGGAATTTTCCTCACAGGATCCTTTTGCCATGGGCTGGGTTAGAATCCCAGATCTAACTTGCAAAAGCTTTCAGCCCTATCCTATATTCTGGGTCCCTGGTCCCCATCTATTTTGCCCATAGTCTTAATGTAATCCATGTCTTTCACTGTGAATATGTTGCTCAGTGATCATTATCAAAGTGCATATTTCAAATAGGAGGTAAAAATTACCAGAATGCAGATTAAAAATGAAATGTCAGGCTGAGCTTAGTGGGGCATACCTGTAGTCCCAGCCCTTGGAAGGCTGAGGAGGCTGAGGCAGGAGAATCACCTCGAGTTCAACACCAGCCTAGGCTACATAGTGAGTTCAAGGTCAGCCTGAACTACATAGTGAGATCCTGTCTGGAAAAAAAAAAAAAAAGGAATGGCAGAGTATTGATGGAATGGGATAAAAGCCTGGTGCAATTTTAGACTTTCAGGCCATTAGAGGTTTGACTCTTATTGGACTTGTAGATTTGGGCTTCCATGGGATTTGTACCCCCTTGGCCCTCTTGGTCACCCTGCTATATCAAGTAGTTATTTTTTCAACAGTTTGAGTGTGGGGAATCAGATAAAGCTATTGTGTTCTGTACAGTAAGGTAGTTTTAAAAGGAAAAGGAGCCAGGCATGGGGGCACATGCCTATAATCCCAGCGCTTGGGAGGCTGAGGTAGGAGGATCACCACAAGTTTTGTTGTTTTTTGTTTTTTGGGGTTTTTTTGTGGTGCCAGGGATCAAACTTGGGTCCTTGTGCTTGCGCAGCAGGCGGTGAAACCACTGAGCTAAATCCCTGGCCCTATCACCATAAGTTTGAGGCCAGCCTGAATTACAGACTGAGACCCTGTCTCCTTTTCATGTGCAGGAGCTTGAGTGCCTCCAGGACCATCTGGATGACTTGGCCGTGGAATGCAGAGACATAGTGGGCAACCTCACCGAGCTGGAGTCAGAGGTACGTGGTGTGCAGCTCCCTGAAGGAGAGGGGCTTCCGATGCTCAGTTCTGCTGTCTGCATTCTCGAGAATGTGGATCCCCTTCAGTCAGGAAGCCTAATCAGACTCTCCCCATGCTTATAAAGAAGGGCACCGTGGTGTCTCCGGACCCTTCCTCGCTGCCCTGGACAGCACTCCATGCAGTTAGTCTTTCGGTTGCCTTCACAGTTATCACAGTGGTTAGGCCTTTCTCCCCGCTAGAAGAGATAACTGCTGCACCTCACATCTACAAGTCACGTCCAAGAGTAACTCAGGCAGTTATCCCTGTTCTGTTCTCAAAACCACTAAGATATAAAATACGAGAATTTAAAACCTCATAAACGTGGGCATATTATTCAGAAATAGTTTACTACTGTGGCAAGGAGGCAGCTAAAAATGTTAAAGTTATCTTGTGGAGCAGAAATCAGAAAAATGAAAAATTGCTGGTTTTTTCATCATAAGCCTTTTCATACTAGTTGATTTGTCAAAATTGGCAAGATAAAAAAATTACATTTCTTTATTAGTTGTTTGCTTTCTAGTTTTCAAAAGTTTGTTGCCTCCTCTGGTTTTCCCACCTCTCCTCTCCCATTCTCCCTGCCCTCGTGGCTCCATGTCACTGTCTCATGGACGATGCTTCTTGCACAGCAGTGCAAGTCCTTATTTGGTCCCAGTCAGTGACCTGGTCATGAACTTAAAGCAAAAGACAGATGTCAGTTGCCACTGTTTTCAGTTTGAATTGCTTACTGGTTGCAAAACAACTCCATAGCCCTTACTTCTCTAAAATTACTGCCAGATACTTTTCTTAATTTTGCCTTACTCTTTTTTTTTTTTTTTTTTTTGGTACCGGGGATTGAACTTGGGGCCTTGTGCTTGCAAGGCAGGTGGTGTAACCACTGAGCTAAATCCCCAGCCCCTGCCTGGTCTTTTGTTGAAGTACAAGAGCCATCTGACTTTAGGAAATTTGCCTTTCAGAATACAGTGTAGGACCACTTCTGTGTATTCTGGGGCTGTCTAACTTAAATACTAGAATAGCTCCTAAAAGTACGTATTAGACTCTTTGTCCATCCATACTGCTGATTGAGGAGAAACTGCATGATTCATGTATTTAATCTACAGGATATTCAAATAGAAGCCTTGCTGATGAGAGCCTGCGAGCCCATCATTCAGAACTTTTGCCACGTAAGTGATGTCTAGAGGACCAGGATTAGAATTAATTGGGACTCTGCCCTGAGGGTGTTGGATCATCTCTGTCTTCAGCCTCATTCCTCCTGGGTGATGATAGTCAGCTTTGACAAGTAAAAGCTGGAATTGTTACAAGAACGAGAGACAGGGGTCGCTGTCCTGGGAAAGCTTGCTCGATTAGCCTCTGGAGGTGAGCAGGGATGTGGGTAGCAGCCATACTTGATGCCCTTTATAGAAGAAAAGGTGGAGCAAAGAAGCCCCGAGTAGTGTAGTAGAGTTGCTTCCTAGGATTAGTGGCTTCCCCTTCCAGTTGTATCCTTTCTACCTCAGTGGTGAGTGAATATATCCCTTACTCGCTTAGTGAACTACCTGAAGTGTGGAACCGAAACACACCCAGGAGCAATTAAGTTCTGACTGCAGGAGGCCATGTTAGATATGATCCCAAAGCCAGCTGTTGGTGTTGCATAAGGACAGTGAGTAAAAGCCCTCGGAGTACAGATGCTTGCTTCATGCAGCAAAACTTGCTGTGTAAATTTTAGTCTAGTGAATGTTTACCTTTCCTGGTTTCTCAGGCTTACTGTGAATTATTTATAATGTGTCATTTTTGTGATGCATCCAGAATCTGTCATTTTCCTTTTTTCATGGATTGAGCTACAAGTGTCACTTACTAATTGTTACAAATGCAGCTTAAGTGTGCACTGTCTTCCTCAGGATGTGGCAGACAACCAGATAGACTCTGGGGACCTGATGGAGTGTCTGATACAGAATAAGCACCAGAAGGACATGAACGAGAAGTGTGCCATCGGAGTCACCCACTTCCAGCTGGTCAGTGACACCTGGCTATTGATTTCCTGTGTCAGACTTTTTTCAAATTCAGCATTTGAATAAGAAAGTTAGACCAACCAGGTATGGTGGTATGTGGCTGTAATCCCACCTACTTGGGAGGCGGAGGCAGGAGCTTCACAACTTTGAGGCCAGCCTGGGCAGCTTAGCAAGATTCTATCTCAGAAACCACAAAGGACTAATGATGTAGCTCAGTAGCAGAGTCCTTAGTATGTATGAGGCCCCAGGTTTGATCCCCAGTACTGCAAAAAAGGAAAGAAAGAAAAGGTTAGACCAAAGTCTTTGTAGTTAAACATGTAAGGAAAGAGGTGTTTTAGCCCTGCATGTGGCACACACTTGTAATCCCAGCACCCTTGGAGACTGAAACTGGAGGATCATAAGTTTGAACCCAGCATGGGTAACTTAGTGAGACCCTGTCTTTTTTTTTTCTTTTGGTACTGGAGATTGAACTCATGTCCTTGCGCTTGTGCAGCAGGCAGCAAAACCACTGAGCTAAATCAACGGCCCCAGGTTTTTGTTTTTGTTTTGGTATCGGGGATCGAACTCGGGTCCTTGCGCTTGTGAGGCAGGCGGTGGAACCACTGAGCTAAATCCCCAGCCCAGTGAGACCCTGTCTTAAAGCAAAAAATAAGAAGAGTTGGGGATGTAGCTCAATACATCTGAATACTGGAAGGAGGGGATATTTCAGTGTAGCAGGCATTTCCTTAAAGGAACTGAGATAGTCCATCCAGTGAGATAGTATACCTCTTCTCATGGCCCACAGCCAGCCTGCATTCCACTGGGGTTAATAGCACACTACCGAGTGGTCTCTGGATTCCAGTGCCGCAATATAAAAATGACTGCACAGTCTTGGGGAGCTCAAGGGGAAAAAAGCTGAAGCAGGTTGGAGGGTGAAGCAGAAAAGGTTAATCGTGAGAGTGTCCTGCAACAAAACCCTGAAAGAGGTAATGGAGCGCACTACATGAGATCTGAAGGAGAGCACTTCCAGCCGAGGGAGCTGTGTGTCACTGGAGTGCCAGGAGGCCTGTGTCATGCCCACTACTCACTATGGCTCATCACAGATTTCCTTTCTCATCATCTTTCAGGTGCAGATGAAGGATTTTCGGTTCTCTTACAAGTTCAAAATGGCCTGTAAGGAGGATGTGTTGAAACTTTGCCCCAACATAAAAAAGAAGTATGTAGCTTTTAACTGACCTATTCTCTTTCCCCCAAGTCCCTCTTAGCCCTGTCTGAATGCCTCCATCTGTGCAGCCACTGCCTTCCAGGTCTTCACTGCTTCTAGGAGATGCCAGTGTGGCAGTCTCATGTGCTCAGCCCGTAGGCTACAGGAACAGACTCAGTCTTTCCAGGCTCAGCTACCCAACTGCGAATGCAGAGGGATTCTGTGTACTTAGAGAAGCAGTTGCACTGTGAATGCAGGTGACTGGCTTCCTCCGACCTCATCGCATGCTCTCGTCTCACTGAATTAGATATCTAGTGGCCTCACTGCATTAGATATGTAGTGAAGAACCAGAACCTTGGTACACTAAAGAATTAGGTCTTGGGGAGGAGACTGAGGAGCTTGACAGCATGGCTGCCCAAGTGCTTCCATGGTGCTCTTTGAAAGGGCACATTTCCCCTCATAAACCAGGCTCCCATGTTGCCCAGGTTTCTGGACCTCTCAGGAATGAGTTCCACAGTATGTCAAAGGCACAGCCCCAGAGCTGAGAGGAGCATCCTCTGTGGGCGGGTGTTTCTGCCAAACAAGTGTTGAGCTGTCCTTATATACATCTGGCCTTTGCTCCACCAGGAACATAACCAACATTCAGGGTGCTGCCTGACTTCCCTGACATACGACAGGCCCTTTATCCTCAGTGGTATGTTCCACCGCCCCCAACAGGTGACTGAAGCTACAGATCGCACCAGACCCTATATATGCCAGATTTTCCCTATACCTGTATACCTGTTATAAAGTAGATGTAGTAGGAGGTTAATAAGATACCAAAAAGAAGGTATAGTCTTATTAGGAAATTAGCTGAGCGGTAGATTAGCAAATGAAAATATATTCTTTTAAGATCATGATACATAGGGCCGGGGATTTAGCTCAGTGGTTCCGGCACCTGCCTCACAAGTGCAAGGTCCTGAGTTCGATCCCCGGTACCAAAAAATATTGTGAAATAGGAAGAAATCATTCACAATTATACAGAATGTGAGATACTTTGTCAATACTTAAAATGTTTTATGCAAAAAAGTATAGTAT
>NW_004624746.1:12382394-12403910 GCF_000247695.1 Heterocephalus glaber
TTTTTAAAAGAATATAAAATAGCTGGGAATGGTAGCATACATCTATAATTCCAGCACTCTGGGAAGCTGAGGACTTAGCAAGACCCTGTCTCAGAATTTAAAAAATATAAGAAATGGCTTGGGATGTTACTCATTGCAAAGGTCCTGGGTTTAATCCCTAGTACTGTAATAATAAAACCATAACAATAATAATACATTAGGCCAATGAAAACAATATACTGTAATAAAAGTTACATGAATGTGATCTCTTCTTCCTCTTATTCTGTCTCTCAGTATCTTATTGCAATCACTGTATGTTGTAGGAATTTCTGCATATAATTTTTCCTTAAGTCCAGAACTTGCACCTTTTAACTTAAAGGACATACTTTACAGCTTTTCTTTGGCACATCTAAATTGCCAGTGTCACTACTCTTGTGCCCTGGGGTGATTGTTATATAAAATAAGGGGAGACTGCTGTACAGTCAAAGTACTGCTTTTAGCACCTTGAAAAAAAGAGTGCGGCTTACAGGAAAGATGTTGGAAACATGATAGAGTGAATTCCGAGTCCCGGTGTGGTCCCTGCCCCACCCAGCCCATCTCTCGGGCCCTCTGCCTTGTGTGGCTCAGGCCAGTCTCACACCTTCTTCACTTGGCAGGGTGGATGTGGTCATCTGCCTGAGCACCACCGTGCGCAACGATACTCTGCAGGAAGCCAAGGAGCACAGAGTGTCCCTGAAGTGCCGAAAGCAGCTCCGCGTGGAGGAGCTGGAGATGGTAATGGTCCCTAGAACCCAGTGGGGCTGGGGAGGGGCTAGGCCAGCTGAGAGACGTTAGCAGCTGCTGTGATGGATGAGATGCAGAGTCATGTGCTGAAATTCTACCATGTGACAGTTAGCTTCCATTTTCACTGTTTTGCTTTGATTTTGAATAAGGCATTTTTTTGTACACTGGTTGTGTTAGTCCAAGCCTGTAATCCCAGAACTTGGGAGGCTGAGGCAGGAGCATTGCACTAAGTGTGCACGGGGAATGTACACACAGTTGCACAGTTTAGACTACATAGTGAGATCTCGCTAAAAAAAAATTTTTTTTTTTAACCACACACACCTAGAAGTCTAGGAATAAGACAGACTCTTAAGTATGTGATGCAATCATTGGATGAACATGTCCTCAAGGATTGAGGGTCTTTTCCTCTCCACTCTGGTGGTGGTAGCATCGGCTTCACCCTAAGGCTGGTTTCCCTCACTGTTCTATGATGGCTGCCTGCAACAGCTGGACTGTCTACTTACTCTGCTGTTTGTCTTCAGCAAGAAAAGGAAGACAAGACAGAGAACCCTTCCTTATGGTGAAATGAAGCTCCTTCCCTTCAGTTTGGTTGCGGCAGCTTGGGATCTATGCCCATTCCCTAACTAGCAGCAGTCCCCGGGGGCACCCCATGGACTAAGGAGCCACAGCTCTCTAAGCAGATGGGTCTGGGGGCGTCCTCCACCTTGTGCACAAGAAGAGAAGCTGCTTGCTTCCCTTTTGAGGTCATCCCCAAACTGCTAAAAATATTTTTTTGATATATTTTATTTTATTTCATCCCTCCCCTCCCTAAGAAATATTTTTAATATGTTTTGTGCTGTGGACCATATTGTTCATTTCAGTCTAAGAAAAAACTAGTAATGGAGACCAAACACTATTAATGTCCGAGAAGTTACCACATGTTAACATACACTCCAGTGATTGAATGATGACTCTGTTTTGATAAAACAAGAAAGGTAAAACCCCGCATTGACATAAAGCTTTTAACTTTTGGAAGTGATTTTCATGCAATGCTATTTTCTCTGTCAGCACTCCTCTGAAGGACAGGCCATGACATTTCAGAGTAGACATGTATTTCATTCTGCAGAGAAAGCTCCCAACCATGTAGCTGTTTGGCAGGATTGGGAATAAATCCCAGTTCTCCTGGTACATGGCCATGCTGCTGCCACTTGTAAGAGATGTGGTCACTAGACAAGGCCCAGTCAGCAAATAGGTCTGCAGGATATTTGACATCTCTGGCCTGAAATAAGCCCACCTATCTGTGCTGCCTTTCTCATGCAGACAGAGGACATCCGTCTGGAGCCAGATCTCTATGAAGCCTGCAAGAGTGACATCCGGAACCACTGTTCCACTGTGCAGTATGGCAATGCTCAGGTGACTTTTCACTTTAATTTTTTAATTGCAGAGGTCATGTGGAAATATCATTGTAATAACTAATTCTTTGCTGGCGGGAGGAGACCTGTCACATCCTATTCAGCCTCATGCCACACCAGGGTACTCTTCCGAGAGTTCCTCCCCATACTTACTCCTCTTTGTCTCCTTTTCATTTTCTTCCCTCCTTCCAGTTACTTTGTCCTGCCCTACCCTGTCTCCCTTACAAATTCCTAGTGATCCTTCAAGTGCCTTCTCTATATAGCTTTCCAAGACTCTGTACCTCCAGAATTACCCTGTGTTCCCATTGCACCCAAAGAACTGCCAGCAACACCCCCAGCCCTTTTTATTTTGAGATAGGTCTTGAACCTGGGGGTCTCCTACCTCAGCCTCTGGAGTAGTTGAGATTACAGACTACTATACCCAGTGTGCACACCAAAGTTTTTAATTAGATCCTACATAAGGATCATCTAGGAGTTTTTTTGGTTGTGTTCTGCAGTACTAGGGATTGAACCCAGGTCCCACATTGAGCTACATCCCCAGTTCTTTTTTTTTGAAACAGAGTCTTGCTATGTAGTCCCGGCCGCCCTTGAACTTGCATTGATCCTTCTATCTCAGCCTCCTAGGTGCTGGAATTACAGGTGTGCGCCACCATGCCTAACTTCAAACAAATGGGTTTTTTTTTTTTGGTACCAGGGATCGAACTCAGGTCTTTGCGCTTGCGCAGCAGACAGCGAAACCACTGAGCTAAATCCCCGGCCAGACAAATGGTTTTTTAAAAATGTTTTCCCATTACTCAGCTTCTCTTAGTTAAGGGCATTGCCATGGTATTATTTTAGCCTCTGAGATAATCCTTTTATTATCTTGTATCTACCATTGGGGATGCAAAGTCTGAGCCAGTCTGATTCTCATTTGTTTGTAATCTGTTTCTGATAAGTTTGTGTTTTGTAGGGTTTGGTTTTGTCTGGTTTGGTTTTTGTGATACTAAGGTTTGAACCTATACTAGGCAAGTGCTCTACCACTGAGCTATATCCTCATCCCTTTTTTAAATTTTATTTTGAGACAGGGTCTCACTAAATTGCTTAGGCTGGGCTTGAACTTGGCACTGGGATTACAGGCCTGTATGACCATGCCCAGTATGTTTTCTGTTTTTAATGCTGTATAACTTCAGTGAGATATGATTAGGTACACTTTTCTGTTTTCTTTGTCCAGATTGGCTCTTTTGATATCAGAATTCGTTTCTTTTAGTTCTGGGATATTCTTGGTCATTATTCTTTTAGATAATTCTTTCATAGCAAGGGTGTGGTGGTACATTTCTGTAATCCTAGCTACTCAGCAAGCTGAGGTAGGAAGATCACAAGTTCAAGGGGAACGTGGACAGTTTAACAAGACTCTGTCTCGATTTTTTTTTAAAAATGGGCTTGGGCTAGGTATGGTGGCCCATGCCTATAATCTCAGTACTTGAGAGGTTGAGGCAGGAGGATCGCCATGAGTTCAAGACCAGCCTGAATTGTATAGCCAGACCCTGTCTCAAAAAGGTGGGGAGAGGGCTGGGGATTTAGTTCAGTGGTTCCGCTGGCTGCCTCGCAAGCACAAGGACCAGAGTTCGATCCCCAGTACCAAAAAAAAAGGGGGGATGGCCTAGAATGTATCTAAATGATATAGCACTTGCTTCCTTGTGTGAGACGCCAGTACCACCAAAAAAAATTGCCTCTTCCTTCCTTCTGAATTCCTATAAAGAATTGGAGCATCTTGTGTCTGTCTTCCATCTCACTTTAACTTTTTCTTATATGCCTTCTGATCTTTATTACTTTGTATAACTACCCGTTCTTTTTTTAACTACCTATTCTTGATTCTTATTTACCATTTCTTTCTGTGTTGTTCTGAGGATATTAAAGATATTTTTGAATTACCGTTTTGCTTGCTCTGTTACCTTTTCCCTCAGCTGTGAGTCCTTGATTTATCTGTCATCTTTTCTTAAGGTATTAGTCTGCCTTTGCTAGTTGCTGATTCCTGGTTGTCCCTTGAGGATTTGAGAGAAGGCTCATGACTGCCCTGGATGCTATAGCTTCCCCTCTGCTTTCCTTATTGGTGTTTTTGTTACGCCTAAGGCTTAGTGTAGAGAAGGGAAGCTTTCAGGATATACTTAATTATCTCAAAATCTCTCCCATGACACTTTTGCTTTTATGTCATCACTCATCTTTTCTGTCATAGTTATTTGTAGCTTGCCCTGTGGGATTGTATTTGTCAAGGCCAAAGATTGGGTCTAATACATACGTAGCATCTACCAGTACCTTCTCATGTGGTGTACAGTGAGTTGAGTTGAACCCCCCAGCTCAGGCCTCCTGTTGAGTCAGAGTTGTTGCTGCAGCACATGTAAGGGAGCCTCATGTGTTCTCCAAGGAATCTTGAGCAGGAATGGTTCTAGAAGGCAGAAGAAACCAGGACATCAGAGTGGGTTCCCTTCCTTTTAGACCCCAGTACAACCTGCTAGTCAGCCTGAAGTTTTACACTGTTTGGTTTGGTACAGGCCTTAAGGTTGGAAATCTGCAAGTGTAATTCTCTTCACTGAGGAAGTCTTGATTCCTGTTTCTGGGAACTACAAACAAGGTGTTTGGGTAGGAAAATAGGGCCATGCATTAAGAACTGAATGCCCTGACACACCTCCACTTGACTATAACTTTTTTTTTTTTTTTTTTTAACTGGGGATTGTACTTGAGACCTTGTGCTTACAAGGCAGGTGCTGGAACCACTGAGCTAAATCCTCGGCCTTGACTATAACTCTTTATGTCATAGATTATTGAATGTCTAAAAGAAAACAAGAAGCAACTGAGTACCCGCTGTCACCAGAAAGTATTTAAGCTGCAGGAGACAGAGATGATGGACCCGGAACTGGACTATACACTCATGCGAGTGTGCAAGCAGATGATAAAGGTAAGAGCCAAGTGCAGTGTACGTGAAAATGATAGTGTAAACTTCTTTGCATGGTGACCTCTTAAAGATGGGGTTCCTAGGCAGCTGCCTCTCCCAGCACCTTGCAGGTTCCTGGGCCTCACCCAAGATCCACTGAATCAGAAGCTCTGGCCATGGAGCTGGCCATCTGTCCACAGCCCTCCCAGTGAGATGATGCTGCCTCAAGTTGAAAATCCAGAGCTGAGTCATGAGTAAATAGATGTGCCGTACATACGTGACTGGTTTTGAGGGTGGTTGAGGATAGGTGTACTGATAAAGCCACCATCCAGTGTCCTGATCAGATCATCTCACACCCTCAAAAGATTTGTTTTGTTTTGCTTTGTTTTTTGAGAAAGGGTCTCACTATGTAGTTCACACTGGCCTTGAACTCATGGCAGTCCTCCTGCCTTGGCCTCCCCAGTACTAGGATTACAGGGTGCAGTACCACCATACCCAGCTATGATTTTTCTGTTCTGAGGTTCTGTTGCTTTATTTCTCCAGTGAATATTCCTTAATATCAGAAGTTCCTTGATCTGTCCACATATACTAAGAAAGAAACCTTAAGAAAACCAACATTTTATTTGTTTTTCTTTTTTTTTTTTGAGACCAGAAAAAAACCTTTGCTATTTCATGTAGGCCTTGAGAACACACTGTGTAGTCCAGGTTGGCCTCAAACTCACAGCAGTCCTTCTCCCTCACTTAGCCTCCCAAGTGCTGGGATTACAGGAATGTGCCACCATGCCTGGCTATCCTTTTCTAAAAAACAATTTCATAGATAATTTGAGCCTCACAAGTGTAAGCCAGGCATGATGGATGGCACATGCCTATAATTCCAGTACCGAAGAGGCTGAGGCAGGAGGATCAAGAGTTTGGAGTCAGCCTGGGCTGCATAGCAAGTTTGACGCCAGCCTGAAGTACATAGTGAAACCGTACCTCAAACATCCCCCAGAAAGCATAAGTCTCTTTACCTAGGCCTAGCACAGTTGAATCCTGAAAATATGGAAATGCGAGGCTCTGGTTTGAGAGAGCGTTATAAGATTTTATAAAAATCAGTCTAAGGGCAGGGGATTTAGCTCAGTGGTTCCGGTGCCTGCCTCCCAAGCACAAGGTCCCGAGTTTGATCCCTGGTACAAAAAAAAAATCAGTCTACACAGGGCTGGTGATATAGCTCAGTGGTGCTGTCTTGAGTTCAATCCCTGGTACCAAAAAAAAAAAAAATCAGTCTATAATCCATACGCTTGCATTAAGTCAATAGATTATAATCACACATGCTTTAGGAAGAGAGGCTTGATGCTAAAGTGCCCCAACTAGAGTTTATCAGACATTGTGACACTAAAGACCTTTAGATTAAATAAGCAGAAACAGAGTTTAGTACTAGTCCAAAACTGCGCTCTGACATACAGGACAATAGTAAATGTAGAGGACAGCCCCACAGTGTTGGTAGGACTGTAGCCCTTATATTTAAGATGAACCAGCCCAGCATGGTGGTGCACGCCTGAAATCGTAGCACTTGTGAAGCTGAGGCAGGAGGATCATTGTGAGTTTGAGGCCAACCTGGGCTATATAACCTGTCTCTAAATCAATCAGTCAATCAATCAATCCCAGAGGTGGCCTTACCCCACATCCTTGTTTGCATTGGTTGGTGGGCAGGTCCTACATTTTTTCTGCTGAGACTGAGTAGGTAGCAGTTTAAAGGCTTGATGGCCACCGAGGACAGTGTTATATTCATACTCAAACAGTTAAGTTCTTGAGATGGCTTGCATTTTAACATAGCCATGGCCATAGGGGTCAATTCCATGCAAATTAGTTACCAGAAAGGTAATGGAGAGAAATTGACAAGCATAGAAGAGAGTGAGTACAGAAAGGGAACTCGGGGCTGGGTGCTTACTCCGACCTGGCTATGCACTTGTCCCGGCGATGCCTTCGTGCTGCTGCTTTTGTGAGCTCTCAGAGAGATGTAACAGTGATTGTAAGGGAGTTAGTGTCCAGGTGTGGATAGCTGATTTCGTAAAACCTTGTTTCTTTGCAGAGGTTCTGCCCAGAAGCAGATTCTAAAACCATGTTACAGTGCTTGAAGCAAAATAAAAACAGTGAATTGATGGATCCCAAGTGCAAACAGATGATAACCAAGCGCCAAATCACCCAGAACACAGGTACGTCTTGGCTCAGCTCTCCCAGGTCCCATTGGATATAACTAAGGGAAACAAGAGTAGGCACACAGTTACCCAGTTCAACCAGATGCTTTGCTGCTGGCAGACTCAGGAGAAGACTGGGTGTAACGGTGTGCCTTTCTCCTCTAGTGAAGAGCATCCAGGAAAACAGAGTGAGGGACAGGGGAAAGGAGAGGCTGAAAGTCTGGAGACTGCCCTTAACATACAGAAGGGCCGAGCGTGGTGGTGCAGGCCTGTAATCCTAGCATTTGGGAGGCCCAGGCAGGAGGATCGCCATGAGTTCGAGGCCAGCCTGGGCTACATGGTGAGACCCTGTCTCGGAAAACCAAAAATAAAATAAAAGAACATCCAAAGGAATCAGTGCTAGAACTTCTTGGAAAGAAAAGTGTAGATTTAATACAGCTTCATGAACATGGCAGGTGATACAGGTGATCTGGTTTAGAACAGAGAAATTTGAGCACTGGGCTGCAAGACCTTATAGGTTGATGGGCAAACCATGTTAGATATTTTTTTCTTGGCGTTTTCAAAAATAGCTATCATGGGCAAGGCTGCTCATATCTCCTTGACATTTTTAATAAAGGACCAGAAAATCCTACAAAGTAGAATGTCTGGGGACCTATAGTACTTTTGAACTAAATCACATTGCTCATTAACAACAGCCAAGCAAGAGTTCCGTAGATGTTTACTGAATGAACAAATTAGTGCTTATAGTCTGGGCCATTGATGTGCATTGCCATGTAGTTGTGGTTATTGTCCCCTTTTGGAAGGTGGATTTCTAAAATTTGTGAAAATGTCTCCAATGTAATATTTTGTGTATTTACACTTTCTGCTTTAGATTACCGCTTAAACCCTGTGCTGAGGAAAGCCTGTAAAGCTGACATTCCAAAATTCTGTCATGGCATCCTGACCAAGGCCAAGGACGATTCAGAGCTAGAAGGCCAAGTCATCTCTTGCCTCAAGCTGCGATATGCTGACCAGGTAACCGGCCAGGCTCCATGGCAGTGTGTAGGGAGCCGCCTCTGTCCCTGTGAGAGCTTTCTCGGTGGGAGGCCCAGCTGGCTCTTGTTTTCCCAACACCTTTGTTAGCCCTTCCCCAAGCCAGCAGCTAAGGGGTGAAGTAAAAACCTGACATTTTCTGATGGGCTGTCCCTTTGTCACATGTAGCGGCTCTCTTCAGACTGTGAGGACCAGATCCGGATTATCATCCAGGAGTCGGCACTAGATTACCGCCTCGACCCTCAGCTCCAGCTCCATTGCTCAGATGAGGTAGGAGAGCGAAACTGGTATGGCCAGAGCTGCTGGGGGAAGACTGTGTAAGAAAAGTTTTCTGCTGTACTTTGTTTCTCTTCGGCCCTGAGCTCCTGGTTAGTTGCAGGCCCATCTTTAAGGCTCTCTACTCTGAGTCCCAGGGTCTCTCTTGAACAAGGGTATTCTTTTATTCTTGCTTCCTGCATATTATTTGTTCTTCCATTTTCCTTATTCCATATCATCAACTCAGAATACCCTTAGACCAGATATAGCTTTAAGGAAGTGCTCTTCCTTGGAAATTATTTGACCTCATAGCAAGAAAAGGCATAGCTGTTCAACATGTGTCAACTTTAGGAAATCACACCAAAAGATATCTCAAAGATGCCTACCCATAAAACTGTGCAAAGAAAGTCAAGTTTGTTATCTTTGCTTCTAGGCTGTTTCAGAATGTGTGTCCTGGGCCAGGGATTTAGCTCAGTGGTGCCTCTGCCTGCCTCTCAAGTGCAAGTTCCTGAGTTCAATCCCCGGAACCAAAAAAAAAAAGAATGTGTGTGTCTGTCCAAGTTGAGAGAGGTTGACTTTGAACTCTAAATCCTAAGCATTTGCTTTTGGATTTTGCTTGGGTATCTACCTCCCTGCTGTGGAATCAGTGTGGTCTTGTTGATGACAAGTCTGGGGGCAACCTGACTCCTGTGCATTTACTAACTGCAGCTCTGTGAAGGAGCCCAGAGCCTGGGTGCCTGGATTCAGTGCAGGAGGGGGTGTGCCTCACCAGGAAGCTATTTGAGATGCGCATGTGTTTAAAGGCCCAAGTTTCTGTCTGTAAGCAGCAACCGCAGACACTGGTGTTCAGGATGGGCAGGACACAGCAGGCTCCTCGGCTCTGGCCCTTCCTGTGCCCAGTGGGACGGCTTTGTTTCCCTTTGTTTCCTGAGCAGATTGCCAGTCTCTGTGCTGAGGAAGCAGCAGCCCAGGAGCAGACAGGTCAAGTGGAGGAGTGTCTCAAGGTCAACCTGCTCAAGATCAAAACGGAAATGTGTAAAAAGGTAGCCAACCCTTTCCGGTTTCCCTCACTCTGTTTGTCCACTTCTGTGTGTGTGTGCGTGCGCCCTTGTGTGTGCACCCATGTTGCCCAGTCTGGCCTTGAACTCCCGGGCTCAAGTGATCCTCCTGCTTCAGCCTCCCGAGGAGCTGGGACTATAGGCCCCACACCACTGCACCTGGCTTTGCTCCCATTTTCCCCTTCTTCTTTTGATCTTATGGCGTCTACTCCTTAATAAGGAAGTTGAAAACAAGCCTTCCTGCTTCCTTTTGTTTCTTTTGTTTTTCCCTTTCTGCCATTCACTTGGGATTGAACCCAGGATCTTCATACCAAGCTATTTCCCCGGCCATTTTTTTTTTCCCCGGTTCCGGGAATCAAACTCGGGTCCTTGCACTGAACTAAATCCCCAGCCCCTCCCCAGCCACTTTTGAGACAGGATCTCACTGTGTAGCCCAGGCTGGCCTTGAGCTAACATTGCTCCTCCTGCCTCAATCTCCGGAGTGCTGGAATTACAGCCGTGTGCCACCACGCCCGCCCAGAAATTTTTGAGACCAGGTCTCACTAAGGCACTAAATTGCCCAGGCTGTGCTCAAACTTGTAGTCCTCTTGCCTCATCCTCCTCAGAATGCTAGAATTACAGACATTACAGAAATGTGCCACCAAGACTGCCCCTTCCATTGAACTATATCTCTAGCCCTTGTTTGTTTGTTTGTTTGTTTGGACAGAGTCTCACTATGTAATTCAGGCTGACCTTGAACTCACCATATAGTCCAGGCTGGCCTCAAACTCATAGTGATCCTCCTGCCTCAGCCTCCCAAGTGCTGGGGACCCCTTTTTACTTTTTATTTTGAGACTCGGTCCTACTAAGTTGTTACAATGCCCAAGCTGTGCTCAAACTTGCTATCTTACCTCAGCTTCCCGAGCTATGGGCGTGTGCCACCATGCCTGGCCCTGATCAGCATTCCATATTGTTCCTTCTTCCAAACCTTAAGCTGGTCCTTCACCATTAATCTTTTTAAACATTTGTTCAGATGTACTAATGATTGATGACCGTGACTAGGCCATCCAGTAAGTGTTGCACATTCATGAAAACCAATGGAAGTAAAGATATAGTTCATTTCAGAAATACCACATAAAAACAAATTTATCAAAATATGCCTTCTAACCTACATTATCTTGCAGTGTTGAAAATAAAATATCTGACCTTTATAAAAAAAAGCTTAACCTTGTTTAAAAGAGTTTCATTGTTCAGAACATCTTTAAATTTGAATAATTCCTCTTGCAATATAAGTTATGTTCTGTGCATCCTCTTTTTCTTTTTGAGGATATATGACCTAGTAATCTGATTTTCAAATTTCATATTTTTTTAGATTTCTTAAAGTTACAAAATAACTGTATTACACAGATAAATAATAATATTTAGGTTCTTTAAAATAATAAGACATGGCTGGGGATTTAGCTCAGTGGCACCATGCCTGCCTCATAAGCTCAAGGTCCTGATTTCGATCCCTGGTATCAAAAGCAAAATAATAAGACAACAGAATGCCAAGAATCCATCTCTGATCCTCCAGTCAAGCACAGTCCCCACCTCCCTTAGCACATGCCGGAGCCCTCAGAGTAGTTAGTGAATTAAATCGGGGACCGAAAGTCTGCATTGTGTACATCACAGCCACATGGCCCCTCTCCCAGTGTGGTGTAACCTCCGCCCTTCGCTCCTTGTCCTGTTTGTGTGCATATAGTTTTCACACGCAACAGATCTGATGCATTTCCTTTACAAAAGCTCTCTCCACAATGACCTTCCCTTTCAGGAAGTGTTAAACATGCTGAAGGAAAGCAAGGCAGACATCTTTGTGGACCCCGTTCTTCACACCGCGTGTGCCCTGGACATCAAACACCACTGTGCGGCCATCACCCCTGGCCGTGGGCGCCGTAAGTCTCTCTGTCCACTCAGCCCTGTCTGTGCTCTCTTGGGAGCTGCAGCGTCCCCTGGAGGCCTGGTTGCTGCTGAAACTTGGCCTTTGTGGCAGAATGAGTTTAGGAATAATCCTGCAGGTCTGAACTGATCTGGCCATAACCAGAGCTAAGGATTTGGTAAAGGGAGAGAATTGAGTGACTTACCAGGGAAGCAAAAGCTAAGTCATCACGATGGCCTTCTCCCCGCCCTTCCTTTCCCACACTGAGCTTCCTTGGTAGCTGCAAAGGCATGCACAGTAGGCAGCTTTCTGAGGTTGGTTGTTCTGCACCCAGCATGACCAGTGAACATAAGAGAGGTCTCCCCTGGCAGCTGCATCCCACCCCTCACCATATTGGATCTTGCACCAAGTTCCCAGGAATGGATTTGATCCGAGATCTCTGGTGGCTGGGGATCCTTCTCCCTGACAGATGTCTCCGCTCTGTACAGTTGCAGACTGTTCTTACCCCCTTCCTCCCACAGAGATGTCCTGCCTGATGGAGGCCCTGGAGGATAAACGGGTACGGTTACAACCCGAGTGCAAAAAGCGCCTCAATGACCGGATTGAAATGTGGAGTTATGCAGCAAAGGTAAGACCAAGAGAGTCTAACATGGCCATCTCTTCTGTGGGTTTCCTGTCTCTGAGAGACTTCTGCTTGTCCTTGCTGGGAGACGAGCAGTAGGTGTACTTTGAAAAATCAGCCAGTGAGCCTTTAAAACTTCCTGGCTAGGAGTGGGTATTTAGCTCAGTGGTAAGACACATCACACCCATGGGAAAAGAGAGAAATCCAAGAGTCTTTAGGCTTACTTGTATACTTTTACACAGGCTTTGGGAGACCAAGTACATACCAGCACCAAGGAAAACCAGCACGCAGCTGGCTGGGTCAGGGAGAAGGATGAGATGCAGAGGGGCTTCAGGATGTATGGAGCGCAGGCAGACAGGGCTGGGGAGGGTCCCCTACACACATTCGCCTCCTGTGTATGTTGCTCTGTAGTTTACAAAACACTTCGGTGGCACTTCGGATCCCGGTGATGATTATTCCCTTACTTTACAGTGGAAGAAACTGACTTTAGAGATTATGACTTGCCCTAGGTCCCTTGGGTTTCGAGATCCATGCTTCTGTATTGACTCACACTGGGGGAGACATCCCAGTGACCTTCGGTCAAGACAGTGACCTTGGCCAGGTCTGTCACTCATCTACTCAAGGTCAAGAGTTAACAAACCAGGCACAGTGGGATGTGCTTCCAGTCCCAGCTACTGGGGTGGTTGAGGCAAGAGGATCCCCTGAGCCCAGGTGTTCGGGACCAGCCCAGCCAGCATAGCAAGACTGTCCAAAACAAAAAGATGAAGGGTAACAAGGCAGGGGAAGAAACCAGAGAAAGTCTTCATACCTAGATGGAAGGGAAATGTCACAGGATCACACTCTTTCTTCCAAGGGAAAACTGTGCCCCAGGAAGCAGCAGGCCAACACTGACTGCACTGTCCCTTCTTCCCACACTGGTTTCTGCTTCTTTGCCCTTCTTCCTGTAGCCAGAGTGACTCCGTGTGTGTTTTGTTTTGTGTTGGAAGTGTGGGTGCTCAAACCTCATTAATCCCACTTCTGCCTGCTCTGTCCTGTGTACGTTGGGGTGAACATAGGAGCATCCCGGGTGTCTGGGCCAGACCCTTCCCTCACGTCCAGACTGAGACTTCAGAGATCAGCTTTTCTTGTACCCTCCGAACCTTTTGGTCCTGGTTCCTCTGTAGTAAGCTGCACAGAGTTCCACTGGAGAAAGTATCGGAACAAGGTGAAAAGTGACCAAAACATAAACGTGCGCAAGTGCTATGGGATGAAGTCTGAGCTAGGGGTACAGCGCATCCAGGCCACGCTTGCATATTGTGATGTAATGAGCAAACCCAAGAGAGAGAACATACAACACAATCTCTACCTGTCTATTATTCCTTTTTTTTTTTTTTTTTTTGGTACCAGGGATCGAACTCGGGCCCTTGAGCTTGCACTGCAGGCGGCGAAACCACTGAGCTAAATCCCTGGCCCTGTGTCTGTTATTCCTAATGGCAGCAAACATGGTGAAGAACATAAGTCAAACCATATGAGACCCTGTGGCCTTGTACCAGTGTTCCAACCACCACCACCACCCCCGACCCAGGCCACAGGTCTTCATCTGTGACGTGGGCATGATGAGCCTGCCCCCGGGGGCTGGGGTGAACAGGACATAAGTGGAATCGTGAGACCCCTTGCCCCTGGTGGGTGTGGTCACGTCCACAGCCCAAGGGCCATTCTTGTGTGGCCATTCAGTGATGGTCATCGTGAGGGAACTGGGGTGGCTGTGTGAGACCTGAGTGACTCCATTTTAAAATTTTGGCCCCATTTTAGAGTAAGGTGGCCTGGACATAAATTCTAGTTCCAAGAAAAACCACAAGATACACTTTGGCCACCTGCCTGTGATAATGTTCAACAGCCCCCTAACAACTAGCCTAACAACAGCTAATCAGTAGCTGCCTCAGTGTCCCAGATGCTCTTCTCAATGGCCTGCAACAGCTAATCAGTAGTTACCCCAATACCCCAGTATCCCAGATATTCTTTTCGATGACTTGAACAGCCGTTTGCAGTTCAGCACGCAAGGCCCAACCAATTAGGTTTAAACTTTCAAAACTTGCTAAATGCTAGCCAATTGTATGATTTGTGTGTGATTTGAAACCCCTCGCCTTTTTGAAACCCCGCGCCTTGCTGTAACCTCTATAAAAACCCCTGGTGTTTTAGAGCCGGGGCTCTCAACCCTGACCCGCTGCGTCGGTGTCGGATGAGAGCCCCTGCTCGAGCTTAAATAAACGACCCTCGTGTGTTTGCATCAGAATCGGCTCCTTGGTGGTCTTTGGACACCTCGCGATCTGGACACAACAGCTGTGCCTCTTTGTAGCGCATAAGACCAAGCACTGCCGCTACCCACTGTCCCCCAGAGCATCACACTGCTGTGTCTCCTTCCAGGTGGCCCCAGCAGATGGCTTCTCTGACCTTGCCATGCAAGTGATGACATCACCATCAAAGAACTACATCCTGTCTGTGATCAGTGGGAGCATCTGCATATTGTTCCTGATCGGTCTGATGTGTGGACGGATCACCAAACGAGTGACACGAGAACTCAAGGACAGGTAGAGCTGCCTTGAGCACCAAAGGAACTCCCTGCCCAGTGCCCCGTTTGTACAGCCTTCCTGTATAGTGTACCCTCTTACCTCGCCCTTCTAAGAGGTGGCACCAACACCCACGATAGAGCAGCAGCAGGTGCCCTCTGCATTGTCCCATCCAGACTTGGCCATGCCCACGGTGTCTTCTTCCTCCACCGCTGCCATCGCCATCTGTGCAGTGTCCACAGCTGGCCACTTTGGTGGTTGCCTTGTTGGCGAACTTGGGTTACCTGCCTGTAGACAAGTCTCTCTCCTACAGCAGAACTACCATTTCTTCCAGAACCAACTCACCTGACCTGCAACTCATGCTTTTGTAAAAAAACTACCAAAAAAAAGGAAAGAAATTTTTAAAGAAAGAAAAAAAAATGTATATAATAACACATCTCCTCCAGGCTTGACTTGGGCAGCAGGGTTGTTTCTTCCATGTAGCTTCGTCAGATAAAGGCAGGAACTTGAGAAGACCCATACGCCCAGTACGCAGTCACTGAGATGTCTGGCTTGTCTCCCAGCAGCATCTTCAGGCCATGCCAGGCCTGGGACTTCACTGGGTAGTGGGAAGCCACTAACCAGCCTGATTTGGGTCCTGTTTGCTTCCAGTTGTCACTGAAAATGAGCCACTGCTGATCACAGTCCCACAGCCATGGGTATTTCTGTGATCTCCTTACCACAGTGCGGTAAGGTGTTCGCCTCCCTGAGCTGAGGGCAAGTGAGCTGGGGTCAGCTCAGGAGTCTGAAGTGGGACCGTCCTGCCGAGGATCTGCGGGGTGACCGGATTCAGAGTGTGCAGGCAGCAGGAGCCATCACCTTCCTCCCCAGGATGGTGTGGGACTGTCCAGCAAGGTCGCCCCAACTGAGGGGCCATTGCTTTCGAAGTTCTCTGCCACCAGGAGAGGATCCTGCGAGACAGGGTGAAAAGCGCAAGGGTCTGACCCACGTGGCTTTATTTTCCAGCTACAGTACAGACCAGAGCCAGTGGCTGGTGGAGATTTAGTGTGGTCTTGGGAGTAACTGGTGCCCCGCCTGGCCACCCCGCACGCTCCAGGCAGATCCCCAGACAGGCTCCTTTGTGCTCACATGGAGGGCATGGTGAGTGGTGGCATTAAAAGATGGAGGATTGTCTCCGTTCTTCTCTGTCCATTTGCTGCACCCTGGTGCTGCACGCACCCTGGGAGGCACTAGCTAAGTGCAGTATTTTGGTGACGCCTGGACATTCTGGAATCCGAGCTTTATAGGGGCACTGTTCGTGGCCACGCTCCTTGTCCCTCCAGGGTGGAGACGACAGGTTTGGGGCACAGGAGGGGGAGCCTGGGCATCGAAGTTCAGCCTGGCCACCTTTGGTTGCGTTGTGGCAGTGGCGTGACAGTGGCTGCGCGGGAGGGCAGCATGTACAGTAGGAGATATATTTATATAATATATATTTTATTAACCTGTTAAATGTCCACGGAGTATTATAAATCATGTGCCTAAACCTGGCCCTGTAGACCCAGGCCCATCGCAGCACCTCTCCTCCTCCTAGGCCCTGGGTGCAGCCCATGAATGCCAGCACCTACCGGAGCGGCATCTGTCTTCCCTGAAGTCTGTCCCCTACAGGCTGCGTCCATTGCAGATCTGTCGACCCAGATGCTCCTCGTCTAACCTGACTGATGTACCTTTGAATACTGTGGTTTTCTTCTTTCTTTTCTTTCCTTTGTCTTTTTTGCTGCCTTTCCTAGAGGCAGTGGGTTCCAGAAGCCAGCTGTATGTCCCCAGCCTAGGGTAATGCAAGTCACCAAGAAAAGCTGCTAAGCCACCTGGTCCCTCAGGGTCCTGCTCTAGGGTCTTCCTGATTCGCAGCAGTTGTCCTGGGAGTCTTCAGTCTCATGAGACTTGAAACGCTGCAGTGTGAGCACCATGCTAGCCCGCACGCTCTACAGACTGAGCTGAGCTGGCCTGGGGGGCCCCTCCCTCTCTGGGGCTACCCATCAAGGGGCGCCAGGCACCATGGATGCAGCCAATGTTACAGCAGTGTGCTTTTCGGGATATGATTCTTGTTTCCTTGGGTGGGGAGTGTCACTCCCGGTAAAGCATCCTTGTGGTTCTGATGCGCCTCTATATTTGTATTCTTCTGAACTGACAGGAAATCCCCTTAGTAGTCTGCAGCAGATTTGAAGGTTAAATGAACTTGGTTCATGAAACATTTGTCATATTTAGAAGTAGACTAGAAAGGATAACTCTGCTGGTATCTGGAGTTGCTTGTTACAAGAAAGTATGCACCATCCTCTTGCGAGTGTTTTCCTATGACTGGAAAGGTCTTGAGCAAATTTTCCTAAATCCAGGGGATCCAGCATCATCTGCATTGGCAGCCCCATCCCACTCATCCTACACCTCATTTGGCATCACAGAGCAGGTTCTGGGCCACCTGGGTCCCTGGCCTCATAGGTCAGTCGAGGTCATAAATCAGCAGTCGGGAACTAGTCAGGAGCCGATGGTGGGGTTTGGCCTTATGCATCCCGGATAAGAATACACCTTTCAGGTAGGATTTGGGCCACAGCCAAAGCTCCAGGTACTTGCTAAAAATTACAACGGCCAGGTCACTGGCCTTGCCAGCTTATACCAGTACCTCAGAGAGTAGACTTAGTGCTCCACCTCCCTCCAAGGATCCGGAAGCCTGACACCAGGGCTGGAGGTGCTGTGTATGGCAGGGGCCGTCAGAGATCCGGACAGAATCCCATAGACAGGACTAACTGCTCCCTGTCATGGGACTCCCCCCACAGAAGGGCCCACTCCGTGAGTGATCGATCTACCATTATCTACTGTGGTGCATCCCTGGAGTTCTCTGCCATCGCTCCTGCCCCATGATAGATCTTTTGGTAAGATCTGCTGACAGCAGAGCCATACCAAAGGCTGAGGTCTGTGCCTCTGGTGCTCTGCATTCCTGGGAGACCTATGGCTGCCACTCCCAGGCCTGGTTTGTGGATCTAGCCGGGCTGTCTGAGCCAATAAGTGTGTCCTTAGAAGTAAGGGGAACTCTAGGGCAAGCGATGAGTTAGTATTTAATGAGCAGGTGTTGACAGGAACTTGCTACAGCTACCTTGGCTGCGCTGTCTCATTCTGTGCTTGCCCTCCTGGGATACAGTGAAAAACTTGGGTGGGGAGGACACTTTCCTAGAAGATACAACAGAAAGTCACTGTCAGATTTCATGTCTTCCTGTTTCCTGAGGTCAAATGAAGAAGAATCCAATGGCAAGGACATTGCCATTTGCATTTTATCAGACATATTGGGAATATTGTAGTTCAAGGCCTTTGACCTTCCCAAGAGGAGATGTACCATTGTGTACATTGTGACTTCTGGAACTGTCCATCCTTTCCACCTTCAGGCTTGTGCTACCACTTCTGTCCTAAAAATCCCCGTAAAGAGTCATTGATGACGAGAGAGCTTCCTGGGCCTCCTTTCCTGGCTGGTCTCAAGTCCTCTTAAGAAAAGGTTCCCTCCCCATTCCCGAAAACACCTTTCTCCACGTGCACCCATCTCAGTATGTGAGGCAGGTGGGGGAGGACACGCAGGCCCTTGGAAGTCAGCCCAGCGTGGCACCAGCACCCTAAATTGTGCCGTAGAACCACGAGAAGAATGTGGTTTTATGGAACATGTGCATTTCAGTATGTTTACTTGGATTTCAGCTTCTTATGAGGTGGAAACATCTCAAAGCTCAGAATGCCTCCTCAGATTCCTTGCCATGTGAGCACTCCTGAGTGATTTTTATAACATGTGGTACCGGGCACCTTAGGGGTCTGTCTCCCAGCTCACCTCTCCACTGCTTGGCTTTGGCTCCCAAGGTGTCCCAGGCCAGATCTGACACACCAGCCTCCCCTCCTTCCATTTGTCTTGGGTCTGCCACCCGTAACCACACTCCACCTTGGACCCTCCACCAGGGAGGGCCAGGATCGCATGTCAGGGCAGTCTGGTCTAAGTCAGATTCCCTTCCCTCCCAGGCCTCAGAGAACAGGTGAGTGGGCTTCAGGGTGACACATTCCCCTGAGCCATCCGTGAGACTGCTGCAGGGACACAGAAAAGGGACTGTCACCCAGGGCACAAAGATGAGGTTGATGGTGACAGCACCACAGCGGGGAGCCCTTCCCTGCCCCACTGGCCCGGGCACCTTGATCCTGCCCTGGAGAGCTCTTCACAGGCAAGGAGGAAGTGCGGACCGCTTCTTTGTGTTGCATTGGCCATTCCCCTCACATAGGCCTGGCCCCTGCATCCCAGAGCCCAGACGGCCTCCTGCCAGGTGGTAGAACAGCTCTCCAGGTTCGTCCTGGCAGGAAAATGGGCTGCATATTAGTGCCGTGTGAGATCTGGGGCCTCTTACTTGTTTTTTGGTTTTGGGGTTTTTTTTGAAAGAAAGAAAAAAAGTACAATTAAGCCTCTTTTGTAAATGGGTTTCCTTTTTATGTATAAAATCCTGGCAGTTCCTTGTTTTTACATGTTCATGCTGTGTAATTTTGAGATGTTACTGAGATTCTGAACATAATGTGCATTTTTTTCTGTACAGATGAAATGGGAGAATTTAATAAAGAGTTTGCAGGTTTGTACTTGTTAAATCTTCTCTGTGGTGACTGGAAGGAATCTCCACCCACCTGCTCATGTGGTAGAAGTTTATGGAACTGAGCTGTGACCTCACCAGTGGCCCATGGGGTGCCACAGGGCAGCACTGCAGGGTGTGTAGAGGAAAGGAACCTCCGCCCCATGTTCTTGTGCCAGGACAGAGCTAGAAGTCCTATCTGGGGTTTACTGATGTGGGCTGCCTTGTCCACCATCACTGATCCTGCTGCCGTGGGGGCAGCAGACCTGGAAGCTCTCTAGCCCAGGGAGCCCCTGCCAGAGGTGCCCTGTTCCCGCCCACCCAACAGCCCAGCCCTGTGTTTGAGGCCTTTTCTTCTGCTGCCCCCATTCTCCAAAAAGCTAATGGGCACCCCTGTGTTAAAAGTTAATTGGCTGGGCCGGGAATTTAGCTCAGTGGCACCACTGAGGTTATGCACAAGGTCCTGAGTTCAATCCCCCGAACTGAAAAAAAAAAAAAAAGAAAGTTAAATCACTTGGGAGATCTGACTGGCAAAGGGATTCTTTTTTTTTCCTTCACTAAGTTTTATTGGTACTTTTTTTTTTGGTACTGGGGATCAAACTCGGGTCCTTGTGCTTGCACAGCAGGCAGCAAAACCACTGAGCTAAATTCCCGGCCCATATTGGTACATTTTAAATGTACAATATGATGACATTCGTCAGTGGGATCTTGTACCTTTACATGATGTATCTTGGTTCTTATTTTTCCCCCTTCCCCTGCCCTCCCTCCAACCCTCCCACCCCTCCCTATATACAAAGACTTTGTTTCCATTTTTTCCTTTTCTCATATTTTTTCCTTTCCCCTACTGGCAGAGGGATTCTTGAAGTAGTCATGTCCATTCTGTGCCTCCAGAGGGGCACAGGTATCCAGTGGAAGGGAAGCACAGCCTAGGACCCCTCTAGTCTGTGTTGGCGCTGTCACTTAGAGGACAGTGGCCTGCGCACAAGTAGAGGTGGGAAAAGGTGCAGAGAAGAGGGGAGGAGTGGGATTTGGGGGCCTCCTGAGTCCTAAGCACAGATGCTCCTGTGTCTGGAGCCTTGGGTTGTCGGCAGCCTCTGAGTGTGAGGAGTGTGGTGGCAAAAGCCCTCAGCATCTGGGCGAGGCTGCCTGGTTTGGGTCTAAGCTCCAGAAGTGGGATCCAGGGTCGGGGCTCCTTGTCAGCACTGCCTTCCCTCCAGAGGGCTTGCCAGGTTGCTGGGGCCTGCTGCCAGGGGCTTTTGCTCTGCCCTCCTGAGTGAGAGGCCCCTGCAGGCAGAGGGAGCAGTGACCAGAGTCAGAGTGGACTTTTCTTGTCATTATTCCCTAAAAAGTACAGCACAACTGTTTACATAGCGCTCGCATTGTTTCAGATGTTACAAGGGATGTGGAGGTGATATAAAGTATGCAGCAAGTTGTGTGCAGGTCACATGCAAATCTACTCACTTTCTGTAAGGGACCAGAGCATTGGAGAGTTTGGTATCAGTGGAGATTTGTGCGGGAACTGACACTCCGTTTCGTTCCGTTCCGTTCGTTCAGTAGGTGAGAAACTCACCTACCCTGTGGAGACAGTGGCTTCTGTTCTGTTCTCTCTGTACCACAGGGCTGGGTGTGGTGGAGCGGTGCCCACCCAAGGGCAGGGTGGGGGCAGAACCCAGCCCAACCCCGTTGCTGTGGACGGGCCTGGTCCCCTTGCCCGGAAGGTCTCTGGTTTCCTTTTCCTCAGAGGACTTGAAGCACATTTTCCCTGTGCTCTACACATTGGTTCCGGATCTGACCCAGCCTGCAGACCCCTGATGCTCAGACTGCTTGACCTGACTGCTCAGTTCTCTGTCAGCAGTTACCAAGTGCCTGTGCTTGACAGTAGAGGGTCACAGGTCAGGATTCGGGCATCCTTCCAGGGGTGCTTGCCTCACTGCGTCCAGCTCTAGCCTTCTGCACCTGGAGCACAGCCCATGCCCTCCAGCCTCTCCCCTCTGCCACCTCCCTGAAAGGGGAGTGAGACAGTAGTGTGACGTGGTGGGCAAGCTGTCCCCCAGCTTCTCGGCACAGGTCCCAGTTCTCCCTTAGGCAGGATGTAGCCATCCACACAGCAGGAACCTGTCTTTACTCTCAGGAGACAGAAAAGCCATGGCATTTGATTTTTGTTGTTTGGGTGATTGGTTTGGTTTTTGATTTTGGTTTTGGTTTTAACTGGGGAATTGAACCCTGGGCTTTTGCACTGAGCTACATCCATGGCATGC
>NW_004624746.1:12415439-12460471 GCF_000247695.1 Heterocephalus glaber
AATATATATATATATATATATATATATGACTGCCTTCTCCCCATAACTCAGTGGTACAGTGCCTCCTGATTTGATCCCTAGTACTGAAAAAGAAAATTGAGAAGCTGAATAAAGACCACTGACTTCAAATTTAGCAGTGAATGAAGAATTCCGTGTGGTGAAGGACGTGATTTCATAGTCCCTATATAGCCAGAGCTCTGAAAAAGCTTGCATACAAACCAGCCCCAGAGCCAGGGCTTGACAACCTGTGTGTGGTGTCACACTTGTGGGCCTGTGGGTGGCTGTACAGCCCTGCTTCAGCCTGGCTCCCAGGGCTGGGATCAGGTCAGCTCCCTGAATCTCCCACCCTGTCTGCTCCACGGCTCCTAGATAGTGGTTTCAAGCCCATGACGATGCACAGCGCCTCCTAGGGTCCAGCTCCACATTTGCCCTCTCTGGCTTCTGCCCACCTAAGGAAAAAGGTTGGCAGAAGCCACTACCATCAGTGGGACAGGAGATATCTCCACCTCTTTTATGCACTGCAAGTCACACAGCAGGAGGGAAGGAGGAACTGAGATAACATGCAGTCCGCCAGGCTCCTTGGACTCTTTCCTGTTCCGCTCTCTGCTCCTTCCACTTATCAGTCACTGGGTCGCCCCAGCCACAGCTGCCCTCCTGGCCACTTCTCTTCCCTTTGCTACACAAAGATCATGGGTTCCGCTGTGCAGCCTTGGCATGAAGCAGATTTGAGATCTCCATGTGCAGCTGTCCCCACAGCTGTGTGACCTTGGAGAGCCATGCTGTGTCCGCATCTGTGTCATCTGCTACAAGCTTATCTCCTAAGGTTGTCATGAAGATTAAATAGGATGAGCTGTGCATGGTGGTGCATGCCTATAATTCTAGGTACCTGAGAGGCAGAGGCAGGACGATGCCAAGTTCAAGGCCACCTTGGGCAATTTAGTGAGAGCTTGTCTCAAAAAAAAGAAAAAAGCTGGAGTCTTCTTGGTGTTTAATTCTTAGTATCACAAGTAAATGGCTTTAACCTTTGAAGGCAAATACATACACCATACTAAGTTAATGAAGATGAAAGACATTTCAAAAGTAGAGATGATAAGAAAAATTAAAATATCGGCTTATTCATGTCCATTCCTAGTAACATGAACAGAAAATCCCATTGAAAGCCATCCAGCCACACATACAGTTCAGTGTTCATATTGTTTTGTTTTGTTTTGTTTTTTTGGTACCGGGGATCGAACTCAGGTCCTTACAATTGCGAGGTAGGCGGCAGAACCACTGAGCTAAATCCCCAGACATATTGTATTCATAGAGGGCAGAAAGGCTCAGTCACCCCATGTGTCCAAAGTCACCCGGGCCCTTGAGGATGTCACCTGTCTTCAGGATGACCTGTCACCTCTCATGGAACAGAAAGGGGCTCAACAGAACCACACGCTGCAAATAATGAGTTACCAGACTTTACAGCCCTTACAGTGGTGGGTTTGTACATCCAAGAGTCGAGCAGGGAGTGGAGCTTGAACTAGAAAACAAGCAGCAGACCTTTCTACCCCGCAGCCATTTGCTCTGAGGGAGGACAGGCTGTGGGGGCTGGGAACCCACCGACTGGAATGCGCTTCCCTTCCTTCTGCCTCATCCAGCACTGTGGTCATGGGGTGTAGGGGACTAGAACTGCTCTCCAAGCTGCAGGTCTTGGTGTGCAATGGAAATCCTGGCATAGATTTTTTAAATAGATGCTAAAAAACATAGCCACCCCCCCCCCTTTTTTTTTTTTGGTACTGGGGATCAAACTCGGGTCCTTGAGCTTGTGAGGCAGGCAGAAGAACCACTGAGCTAAATCCCCGGCTCAACCACACCCTGGAGATGGGCCAGGCACCACTGAGGTCCAGAGAATACAGCTGCGTGTGTCGTCAGAGGACTGGGCCTATATCCGTGAGAAAGGCAGCCAGTACTTTGCGAGGGCACTTCTCTGAGCCTCCAGTGAATGACTAGGAAGGAACAAGGAGTAAGGTCAGGCGAAGACGCGAGGACGCCTCGCTGCAGTGGGGCGACTACTCAGCTCCTACACCTGTGTGGGAAGCCCACAGCTTTAAGCCGCCTCAGTCAGACTCAGGCTGAAGGTGAGGCGTCGCCCGGGGGCGGAGCCTCGCGAGCCCCAAACAAGCTTACGTGGAGGGGGCGGAGCCTCGCGTACGTCAGGTCGCTTGCGCACTCGCCGTACCCTTGCCGGCCGTAAAGCGCGGAAGGTCGCCGTGCTCAGGAACTTTTCTTTCCTTCTTGCTCCTCCTTCTCATGTCCTGTGAACCCTTTTCCGGTCCGGCACGACCCCCGGCGACGGTGGTGTGTGCCTCGCTCCCGCCAGGGCGCCTCTGAGCGCGGAGTGTGCGTCGCTCTCGCCAAGGTGTCTCAGCGCGGAGCCCGCGCCCGGGGAGGTAAGGAGCGAGCTGCGGGCCGTGTGGCCTCCGTGTCCGCGCGGCTTCGGCGTCCCGGATCTTGGCCGTCCCCGCCTTGCGCTCCCCTCTGTCCTCGGGGTCCCCGGTGTCCCTTGACCGTGTCGGTTCCGCCGCCTCCTCTCGGGCAGGGGCGTCCTGGAGCTAGGACTCGGTCCCGCGAGCTATCAGGCCTCGGGGACCCGCGCCTGCCCACCGGCTGTGCCCCGGAAACCTCGCTGCTGGCCGGCTCCCGGGCCCTCAGACCCTGCAGGGGGAGTTGTTTTCCCGCCTGGGAACGTGCGGTGCACCGCGCTCTGCGGACTCTTAGACCGCGGCAGTGTCCAGCGGAAGAAGCCACCAGCAAGGCCTGGGCCGGGGGAGCGGGCTTTCTTCTTAATGTGTGACACTTTGGGACTGTTGTGCTTGCTACTTGGGTTCGGGTCAGCAGTTTTCAAGCCCATTTCGCACATGCAGGAAAACACAATAAGAATGGTGGGAGCCGAAAGGTAGGGATGGTACTAATTTCTTAAACTTACTTGATCACTTGGTCATTGGTCGATTGATTTTCCTAGTACTGGGGGTCGAATCCAGGGACCCTCTGCCACTGGGCTACATTCTCAGCCCATCTTTTTGAGACGTGTTATCGTTATTTAGCCTAGGTGGGGCTTGAACATGCAGTCTTCCTGCCTCGGCCTCCCCAGTGGTGGTCTTACAGGTGTGCACCACCATGCTCTGCTTCCTGGTGCAATTTCTGAAAAATACAGCACCCTGGGCCTACAGTACCCTGGGCCAACAGGATCAGACGCTGGTGTCTCAGGTGTTACTGCTGAAGCACACGTGGGGAGTGTGGTGTGGCTCCACCTTTCCCTTATGGTCTTCCCTGTGATCAGCTGCCCACCTATCCCTAATACTGCAACTGGAGCAATGACTTAGGACGTTACAGGTGTCACTTTGCTGTCAGTATGGGCAGATCTGGGCAGAACAAGCCGTTTTTGTGGGGTTTTTTTGTACCGGGGATTGAACTGGGGTCCTTGCACTTGCACAGCAGGCAGCCAAACCATTGAGCTAAATCCCCGGCCCCGAAGCCATTCTTTTATTTTGTTTGTTTGTTGTTGTTGTTGTTTAAGACAGAGTCTCCCTGTAGTTGAGGCTGGTCTTGAACTCACTATGTAGCCCACACTATACCCTCGAACTCTTGGCAATCCTCCTGCCTCAGCCTCCTGAGTGCTGGGATTACAGGAGTGCACCACCACGTTCCAGTGAAGCCCTGTTTTAAGGTTATTGAGTAGAAATTATTTCTCTTCTTTTGGGGTGGTTTGGGGATCAAACCCAAGACCTGTTTCCCCTCCCTGACCACTGAGCTATACTTGAGGCCTACAAAAGCAGTAGTTTTGTTTGTTTTGTTTTCTTGAGACAAGATTCTTATTATGTAGCCCAGGCTGGCCTGCAGCTCACAGTGGCAGGGCTCCGACCTCCCACCTGCACTTCTCTCCCACAGCCCAATCTCCCCCGGGAGCTGAGCAGAAGTCCTCCTGCCTTGGCCTTCCTAGTAGCTGGAATTACAGGCTTGTGCCGCTGCACCTAGCTCACCTTGGATTTTTAACATAGGCTATTCCATCTTTTTTATGTATTTGTTTTTTGGGGGTGTTTCTTTTGAGACAGGGTCTCAAAAACTATGTCGTTTGGGCTGGTCTTTAACTTACAATGTAGCCTAGGCTGGCCTGGAACTCTTCGGCGCCTCAGCCTCCTGAGTGCTGGAACTACAGGTGTGTGCCACCATGCTTGCTGGCATATTATATCTTGAAATTCATCTTTTTGTGCTGCTGCTTCTGCCTTTGCAATGTTCTTTTTCCTGCTAGGGGAAAAGCTTGATGTTTCTGTCCTCACAGCTGTTATGACTTTGCTCACCTTGTTTGGTAGTCAGCAGACAACAGTGAAAAATCACAGGTTCTAGGGCCAGGTTTGCAGGCTTTGAATTGTGAAGTTGCCACTCACCAGCATTACAAGACCCTGGGGAAATCATTACTTGTACCTGTGCTTTGGTTTCTTCAAGCTTAGAAGAGGTGAAATCTACTTCATAGGGTTAGATTCGTTGAATATTTAGGCCAGTGGTGCTGAACCTACCATACGCATGCTGCAGCAGGCTGTTTGTATCATTGAAATCTCTAAAAAGTTCATCACTGATTTAGGCAGTGTGGGGGACATTGTAACTACCCTATAAAAATAGTTTTTACAAACATGTGTGGAGGCATTTGGGTGTCGCATCCCCTCTGTTGTCTGTTCTCAGTCATCAGCATGTTTCCTGGGTACCCGTGGCGAATGCTGGGAAACTGGAGACAAGCTGTAGCTGCTGCCCGGCTCAGAGTCCATCGTGGTGGGAAAATAACCACTATGCCTGGGTGCTGCTGCAGGCCAGGGGCCTGTCCTTCCTGCCTTGTCGGGTTTAGTGTTTGCCGCAGCCCATGAGGTAGAGGTTCGGAGCCTGTAGAGCAGTGGGAAGCCTGACATAGTGCTGCAGAAACTTGCCCGGAGTCCTCCGGCCGAGAGGCTTTCACACCTAACTGCACCCCAGCCCGGGCTTCCCGGGCGGCTGTGCTCGCCGTGTGGAGAGTTGTGCATGGGGACGAGGGCAGGCGGCATGGGCCATCACAGAGAAGCCACTCGGCCACGCTGATGTCACGTAGATGTCCAGTAGGCTGTGAGCGAGGACATTATCTGTGTCTGCAGGAGGGTGGCAGGAGCTGTGGCGATGATCGGAGGGACAGTGTGTGCTGTCCTGGGAGGAGGGACGGTGAAGCTGCGAGTCTGAGGGAGTCTGAGTGCGAGGAGCCGCGGGGCGGGCACAGAAGAGCCAAGGCCTGGATGAGAAGCAGGCTGGGAAGGAGCTTGTCTCTGTGAGGAGCTCTCACTCGGTCGAGAGTTGTGGCGGGGCCAGAAGCAGGGCTGTGAAATAAGGCTCCCGAGGCAGAAGACCTGCTCGGCCCCTGTGTGGAGACCAGGCTGTGGGGGAAAAGTGCGAGGAGGAGGAGGTCGGGCGTCCTGCCCGGAAGCCACTGCCCGAGTCTGGGAGGGATGCGGTGGCCTCAGTCCTCAGGTTTGGCAGGAGGTGGAGTGAAGTAGATGACCTGTGGGACTTAGGGTGTGGCCGCGCCAGGCTTGATGAGTGACCGGGTAGAGGAGGTGAGAAAGGGGGCATCCTGGTGACAGCTGACTTCCAGAAATGGGGGCCTCTGGGGGCCAGCGAGAGCAGGCTGGGGGGCGAGGGAGTGGCTGTGTCGGGCTGTGCTGGTCACCTGTGGGAGCAGTGGAGGTGGCTGCTCTGCACTAGAGAGCAGTGAGGTCTGAAAGAAAAGCAGAAATTGCTTTTGTCACTGGAGTGTGTGGTTTAGAGTAAGGGGTGAAATCATGTCCATGTTGCGATCTTCAGGTAGGTGATGTCTGACTGAGATGCTGGCATTTCTAGCTGCAAACTTTGGGGCCAGGGCAGCATCACCTGGGACGGGGCACTTCAGTGTCCTTTTCAAGCAGGGATCCATTTGAGGTGCCTAGGCCTTGGCATTTGTCATAGTTGGTTGAAACAGTGGTGTCTCCTGGGAGGTTCAGGCACTTGTTGCAGACTGGAGCACTCAGAGCAGCAGTTGGCAGACACGTGCAGCTCCATCTGATGGGTTTTGGGTACACGTGTCCCAGTACTGGGAATTGGAGCCAGGCCTTTGCACTGAGCTGTATCCCTACCTCTTTTTAAAAGTTTGAACTTTTAGACAGGTATCGAGCGTCCTGCATCAGCCTCTCAGAATATTGGGATTACAGGATTACAGTTGTGTGCCACTTTGCAAGACTCAATCATGTTGCTTTAATAGGTACAGCACTCAATGGCCATCATGCTTGATCTAAATCCAGGAGGCATTAGAAAATGTAAATGAGAAAGGAATACATTGTTAACAGGATTTAAAAGTACATACTAAGAAACCCTGGACCTAAACATCCTTAATTTGTGTATCAAATGAATCTCCTGGGAGGAAGATGTCCTCAGTGTAGGGCCATACCTGGGCTCCTGGAGGTGGGTTCATTAAGATCTTATGTGCTGTATGTGACCAAGCTGTGGAGGTCCCCACCAGCAGCCTGGGAAGGTACCCATGGCCCTCAGGGGTGCAGGCCCACAGCGGAGGTGTTGAGCAGGGCTGTGGCTCTGTGAGTGCATCCTTTTTTGGGGGGGTGGGGGTTGAGGTAAGGTCTCCCTTTGTAGTTCAGGCTGGCCCTGAACTCACTATGTAGCCCAGGCTGGCCTCGAACTCTCAGCGATCCTCCTGCCTCAGCCTCCTGTGTGCTGGGATTATAGGTGTGCACCACCACGCCTGGCTCATCTGTGAGTGCCGTTTACCAGATGCGAATTGAATCACTCAGTAATTTAGTAGCATTTGTTGTCAGGCATGGAATGCTGGCAGTGGAAAATGTTGAAGTTGGAGTAAGCCATTGTAAGGGGCTCTGGATGTGGTTGGTTGGTTGTTTTTTTGTTTTTAATCTTTTTTTTTTTTTTTTTTGGTACCGGGGATCGAACTCAGGACCTTGGGCTTTCGAGGCAGGTAGTGGAACCACTGAGCTAAATCCCCGGCCAGTTTGGTTGTTTTTAAAGGAGACAAATTTGGGCTCTTAAGTGGAGAATGAGTAGATATAGCCACCCCCTCCCCCCACTTTTTTTTTCCAGAGAGGGTCTCATTATGTTGCCCAGGGTGGCCTTGAATTTGCAGTGATCCTCCTGCCTTAGCTGCCTGAGCGCTGGGATTACAGGTGTGTGCCAGCACAACCAGCTGCCACCTCACTATAAATTAAAGGTTAAGTTGTAAGCCTGGAATACCCCATTTCAGTTTACATTTGACCATATTAACTATGTTAACTAGGCGTTCATGGAGGCCATTTTAAATAAATAAATATTAATATGTTAATAACTTTGTCTAACATAGGGTAGTTCACGGTGATGGGCATGTGCTGTCCTTCCTCACATACATGAGGCCAAACTGTTGAGCCTCCTTCAGGTTGATACAAGGGAACAGATAGGGGCTCCATGCTGCCAAGTGGTAGCCTGTCTCTGGGACCCCCCAAAATAACCAGTGTTTTTCCTCTTTTTCTTTCAAGTGAAATCTTCAGAATGCCTTCTCTTTCTAGATGGTAGATTTCTTCTTTCCTCATTCTCCTTGGGTCTTTGTGTCCCGTTTCTTGTGGTGTGTGTGCTGCTGTTTTGACCTCACAGATGCTTACTGGAAATGTTCGCCACTGGCCCTGTGCATCTGGGCCTCACGGCAGCTGCTTCATGGCATCTGCTGACCTGCAGGCCAGGGCCAGGATCCACCAACAGCCACTTCACTGCTGTAGTTGCAGTGCCAGAGCTCTGTATGTGGATAGGCGGCGAGGACTCTCATGCTTTGTTGGGCAGGAACCAGTGTTGGGGCATTTGCTTGTCCATTAAGGTTTTAGCCACATCATGCCAGGGGTTCAAGCCATGTTATGTTGTGCATCAGGGGCTGAAGTGCAGTAGCATCCAAGGAGCAGTGGGCTTCCTGACCTCTGTGTGTGGGCCCTTGTAGTATAAGTGTGCAGTGTGAGCAAGCAAATCCATGAGATTAGGTCCTCTGGGATCTTTATATACAGCAATGCAAAAAATAGGATAAAACCCTGTGACTAAACCTGTGCATGGAAACAGGATGGAAAAGTTACTGGCTGCTTCTCTTTCTCTTTGTGTGGCAAGAATGCACATGTATCTTCCACACTGGTGCATGGGCTGTGTGCCTAGTGCCAGGTCCTTACTGTGACTCAGCGAGGGATGAGATGTCAGGTGCAGTGACAGCAACAGTAGCTGTGGGAAGGGAGGTACGCTCACCCCAGCCAAGCCAGCGATGCAGAGTTGGAGTCAGGCTGCATCCTCCTTACCAGTTTCCAAATTCTTTCTTATACTTTGGTATCACAGGTACAAATGGGTTTATGTATGATATTTATCCTTTGTGATGGGCAAATACACTATACCGAGTTATTGCAGATGGACATTCCACAGGTGAGATGACAAGGGAAAGTACAATGTTTATTTGTGTTCAATGAACAGAAAATCCCATTGAAAGCCAGCCAGCCACACATACAGTGCAGTGTTCATATTGTATTCATAGAGGGCAGAAAGGCTCGGTCACCCCATGTGTCCAAAGTCATCCGGGCCCTTGAGGATGTCACCTGTCTTCAGGATGACCTGTCACCTCTCATGGAACAGAAAGGGGCTCAACAGAATCACATGCTGCAAATGAGTTACCAGACTTTACAGCCCTTACAGTGGTGGGTTTGTACATCCAAGAGTTGAGCAGGGAGTGGAGCTTGAACTAGAAAACAAGCAGCAGACCTTTCCCCGCAGCCATCTGCTCAGAGAGGACAGGCTGTGGGGGCTGGGAACTCACTGACTGGAAAGTGCTTCCCTTCCTTCTGCCTCATCCAGCACTGTGGTCATGGAGTGTAGGGCACTAGAACTGCTCTCCAAGCTGCAGGTTTTGGTGTGCAATGGAAATCCTGGCTTAGATTTTTTTGAATAGATACTAAAACTATCCTTCTCTCCCCTAGTAGTTTCTGTCCTTTATGAACAGAAAAACAAGGTGTTTGCAAAGGATTAAAAACAGGGGCATTTGACTATTATGAGAAAAATGGCCCATGAAGAAATGCATAAATTGTCTAACAGATGTGCTCTGCTCGAAGAAGTCAAGAATCATGCAAGAAACCACCCTGCTGTTCAGGGGACAGAGAAGGCAGAGGTGTAAAACATACTCGGTTCTTGTGACAAACAGTGGAATGGTAATGAGGACCTCGGCAGTGAGCCCTGTGGTGACCTGAATGAGAGGGCTCACAACTCAGCACCTTGAAGTGGAGGCCAGAAGCAGTGGTGCAGGACGCTGCTGCCCGACAGACCCTGGCTCGCTCACGCTTTCTTCATGTACAGGTGAGTGGAGCCCAGGCATGTGCTACGGGGTTACCGTTCCTCTTGCAGCATCCAGGATGACTCTGTCCCCTAAGAGAAATCTGCCTATGTTGTGTTCATACAGTGCTCCTGCTGTTTACAGCAGCACTTTCGGGTGGGTGCAGAAGGAAAACTAAAGTGGCAGCACCTTACTCTGCAGCGTTGCCCAGTGGCTCTCAGCTCTGTCCTAGGTATTAGGACCCTGGGCAGGAAGCATCAAAGCACCAGACATGAAGCTATAGCTCAGCCCCAAAAGCTGCCCAATGCAAGTGCTCTGCCGGGACAGGGTCTCCCAGGACTTGCTGCAACTGGAGGGCACTGAGGTTCCCTTCTGGCCTGGGTTCCTCAAGGATGAAGACACATTCCGATGCCAGCACATGTGTCTGTTTAAGTGACAGGCTAAACAGCCAGCCTTCAAGGCTGTGGGCATCTTTTCTAGGAGGCACCTGCCACTTGCTCCATGCTGCTTACCACTGCCACCCAGGTGGTGGGAGAAGGAGGGCGCTAACATTTCAGGTACCTGCAAAAGCAGGGCAGTGGACTGAGAGCTGGGAATTTATTTCTCATGTTTTAGTTTCTTTCTTGGAAACAGCCTAGGAAAGAAAATGAGCAGGTAAGATTCTTGTGTGTCCAGGAGTGACGCCCCAGGGAGAGCATACAGCCTGATGGCAGCTCTCAGGGTCAGAGTGAAACTGGGACTTAGTCTCTGGGTTAAATGATCCATTTGGGGGTATAAGGACACCCCCCCCCCCCCGAAGAAGCACTGTAAATAGTGCTATTACAGAAGGTTAAAGGATACCAAATAGGTGAGCTAAGCAGTAAGTTATTTTCCCTTTTTAGCTCTTAAAGTGCGGAATTAGAGCTGTGGTCACCTCCGTGGAAGTATGTGGAGGGCAATCTTGCCTACGCAAGCTCAAGTCAAAGGACCATGGCACGCTACAAAATAGCACCTGGGGGAGGAACATAAAGGAAGAAGACAGAAAACTTGCAACTCTGAGTCTTTGTTGGTTAAAGGGCAACATACTGTTTCTAGGTTGAAAAAGATTATTTAAGTAAATGCTGACAACAGAATGTGCAGTGCCTCCCCAACAGATAATTCCAGATAATACCCAACCACCTAAAGGCCAGAATTCCTTGACTCACACTGGTATGTTGTCACACCAGACGAGCTTTTGTGGCCCCACTGCCCGACAAATGGAGTGACACGTGTGAGGGGGTTGTGCTTGTCCTTCCTTATACCCGCCAGTATCTCAGCTGTCTTCTAGATCCAGCGCTTCTTTGCAGCAGCCCAGGGTGCCATAATGCCTACCTTCAGCTGTCGGGCTTCCACTGCTTCTGATCCTGACCACCAAGGCAGGGAGGAGTCTCTGTTCACAGTGCTCCCATCAGGACCAGATACAGAAAAGTCAAATGATGCCACCTGTGTGTGCATGAGACTGAAAGCTGGGAAAGTACTGTACTTCCAAGGGAGGAGACCAGTGGGTGCATGTGCAGTGCCAAAGGTAAACCTCTGTATTCCAGGCACAAGTGATGGCATAGAAGAGTAAGAGAAAGACCCTACTTAAGAGGTTTTTAAAGCACAGTCCTGAGCGCTTGCCCCTCCTCCGTCCCTTTACAGCAAGACAACCACCACTGGCTCAAAGGGGAAGAATGACAGCCTCTGGAGGAAAGGATTTCTAGCTCTACAGTACAACAGAGTCGCCACATGATTTTCAATACATCAGATGTCCCTCCTGCTCAGCACAGCTAATTAACAGAACAGTAATTTGCTAGAGATTAACAAGTGCAAAAATGATACAGCCTTAAAGTCTATTTTGAATATACTTTGGTGACACTTACATATTGAGGTTGCATTTACTTTTTCAATTTGGAACTTAGGTGGTGACACTTCTATGTAAGTTAAAGCTCAAATTTATTGCCACAGTTGTACTATCTGTGCATAAATCAAGGATTTCTTCGGGATATAAAGATATGGAGTGGTGCAAACATGTGAAAGCGCGTGAATACCTTGTTTCCAACTGACTCAGCCAGCTCCCTGCCTGTAGGTGGCCGAGGGCTGTCCCTCTGCCCTGGGTAGCACCCCCTGCCACTGCCCTGCTCAGCACCCTCCTGGTTGCCTAGAAGCAGCAGCTCTCAGCAAATGAAATGGGCCCAAACAGTTCTAATCATACGCTTACACACACACACGTGGAGGCAACGTCACCATGCAGGAGGCGGGGGGGGGGGCTGGCTGGGGAAACAGCAAGATGTCCAGGAGAAGCCAATCTGCCAAGTGGGTAACAGATTCCACAGCAGTTAAGGTTAAGGCAGACACCCGAGGATGTTAAGCTGCTCTCATGAAACGATCTTTAATGTATCTACAGGTTTAACAAAACGAATGCTTCCAAGATACCAAGACAACAAAGACTACTGCTGAACTAACATTTCTAGTAGGTTTTTTTACACTAATAAAAAACCCCAACAGATTAGGGCAGTTTACATACATGGGAAAATGAAGTGCTGGGGCTGGATAGCTCAGTCTGAGGGCACATGGGGATGACTAGAAGAGGAAGCAAGCCGAGATGAAAAGAGGAAAGCCGCACACAACTCACACCCACTGCACTCATTCTGTGGCTTTGTTTCTTCCATGCCAGGGGCGTGAAGTTCCAGGTTTTGTTGGGAACTCAGTGTGAACAAGGTTTCTTCGTTACTCACTCTGGCCAGCCTGACTGTCCCCTTCCTGCTCTAAAGGAGCAGCTCTATATGCTGAGCTCCTGAGCCGAGTACACAGTACACAGGGGAGGCTGAGTCATGTGAGGAGGAAAATCGACAGGACTGACCTCTGAACCGAAAGGGAAGCAGCACTGTTTTCACAGCAGGAAACACACATTGGTAGTGACATACTGTTTGTAGTTAGACCCTTGTGCTGGGAAAAGCGACACGGCATACTTGCTTATTCAGCTAGGAAACAAAAAAAATCACCTCATTAGAGAGATGAGCAAGAGATGAAGAAAATTTCAGGCAGGCTGCCCTGGCCTGAAGGTGTAAGAACTGGCTCCAGAGGGCAGATGAGGGCAGTACCAAGTTACCCACTCGTCTCTCCCGTGGACCAGATGCGGCTGGGTACCGCCTCTTGTCAGTGAGGTAGATGATCATCCTCTTGGTAGAGGTATCAGGTGCCAACCCACAGTGCGATGGGATGCGACAATGATCTGCCTGGCTAAAGGCACAAGCTATGCCAGGGCTGCATCTCACAGGCTTCTCTGAGGAACCGGAGACCAGTGAGATGGACCCTTCCCTGAGGCCTGGACAACACTGCAGGCCTTCCTTAGAGACACAGAATTTGACCTCAACGCCATTCCACAGGGAAGCTTGCCTCTGTCCTGTCAGGTACACTTCCTGCCACCGTGGGACTCTAAGCAGGGGATGGATGGGAAGGCAAAGGTTGCAAAATTTGAAAAGCAGGTCAAGTTCAAACTTATATCAAGGAGATAAGAAATTTGAGGCAAAGGTTCAGTGAAGAGGAAGCAGGTCAGGGAAAGGGATACTCCTCAGCTGAGACGATGGAAGAAGGCGACACTGCCCCGGTGTTACTTCCCATGCAAGTCACTTAGCTCCACATCATCCTTTCGGCGCTTGTGTGTAAAGAAGGAGGCAACAGGGTAGAGTTTGGCCTTGGCCTGGAATCGGCAGCCCGCGATGTCGATCTCGTATTCTCCCCGGTTGACAAAATCTGCTGTGACCACCTGCTCCTCCCCAGTGTCCTCGGAAAAGTTGTGCACGAAGCCCAGGCACACATGGCGCTCCAGAGTGTAGCTGTAGGCACTGCTGGTGGTCTGGCCAACGTACTGGCCGTTCCGGTAAATAGGCTCCCCCCACCACGGCCAGAGGTCCAGGTCCGTGTCGTGGTCTTCCAGGATGAACAGGGTGAAGCGCCTGTATACCCCGTTCTGCTTCTGCTGCAGCAGGGCATCCTGGCCCATGAAGTCCATGCCCTAGGAGAGAGGAGATGCTGAGACAGTGGCGACACTGCACCTGCCCCACAGTCCTGCTGGCTGGCGTCTGTGAAATGGCTTTTTACCCCCATGTGCAAGCTGCATTCACAATAAGAAAACTCCATCAATGCTGTTTGTGAAAACAGAAGTATAGATTTTCCTTTTCTTGCAGTATTGGGGATTAAGCCAAGGGCCTTTGTACTGAGCTTTCCCTAGCCATTTTTATATTTTTTCTTTTGAGACAGGGTCTTGCTCAGTTGCCCAGGGTGGTCTTAAACTTGCAATTCTCTAGTCTCAGCTTCCCAGAGTGCTGGAGTTACAGGTGTGCACCACCATCTGGCTTTTTCTATTTTATAAACAGATTTCAACCACAACACCACATAGAACAATATTTAGAAAGAGAAATCACACAAAAATACTTGCTAGAATTGTTTTAGAATTTCTCTATTTTTTTTTTTTTGAGATGGAGTCTCACTGGGTTGCCCTGGCTGACCTCAAATCCCTCGGCATAAGTGATTCTCCTGCCTCAGCCTTCCAAGAAACTGGGACCATAGGTGTGCACCACCGCACCCAGCTGAAGATAATGTTTGTGTGTTATCCCAGCCAAAAGCCCATGCACGTCCCTATCAGAAAATACATATTTATATATGCCTGTGTACAAGAGACGAGTAAATGAACACTGATTACCTGGATAGGTAGAAAAAAATAGGCCATTTGATAGCTTTTTTTCCTATTTTCCAAAATGAGGTTTTACTGTAGTATCACAGAAAGTACTACAGGTACAGTACCGATGAGAACTGGCTAGAGGCTGTGCTGTGTGAACAGCAGGTGCTGGACCACAGCACCAGGTCGGTAACAGTGGGAGGGGAAGAACACACGGCACTGCAGCACCCCAGAGTGGACAGAATGTTCCACAGAACATGCTCTGCAACCAGGCATTTCAAAAAGTCATTTAAAAAAAAAAATTTAAGCAGCTGATTGTAAGATAACTAATTTATACAAACCCATGTGGCATGTACTAAATCACCAAAATCAACTCGAGAGACCTTCCTGCCCAGCGTTGATCCTTTCAGACCAAGCTGCTGATAGGAGCCTTGGCTGGTGTCCGTCGTCACAGAATGGCACTCTTCACACACCCTGCACCTCCCGTCTCCTGTCCCAGTGCTGATCGCCACCCTCAGGAGTGACTGGATGAACATGGTACCTTCTCCAGCTTCACCCGAGACTCTCGTCCACATTCCAGCGGGGTGGTGAGTGTGTTTAAATCCTGGCCCCAGAAGGCAAAAAACTTCTCAATTCGGAGGCTGCGAAGGGCATAATACCCGGCATTCCGGATCCCGTACTTCTGCCCAACATTCATCACTTCGTTGTACACATGCAGAGCGTACTGGAGGGAGGAGAGGAGAGGTCAGGGGCCAGCAAACAGCAGGACTAGAAGTGTCGGTGCTCATGCTGCTACGTGGGCAAAACTCCAGGACATCTCATCCTTGAGGAGCTGTGGCCTGGAGCCAGCAGTAATGAGCTGGGGTCCCCCGACCTGGGTGCCAGGCTCCACCAAAGCAGAATCCCTACCCTTCGCTTCCCTAAGGGGATTTCACACAGCAGTTACCACGCAGCTCAGAAGCACTCGCTGTTTGGTAAATGACCAATTTCTTCAAGAAACCACTCAGGTGACCTCCAGTCTCCACCCAAGCTTTGTTCTCTTGCTCCAGTTCCAAACCTGTGCTAGTACCTCATGCACTGGCCCAAGCTGCAAAACCCAAACTCATACATAACCTTATATACGGACGCACACACACCTCACCTGACCTTTCACACATACTAAGCCACAGCTTGGGAAGAAGAAACACGATTACTGTTTGCTTATGATCCCAGAGAATCATCTAAAAATAAAGACTATAAACAATACAATTGCATAAGGAAATAGACTAACGTCACCACTCAGAATATTGGAACAAAGACACCCATCCCTATTCGCAGCAGCAAAATATTAACTGAATAAGCTTTAATGAAGATTTCAAAATACTTCTGAAAGTCACCAAAGAACTTGAAAAATCCAAGACAAGACATCGCACATTTGACTACATCCAGTACATCATAAGACTCAATTCTCAGCTGAGCATGGCAGTGAACATTTATAATCCCAGTACTGTGGGAGGGTGGGGCAGGAGGATCCCAGGTTCAAGCCCAGCCTGGGCAACTTAAATCAGACCCTGTCTCAAAAAAAGGGGGTGGTGAGGATAGAGTTCAGTGTGAAGGCCTTGGGTTCAATCCCCAGTAACACATACACAAAGTAACACAATCCAAAAAATGTAAATGGTATTGTGCGTGTGTGCTTTGAGACAGTACCGCTAAGCTGCCCAGGCTGACCTTGATATTCCTGCTTTAGCCTCCTTTGTGGCTGACAGGGACACACCATCACATCCAACTGTTTCCTCCATTTTAAAAAAAGTTCACGAACGAAGCAAGGAAACAGTAACTTCTTTTCCAGAATTTTCCAATATAATGAAGGATAAGCACTAAAAAATATCAAAAAGACTTAAAAATAGTGTGGTTCTGAGCCAGGCATGGTGGCGGTGGCACAGGGCCCAGCACTCTAGGACAGTAATGTAGGAGGACTGAAACTTCAAGTCCAGCCTGGGCAACTTAGCAAAGATCAAAAAAAGGACTAGGGTTGTAGCTTAGTGCGAAGCCTTGGGTTCAATCCCCATTGCCACAAAACAACAGAATGGTTCTGGATCATGAACAGATACACAAATAGAAAAGAACAGTGCAGAAATAAACCCAAGTACCTGTAGGATTTAGTATTAATAAAGGCAGGATCTGTAATCAGGTAACCATGTAGGGGGGAAACAGTTTGGTTCATACTGCATAAAATACACAAAGAGACACTGAAAAAGGATCAAACATTTTAAATACTTTTTAAAAGCCAAAACTATGAACAACAAAAACTATAAAAGCATTGGAAGAAAAAGTGGAAACATTGTATAACCGTGAGTAGAAAAACTCCATTATCTCCAAAAAGAAGTAATCAATTTCAATTTAAGTACATAAAAATACAAAAACCAGTCTGAAATGTATGAAACATTTTCATAATAAAAAGTAAATCCCCGCCCTCCAAACACTTCTCTAGACAGATGATGGGGACATAAAAGTTAACAGTATAAAGTGACCTAATGAACAAAATAAATTGTGTTTTACTACAGTGATAAGTGCTATGGAAAAGGCTAAAAGGGAAGGACAGCCAGGCATAGTGTACACCTGCAATTCCAGCTACTTGGGAGGCTGAGGCAGGAGGATCACAAGTTCCAGACCAGGGCCGGGGATTTAGCTCAGTGGTTCTGGTGCCTGCCTCACAAGCCCAAGGTACCGAGTTTGATCCCCGGTACCAGAAAAAAAAAAAAGTTCCAGACCAGCCTATATAATTCAGTGAGACCCTGTCTCAAAAAGGAGTGGAGACGTAGCTCAGTAGTAGAGTGTCCTCTTGCATACAGCCTACCTCGATTCCCAAAGCCCAGCCAAGTCTAGCTCTCTGAAGCTGCCTGTGTGCAGGAGCCCTGGGAAGACTGACCCGTCCCAGACCCTGAGCACCCTCACCTCGATGGGGATGTACAGCATGAAACCTGGCTCTCCGGTGTGGGTCATGCTCATCACCCGGATCCCGTTTGCGTAGCCCACGCTCATCTCCTGCAGAGACAGAGACAGCAGTGAGTGCAAATGGGCACTCACGCCTGTGACAGGAACATCTCATTCACACTGCACCCTGTGCTTAGTCTAAGGAGATGCACATGAAGGAAAGCTTTTCATCCAACATCTCTTCCCCCGAACACCACGGTGCTAGCTAAGCAGACAGTGGAAAGGGTAGCCCTGTCTCTTGTTTTTTTTTGGTACCGGGGATCGAACTCGGGTCCTTGCGCATGCCCAGAAGGCGGCAAAACTACTGAGTTAAATCCCCGGCCCCAAGCCCTGTCTTTAATAAGCATGGACTTTTTCTTTCCCAAGTCCTGCTAAAAGTTTGGACTGGCCAGGTGTCTCCTCTGGAGGAATCTACAGACAAATCCTTGGCACCTGCCATACAAAAGATGAAGCCTGGGGCTGGGAATGTAGCTCAGTGGTGCAGCGTCTGCCTGGCAAGTGCAAGTCCCTCAGTTTGGTTCCCGGTACAAAAAAACAAAAATGATGATGCCTGGTGCGCACTGAACACATTTGTTACCTAGCTCTTCGTTTTCAAAACTGCTACAGCAGCTCGGGTACCTAGCAGGGCCACCGACTCAGTCCCTGTCCTGTAAAGGGAAAGCAGTGAGTATGGGAATGCACAGAGGCAGGCTGCTTCCACAGGAAGGGCGCATGTCAGGTGCAAGTGGGCCGAAGGAATTCCTGGAGGGGTCTGCTCAGAGCCAGTGTGGGGTTTTCTGTTGCTTTCTTTCTGCCTCAGAGAAAAGAGGAAACTAGAAATAACTGGTAAGGTGGATCCCAAATCTGGTTTGAACTTTATGAGTCCCTTGGTAACTGGCCCGCAGTTGAGTGTTCCAGAAGCCAGAGACGTGTCCACTGGGTTCTTGGTAATCAGCTGCTACTCAATCATCATTGCTTTTATTGTTACAATTTGTTCCATTCAGCTATAGTGGCCACTAACAGGAAAGAAAATATGTAAGTTGTTTAGGGATTCAGCTATACCATTTCTCCTCTGAATAGTGTCAGTGATGTAATCTTCTAACTTGAAATTTTAATCCACTGCAACAGAACCCATAGACAGAAGCCCACTTCAAACATTCCCTCCTACTGGGCCGGGGATTTAGCTCAGTGGTTTCATCGTCTGCTGCGCAAGTGCAAGGACCCGAGTTCGATCCCCGGTACCAAAAAAAAGATTCCCTCCTAAGCAACGGAGAGCCTCAAAGGTGAAAAGTAAAAGAATTACTCAGTCATTTTGTTCACTTAATAAAGGTCAGAACACTTTGTTGGAGTTAAAAATACAGTAAGAATATGTATCTGTCACCACTGTAAAAGAAATAACTGTTCCCCACCCCCCCAAAAAACTCTGTCCTTTTAAAAAAAGAACTTTACCAGCACCCACCTTGCAAAACAGAGTCGGGAAGTGGTCTGGAGTCATAGGGGCGTAGGACAGTTCAGACAGCACATCCACAGCTCGCGGGCCAATCAGGTTGAGGGCTACATGGAAAAGAACAAGAGATGTCCAGCTTCTCCAGGTGAACTGCTGGCCCAGTGGAAAAGGTTGGCTCAGGATGCGCCACCAATGGCCAGGCCTGAGTGGCAGGCAGGACCACAGGAGTGTCCTGCTTAGGCAAGCCAAGCATGGACACCAAGCCCCCAGATTCTGGCCCACAGACCTCTGCTAACAGGACTGCTGGCTGCAGCTGCTGACTGAGCTCACCCTGGTTTACAAGACGACTCCAGTGAGACAGGGTCAGGAGCCCAAATTCTGGCCAGTTAGACACCTTCAGGGCTGGCCACACCTCCCATCTGCCCTCCCCACCTAGATTCTTGTTCTCTTCCGAGCACAGCTGGAAAAAAATCCCAATTCCAACTCAGTACATAGAGGACAGCTGTTCACTCGCTTTGATCTCTGATGTCTGTAACAGCAACTTATGCACAGGCTAGAACACAACTTTCAGTAAGATTCTGTAGTTTGGCAACTTGGTAGCAAGGAGTGAATCCCATTTGCTACTAATGACAAATCAAGAGTGAGGCCTGGAAACATCAACACTGGCAGGGTACAGCGTGGGCTCATGAGGGAGGAAGGGAGGGGCTGACCCTTAACCAGGGTGGAAGAGGAGGGAGGCACTCCCCAAACAGGACTGCTGAGAAAGAGAAGCAGGAGATTAACTCATCTTTCAAAATTATGTACTCAAATTGGGCATGATGGCACATGCCTGTAATTCTAGCATTCGGAAGGCTGAGGCAGGAGGATTGCTATGAGTTCTAGGCCAGCCTGGACTACATAGTGAGACTCTTGTCACAAAACAAAAACTGTGTACTCTTTGAAACAAAAGGTAAAGGGAAATCTTGAAGACTTACTCAGGTAATATAAAAATTCTTAATATTCTTGACTCATTCATCCAATAAACACAATCCCACATGCTAGCTGTAGGGGAGGTAACAATAAACAAAATAAATAGAAACCAAACCACTCATGTTACACTTCTTTGATAATGAAGTGGGACGTATTAGAGGTCAGCTATCTGCAACCTAAGCCCCTCTCTTATGCTCACTCTGACATTTCTGACACACCTGTGTCTGCTGCCTCCCACCCACGGCCCAAAGGCCCTCACCTGTGTACTTCCAGGTGACATCCTCCAGCACCAGGCTGCTGTCCTCGGGCATGTGCTTCCTGAGCCAGGCCCAGCAGTGGACCTGTTGGTCGGTTGGAGAGATCATGAAGAAACTGAAAGGGAAACCCCGAGAGTGTTAAAACCAGGTAGCAGAAAGAGGATCAGGAAGCAAGTTCTCATCTAGTTTCAAAGCTCCTCTGAGAATACTGCAGAATGATCTCTTAACTTACATAACGAAAAACAAAATTCTGGCTTCCTGTTAGTGCCCAGAAAGTATCCAGACTTACTACATGAAGGAAGGCATACTCTCCAGGATGGTGACTAACTTCTCCACTGGCTCTGACATGGTTTGCCGGGTCCTTGCTGATTACTGTGTAGGGCCTAATGCTTTGGCCATGAATTAATGACCTGGCTGTTCAGTCCCTGGGATAAGCAGACTTCCTGGAGAAGTGCTCAAGGGGCTCTGCTCTGCTTACAGAATACTTTGGGGAGCAGCGTGTCGGGGCCAGTGGCGGTGGTGACCTCACCTGCGCTTGCTCAGGCGTGCGATGCTGCAATCGTTCTCATAGCCCCCAGCCTCGTTGAGCATGCCTGTGTGCACGATGTGGCCCACGGGCACGTCCAGGTCGTTGGAGAAGAGGAACTGCAGAACTTCTAAAGCCTGGTCCCCAGTGGACTGGAGGGGAGGGAATGAAGCAGGGGCAGTGAGCACAAAAGCACCTGGGTGGTTGCAGGGCCAACAGTCTGAGTCTTTCTGAGGAAATCCCACGAGCCAGCACCCATGCTATAATAACTGTAGATTTACTCAATGTACGAAGCTCTGGCGAAAGCTACTACTGATTCTCATGGTCAGTGGGCCTCTCTATGCAAACTAAAAACCAGACAAAAGGAGCTAAAAATTCAGAAAAATGTAGTATACAAATGAAACACTGAATAGACCACAGTTCTTACAGAATCCGTTTTGAAGTGACAGATGAAATACAGGAGGCATTCAGTAAATATGCAGTTTTCCAGTCTGTTATTTGGATTCCCAAACACTTACTGTTATCTCAAACTTTGTGAAGGAGGACATGTCGATAACACACACTGCCTCCTTACAGCACTTGACTTCAGACTCCACAATGTCAAACCAGTCTGGCTTATAGAAAGTCTTGCTCTGCTCCAACGCGAGGAGGTCTACAGAACAGAAAAAAACAAGTGCAAAGGAAAGGAGGGACTGTACACTGGGGACTCCTACCATCTAGTGTGGCCTAGCAGTCCTTTTTGTGGTTTTTCCAGGAATATAGCCTAGCTACATACATTTACAAATATCCAGACCAAGAAAAAATGAACAAAAATGATACTTCTTACCCTTGTCAGGTGGAACAAAGTACTTTGGCCTCTCAAATCCATGTTTCTCCATCCATCTGGCCCCTTGTGCATCCAGCCGGTCATACAGCGGAGAAGTACGCAGCTGCCTACCAGTCTGGAAGTCCCAACGGGGAACCTTCAGGTCGTATATCAAAGCTAGAACAGATGAGAACAGTCTGTCAAAGCTGTGAGTCACACACTCGGAGGTGAGTACCCAATATCCACTAGACCCTGGAGTCACTCCTATTGAAGAGAGCATAATTTGCAGCTGATATGGCCTAATCTGTCAGTATCACCCAGTACTACAGGCATGCTCCAGATGGACAGTGCTGCAGAGCTGGCATTATCCTGATTATCCTGTGTAAAGCTATCCAGCTAGTGACTCATGCTCTCCAGTCACAATTATACTTCCAAAGAAATGATAGGAGAGAAGCCAAGGGGAAACCTTGCTCAACTCCATAGCACAGATGAAGGCAATATCTAAGTGAGACACAGGTGATGATGAAGTGTGAAAAAATGGCACTTGAATCTTTGCCTGTGTTGTTGGGATCTCAGACCTATTACAGACATTTCTTCCTCTTAATATTTAACCCATTTCTGAAGTGAAAGGGTACATAGCATACCTTGATTTGGTGGCTCTGAAATCTGAGAGGTTGCAATGTATTGTCCCAGTGACATTATTCACATAACAAAGCTAGGGTCAGAATTCATTTCTCTTAATGTCCAATCTGCAACAGCAATAAGTAAAAAGAGCCAGAAAGAATATGATCTCTAGTCTCTTCCAAAGACCTGACCTCAGTCCAAGCCAAAGGTACACTAGGGGTGGGGAAGGTTGGGAGATTAAGGAGAGGGAGGCCACACTAAATTTCTTGTATTGTGACAACTTATCACCTCTTATGGTACTTTAGGTTCTAAAACCTATTCTATCATGCTTATAAATTCTGAGACAAAAAAAAAGGCCATTGAAAGTGTCACATCACCAAGGAGAAGCTCAAACGCAATTATAATTTGCACACGTTCTATTGTAACAATTGGTGGAGAAACCTCAAATTACAATAGTTGAACATCTTAGCTAAGATATTTGCTAAAATTAACCTTAGCAGTTAGACATATTGCTGCTAGTCCTTCATCTCCCATGGATGGAAGTTGTGTGCTACAAGGCAAAGCAAGTGTTCAGGTGTTAAAGGGCATCCAAAGGCCTCACCGTGAATGTCATTCCACTACTAAGGCAGCAGCAGTGCATTTGGTGGGCACAGCCAATGTAAAAACTTACTCTTGAGCATAAACATGCCCCAAATATTTATAAATTATTTAGCAAAGTCTGAGAATAGTTCCTCAGTGTAGGAAAATGAAATAACTTGTCAGAGCCCACGTAATTTAATTTCTGATACAAAAGCTGTCTCTAAAGGCTTGCTGGAAAATAAAGACAAAGTGGAACAAGTTAAAATGAAGAGGCCAATACTTCAGAGTTGGAAGGGGACAAGGAGAAGGAAAGCAGGAATGAATGCTTTATATTCACATGAGAAATGCTTTCTTAGCTTGCTAGCATATGACAGTTTGATGACAAAAGTCACTCAGAGAAGCCCAAAGATCTGAGAAAACCTTGGCAAATCCTCTGCCTTGGAAAGAAAACAGTGATCTCAAAATCCAAGTGGGACAGGGGGCCAGGAGATGTAGCTCAGTGTTAGAGCATTTGCCTAGCATATGTGAGGCCCTGGACATGATCCCCAACACTGAAAACAAAACCCACGAGTGGGGAGCATGGGAGCATCATAGAGCCTTTCAAGGCAAACTGGAAAGGAGACATTGCTAGGAATATACAGGAAGCCTCTGCATAGCACCTGTAAACCCTACTGTATTTTCCTGTTCCCAAAAGTAAACAAGGTTCAATATACTAACAATGTTCTGTAAATATCATGGGGCATGAGGCCCCATCCAGGCCTGAAATCAGATGCCCAACTCAAAGCAATTATTAAAGAACTGGGGAAAAATCTGCCTTGTGAATGATAAAACAGGCCACCAGAAAGATGCCTGCAGCTAGGTGCAGCTAGGGTAAAGCTTCACTTACGCATGACTTCCATGACCCGGTGGCGCAGAAAGGTACGGCTGCTCTGGAGGGCTCCAAAGCGTTTCAAGTCCAATTCCCAGACGTTTTCTGAAGGATAACCATGTACTATCCATTCAGCAAGGTACCTGTTGGGATGGGGGACAAATGTTGGGCCTCAAATGTGATACACGAGATAAAAATGTTCATCCATCTGTCATTTGCTAGCAAGCTAAGAAAGCACTTCTTGTGTGAATACAAAGCACTCATTTCTGCTCTCCTTCCCCTTTCCTTGCCTTCTTCCAACTTGCCTCAGGTGTGATACACAAGAAAATAAAAACAATATTCTACAAATCAAGAACCAGCAGAGGGCTGGGCATGGAGCTCAGTGATAGAAAGCACCAAAGTGGAAAAATAACCAGTGGAATCAAAATTGCTTATGTTGTCACAGATTTTTTACTTTTATTTTATTTTTTTTTGGTACCAGGAATCGAACTTGGGTCCTTGTGCTTGCGAGGCAAGTGGCGGAACCACTGAGCTAAATCCCCGGCCCGGTCACAGATTTTTTTCAGGAATAAACAAACAGGGATCCAAGTACTACAATCACAGAACCACTAGGAGGATTTTAGCGCTAATCAGGTTCCCAGAAAGTGTTTAAGACATAAGCCACATCTATGAAGAAACAAGACCACACATACATGTGTGCTTTAATTTACACACCAGATGTTGGGGTCACCTGGGACATGCTGTTATCTGATCACACCCCCCACTCCATATGTTCTCATTAGCTACTGTGACTTTTCAGAGCTGTTCTGCAAGAGCTGTTCACTCAAGAAAACTGGCCTTACTCAAAAAAATTTTTTTAATTATGATAAAAATACAGTTGATCCCTGAACAACACAGGTTTAAATTGCACAGGTCCACTTATGTGCAGATTTTTTTTGGGGGGGGCAGACTTTACAAACTATTTGATAAAACTCCCTGAAGAACCACGTAATCTAGATATATTGAAAAAATTAATAAAAAAAAGATATGTCATGAATGCATTATATATGTCTGTTTTATCATTTACTACCACAAAATAGATACAAATCTATTACTAAAGTTAAAAATTGTCAATATTTACACTCCTAAACAGGTCATACATGGTGCCATTCGCAGTCAAGAGAAATGTAAACAAACATAAAGATGTAGTATTAAACTGTAACTGCATAGATCCACTTCACTAACAGTGTGATAATTTCATAGCATTGTCCTGTACTACTGGGGTGAGCACAAGTGTTGGGAATATCCACTTAAAACATCACGAGATGGGCCAGGGATTTAGCTCAGTGGTTCCACCACTTGCCTCACAAGCACAAGGTCCTGGGTTCAATCCCCGATACCAAAAAAAAAAAAAATAATAATAATGAGATGCTACTCATCTCTTGTAAGTACCCAGAGTACCTAGAACCACAGTAAAAATATCTCCAGGCCAGGGATTTAGCTCAGTGGTTCCAGCGTCTGCCTTGCAAGCACAAGGTCCTGGGTTCGATCCCCGGTACAAAAAAAAAAAAAAAGCTATCTCCTAGTTCTCTTGCACTTTTTACTATTTACATGTAACACGCAAAAAGTGTTAACTGACGGTTTACATTGTCAGTAAGGCTTCTGGTCAACACCAGGCTATGAGTAGTTAACTTTTGGGGAACCAAATGTTACACAAGGAATTCGACTGGGAGCAGAGCCCAGTGTACTCAGCAACCTGCTCTGGGTGCTGGGCCAGCGACCACCGCCCAGGAGAAGCTGCCACTGCCGCAGCCACAGCAGACTGTCACCACCATCACACCAAGAACAGGAGGCCACGTCCCAGCAGGGGTCCACCCTCAGCTCTGCCCATACCAAGCTGTGCTGGGAGTGGTGCCTGGTGGCCTCAAGGGGGTGCTGGCAGGTAGGTACAAAAAGATCACCCCAGAAAAGTAACAGTAAAATGCTTCAATGTAAGAAGTGGATATGGTTTCATCAACAGATTCAACAGACTGACACAAGAAAGATGTATTTTGAGCCTAACCTGCCCTAAAGAACCCCAGGAAGTCCCTTCCCAGTGTAGGAGATTGAGAGGCTGGAGAGTTTGATGTGGAAGGAGAAAAAGGGACAGAGGTAGCAAATGGAGTGTGGTTGGGGGGACTTCAGGCTCAACACAGGAAGTACGAAGCAGACCAGAGCCATCTTAGATGCTATTCATGGCAGAACAGAGGCGTGAGGAACAGATGGGGATTTGGGAGCACTCTAGAGATGGACAAAAGGTGTGGACCACAGTCTGCCAGCCCCGCTGTCCAGGGCCAGGTGGTACAGGGTGCTAATGAGCAGCATTCAGGGAACAAGGCAGACCAACGAGGCAGGATATATAGGATTACAGACCACAATTCTGCAGGGTCCCTCCTTGCCATAGTCAGCATACAGGACAGCAAAGAAGAGAATAAAGATAGTCAAGGAGAGGAGACCTGAGATCAGCAGCCACCTCAACTACCCATGCAGGTGCTCAGAAAACCCCAAACCATAAGATGGCAAAGAGGCAAAAGCAGCCAGTCCACCAGCTGAGAAGCTGAGGGTTTTCGAGGCTGAGCAGGGCAGGGCTGAGTAAATGCCATTTTACCTTCTCCATCATCCGCCACCCAACAAGAAACAAATACAGAACGAACACAAGATCAAAATGGAAGACCTGAAGTGCTTCCTTTTTGCCCAGTGACCAGACAACTATAACTATTTGCATTATCTCTGCAGCACGGAATTGTTATTTTACCTAAATACATCTCCTAGTTAACAACAACATGGGCCTCCCCCGCTTCGGTACCAGGAATTGAACTCTGGACCTTGCACTTGCCAGACAGACGAGGCGTCACTGAGCTACATCCCCGGCCCTAACAAGGGTTTTTAGGGGTTTTTTTGGTACCAGGGATCGAACTTGAGACCTTGCACCTTTTTGGGGGGGGGGGCGTGCCAGGGATCGAACTCGGGACCTTGCGGTTGCGAGGCAGGTGGCAGAACCACTGAGCTAAATCCCCGGTCCCCTAACATGGGTTTTTTTAAAAGTCTGTCCTTTTGCACTATACCTTTAAAGGTTTTTAAATTGTTTTGTACCTGGTCAGGTTGAAATTTTTCAGAACTTCATTTTTAATTTCTAATAAAAATCTACAAGCCTGGCACTGTGGTGCACACTTGTAAGCATAAATTTGAGGCCAGTATGGGCATTTAGTGAGAACTTGTCTGAAAAAAATAAAAACTAAAAATGGCTGAGGATGTAGCTCAGGGCCAAGGCCCTGGGTTTAATCCTCAGTATGGCTAAAGCAATATGTATGTATCTATGTCCTAAGTGGATTTTCAACTATGTGCAAGCATTGTCACCCCTAAACCCCAAATTGTTCGAGGATCGATTATACATATAAACATTATCTATTGTTCAGGCTGCTGTTCGGTGGCATTAAGTATACATGGCTGTGTAACCATCACCACCATCACTTCCAGAACTGAAACTCTGTACCTGTTTACAGTGACTCCTCAGTCCCTCATCTCCTGGCAGCTACTGCTGAGTTTTGTCTCTAGGAATGTGACCATTCTAGGGATCTCACACGCATGGAATTCCACAGTATTTGCAGCCCTTGGTGACTGGCTTATTTCATTTTTATTAGTACATAAATTTTAAATAAAAGCATATTACCCAGCTTGACTGCCAACCTCATTCCCCACACTTGGCTACTTCTAAACTTAAATATATACTCAAAGGACCAACACTGTTAATGAAAGAACACGGGCTCTATGGCTGACTCCAAAAGAGGAGTCTCAAAACAGGTTCCAGAGTGACACTTCTGGAGTGCGGGGAGAACTTCTCATGGTGACTCCTTTGAAAGAAACAACCCAAATTATTTGATATATATCATCATTATTATAAACTATATACCTTATTATTAACATGTAGATTAAATATATTACACAAGGTACTAACAAGAGGTAATCCTAGCAGGGCAGAAGCTCAGAGCTGACACTGTGAGAAGACTTACTTCCCAGCCCCTCCACCAAAGGACAGGCCGGCCGAGTTCATCCCTGCCAGGACAAAGTAGCCACGGACCACAGGGGACTCGCCCATGATGCACCTCATGTCTGGCGTGAAGGTCTCGGGACAGTTCACCAGCTTCAGGATCTCCAGCATCTCCAGTTCTGGCATCCGACGCAGGAGGGAACTCAGTAGGGGCTCTGAATGACGAGAACAAACCCAACACAGCCCTCAGCTTTAGGGAGTTTAGAAACTTGTTCCAAGCCCTTATCCTCCTCTCAGAAAGTCTCCTGGAAGGAATTTTTCTAAGACCCAGTTGGGCCTTTTATCAAAAGAAGAAAGCTTGGTGAAATTGCAGAACACATCTGCACAATGCTTAGCATAAAGACTGAGAAAAATATGTGGAAAGGAAAGGTGGTACAGGCTAGCAAGTAATACATGGGGGTAGAGACAGTAATATCAAAGGACTTCAGCAGGAATGGAAAGGCTCTTTACATAGCATTTGGGGAACTTTTAATGAAAAACAATGTTTTCAGCCAGGTTTGGTGATGCACACTTGTAATCCAAGCATTCTGGGAGGCTGAGGCAGGGATATGCAAGTTGGAGCCCAGCCTGGACAATTTAGTAACACTGTCTCAAAACAAAACAAAAAAAAACAATAAAGGGCTGGGGATGTAGCTCAGTGTGAAGGCCCTAGGTTCAACCTCCAGTACAAAAGAAAAAAAAAAAGCAACGTTTCCCTGTTAGAATAGTTACAAAAGACAGAGCCCCCCTATGAAGAGTAAATTTGTCATCTGGCCATAATCCTGTGGGACAGTGACAATAGATGAATCAGGCTGGAGCTGTCTGGTGGGTGCTGGATGGGCAGCAGGGGAGGGAAAGGTCTGATCACTCCACTCCTTCTAGTATGAAATTCTGAAATCTCCCAAAAGTAGTTTTATTTTTTCCTCAAGATTATTATTATTTTTTGGTACCAGGGATCAAACTCAGGACCTTGTGCTTTCGAGGCAGGCGCTGTGCCACTGAGCTAAATTCCCAGCCCAAGATTATTTTTAAAAAGTCCACAGGCTAGGGGCTGGGGATTTGGCTCAGTGGTTCCACTGCCTGCTGCGCAAGCGTAAGGATCTGAGTTCGATCCCCGGCACCAAAAAAAAAAAAAAAAAAAAAGTCCACAGGGTGAGGAATGTCATGTCCCTCACCTAGTGTGCATTAAGCCTATGTTTGATTCCCAGCACTGCAGAAGAAAAAAAAAGTCCATCACGGACAGAGGGAAATTCATCAGAGGCTCTCATATCTTTAGAACTTGGATCCATGTGACTATGTTAATTATTCAATGAATCAAATTATTTTAAAATTTAATAAAGGACCACATTATCAAACAATCCTTTCTTTTAAAAAGTTCTTTAATACAAAGTCCTACCTGAAAAAAGGTCTCTTTCAAGCCTAGAGTTCTAGCAATGATTTTTAGGTAAATAAATGAAAAGCCAAGACCAGGCAAACTCTGTACACTGTCCCCCTTTTCCTTTTTGTTCATTTCTTTTGTAGATTGCCCTCTGAAACTCCTTTTATACCTAACAGTTGTTATAAATCGAACTATTCGTGAAAATCCTTTGAAAAATATAACATCTGAACAAACAGAAGGCATTACTGTTTTTTTGAGACAGGGTCTCATTATGCAATTCAGATTGGCCTTGAACTCACTATGCAGCCCAGGCTGGCCTTGAACTCACAGCAATCTTCCTCCCTCACCTTCCTGAGTGCTGGAATTACAGGGATGTACCGCCATCCCCAGATGATCTACTTCACATACCAAAGTGATCCCAGTCTTCCTGCAGATTCTGAATTTCCAGCTGGTTCTTGCCCTCGGTAAAAATAGGTTTCGGGTTCTTCTCAAAGCCCCCAGACAAGATGCCACCCTGCCAGTTCCGAATATAAATTCTTCCATCAGGGTCCACGATAGCTGAGGACAAGAAATGACAAGGGAGTGGAGGTACAAGAGAAAAACAATGATTTAGAGGCAACCAGCTTTCCAAATGGACAGAAACAAAACACAACACCCATGAACAGCTACTAATGAAATGGCATCCGATCCACACAGGCACCGTTAGCTTTCACACACCTTTGGAGGCCCACGGGTGGGTCATCCCACACAGGTTTACAGAGGAGACAGGTTCTCTGACTGTCCTTACCCTCATCAGGAACGGGATGCTTTGCCAAGCCCTCACTCCTGAACTGCATGACTGCCACTGTGCCAAGTGAGTCTCACAGGCAGGGGGACCACAGAGCCCCTTGGAGGTGTAAGACCTTCCACACGACATCATGACCCTCTCCTCCAGCACTGGGAGCCACTCAACTACCCAAGTTTATGCTTTACCTACAACATTTCTACACCTGATAGCATCAAGTTAAAAACTCAAATTTATATCTCAAATAGTCTCAATGACCTGTTTGGAACTAAAATTAAGCTGGCAAAAAACAAAAGCAAAAAACTGCTTAGTGGTATGCCTGCTTGGGCCATCCTTTCATAGAGAATTATCACAGAAAAGTTAGAATGGGGCCTACTGCCCTGTAACATACTCCAGAAAAGACTCTTTCAGGCACGATCTGTCCTTAGTAGAAAGTCTTCCTTTTCAGAGGACAGGATACTAGCAAGAAGATAGGATTGTAAAAAAGTACAAGTCCTCACTTGGTGTGTTGTTCTGCAGAGGGGTCTCCAAGGGGCGAGTCAGAAGGTAGAAGTGTTCACAGGCATGTAACGGGATACTAACCGGCTCCTCGTTGGACAGACCCAGCTCGTATGCCCACTACAAATGGACAGAGTGATTGGGGGTGGGAGAAGAACACAAACACAAATGAGCAAGGTCAGCCTCTTGAAAAGAGGTTAATTTCAAGTGGCTTCTGTGTGCTTTTGCTACAGTGGCAGTGTGAGAAGCTCAGATTCAGCCTGCTTTACTTAGTTAAGTATTTGGTTGGGGAACAACACTTTTTAAACTCTAAAAATGACTTTACTCAAAGGAAGACAGACTGACAAGCCAGTCAAAGGAGACCCTTTTAATAAATCACAGGCTTTCAACTACAAGCCTCAAATACCAATCATTAAATGAACTTCACATAGCAAAAAAACCATTTTCTAGGTTACCTTAAGACTATGGAGTGAAAGAAAGGGACCAATCTGTTCCAAAAGTTGAAGCAGCTTAGTATTCTGGAAGCTGAACCTATGGTCCTGACACAATAAAATAGCCTAGTATGTTATCTGCTAGGTTTAGAATGAACTATAAAACCACAGAAAAGACACAAAAGGCTAGGAGTGGTGATGCACACCTGAAATCCCAGCTACATGGGAGGCTGAGGCAAGAGGATCAAAAGTTTGAGGTTATGGGGATATATAGCTCAGTGATCCCTGGGTTCAATCCCCAGAACTGAAGATGTTTTTTTTTTTTGGTACCGGGGATCAAACCCAGGACCTTGTGTTTGTGAGGCAGGCAGCGATTCCACTGAGTTAAATCCCTCACACTGGAGATATTTTTTAAAAAGGAAAAAAAAAAGACATCAAAAAAATCCAAGTTAAATAGAAAAACCAAAAACCCGGTATTGCTGTTAACCTACCTGACCAGCACAGTTGACAAAATACTGGCACTCAATCTGTCCTTTATCTGTCTCCACACCAGTAACTTGACCTTTTTTGACCATTACATGAAGAACACTTGTTCGGTCATAAATCTGAACACCTGTCCCAAGGTAAAGAGAGTTGGTACATCATCTGCTGTCCAGAATTAAGACATCTGCAGCACATTCTCTACCCAAAGAAATACTAAAGAAGTAGGTTAGTGTTTTAACTTCAAAAACAAAACCTCCTAGGAATCATGTCCTGACACGATACAAATAAGTACTGCCCAAGACTGAAAAGAGCATGTTAACTTAAGAACAGGCTAATATACAGTAAATTCTGAGATCCTCAAATAGAGAACAGAAGGAAGAGAGTTTACACTTGATCTTAGCCAAAAGGCCAAGAAGCGATAGGAAGAGAGTTTAAACAGGGGTTCCTAACCTAATCTGTCTACTTCATGAATCAGTTTATCCAAAGTATGTGACACTTTGGCCACTAATAAGTTTCCCCTCATTCATTCCAACTCTTGGGCATGATGTCAAGGTATGTTTTAACCCTGCAGTATCTCGAGCCCTAGGAGATGGTTACATTAATCTGAGATACATTAATCAGCCCTAAAAGCAGTTCCCAAAAAATGTGTCCATGAGAAAAAATGCTTGTTAACAGATACTATATTTAAAAATTGGTCTCCACAAGCACAAGGACCCGAGTTCGATCCCCGTACCAAAAAAAAAAAAAAAAAAATTGGGAGATCCAGTATTCAAAAACAGGAAGCTGCATAGCCTAATGAGGATAGTTTCTTCAATTTGAGTTGATGTCATTGTGTACTGCAGACATTTTCTTAAATAACTTCTTCCTCCCAAATCCATGTTAGGGAAACGCAAAACCCCGCTCACCATTCTGGGAGGCAGCACTTGCCAGGGCCAGGGCCACATCGGCGGAGGATACCACCGCATCCTCAGGAACGTGCATGGCCCCCACCAGGTCGTGCACGTTGAGGAAAGGGTGCAGTTCAGCCACCTTCTTGGGGGAGATGATCTCAGAAGGGATGCCTATAACACTGCCACAGAACACAAGGGGACAATGACATGCATGGGCCCTTTGGCAGAATTCACTTTGGTAAAGTCAAGACTTGTCTAGCCTCTTACGTACTTCAGTCTTGAGTTGATGCGCTTCAAGGAGATCAGCCGGTCCTGTGTTTGGGCCAGAAAGACCGAGCCTGTCCTTATGTAACCTGTAAGAAAAATCACAGAACTAAGACCAGATTAAGATATACTGGGCCCACTAGATTACAGGTTAGACCTGCTGTGAATCCTGGGCATGAAAGTCAGCTTCCTCCAAGCTTCTAGTGGAAATTTACACCAGATACATAAACATTCTCAGCTCATATTTTTGCAAAAATCAAATGAGACTCCAGTGTACATAAAAATCACTCATAATGAAGGTGAATGATATCACGACTAAAAAAATATTTGTTGTTGGGGTTTTTTGGTAGCGGGGATAGAACTCAGGACCTAGCGCTTGTGAGGCAGGTGACAGCACCACTGAGCTAAATCCCCGGCCCTTTTTTTTTTTTAACTCACTATGGGCCCAGGGATTTAGCTCAATGGTTTCACTGCCTTCTGTGCAAGCACAAGGACCCAAGTTCGATCCCTGGTATCAAAAAAAACAAACCTCACTATGTAGCCCAGGGTGGCCTCAAACTCACAGCAACCCTACTGGCATACTGGCTAAAAAATATCTGGGAGGTAGAGATGGGACCTAGAACCCATCCTCGCTCCTTTTAAGCAAGTTCCCCTTTCTGCCTCTAGTCTTAGAGGGAGTTTAACCCTTGGCAAAAGCCACTTCTAATATTATTTATCAGAAGGCCAAGCCTCCTCCTTTTCCCAGCACAGCAAAACGACAAGCCTGTGACCTCAGCTCAGCCAGCTGGACCCCTGCCAGCACACTTGGCCCTGAGCCAGTGAGCGGGTTACTGGGGGTCTCACGTCGGGGGCAGCAGTGTCCCCACATCATGGGTGTCGCGCTGCTTCCCGCACAACTCCACAGGTGCCCATCAGGCTCCCAACAGGCTCCTTTTTACCTGTTAGCCAGAGCAGGTTTCTGCTGTTTGAACTGACAGTCCTGATATATGACCATTATTACACTTAGGTCAATGGCAATCCTAAAATCTAATGGGTCTTAGTTCTTGTGAAGAAAATGAATCCATCAGATAGCTTTAAAACAGAAGTATAGTCAGGATAATTTAAGTAATTTCTTTTGAAATCTGCAGATAAATATGCCCTTCACTGACATGACTAGGTCCCAGTTCGAAGGAACTGAATCTTAGACCCTGGTTTTGAGAAATAGTAGATCTACCAGCCTCAGCAATGGCCTTGGCCTGGGATCTGTGCACTAACCACGCTATGAGTTTTACTTTACAACAGAAAAGGATTCAGGAGCTATTCTCTGGTCCCTGTCAACAATTACAGAGGTAATTACCACCGCCTATGTGTTATGACTGGTAATGTGCAAAGGTCCTGTGTTCAATCATCAGTACCACACACTCACACAAAAAGGTAGTAACAATTCTCATGGTTGTGCACAGAGGTGCACAGCAGCGCTGGTTACCAGAACGCTCTGTCACTGAAGACCCGGGCTCTGAGTCAGTGGTACTACAATGGGGGTGATAGACATGGCTAATAGCTTTACACCCCCTCGCCAGACTTCCTAACTGTTCCCCATCCCCACTTCCCACTGTCCCACAGGTATCAAAAACAGTCAGGACAAATCAAGGGTTCTAGGCTGTCACCCAGAACTAACACCAGGCTAGTCTAAGAAGAAGCCTAGGACCTGGACTCTGGAAATGGAGCCAAATGGTAATGGCAAGCTCAGCAAAACACTAATTATGAACTAGCAGACCGGAAGTCGGCTGCTCCATTTCTAGGCCATTCTGTGGACTCTGCCAGCTCAAAGCCTGGTTGATGTAATAACTGAAGCAGCCTGTTGCCATCAAACTCAATCTAACTGAAAGGGACTATTCCCCACCTGCCCAGTGTGCAGCAGGCATCTTCCTCAAAGCCTCAGACAACACAGCAGAACCACTCTTACTAAGTTTCCTCCAGAGCCCCTGTCTCAAGAGGAAGTGAGACCAAGTTCACTGACACTGAAGGGAGTCGTCTGATGCCACCACCAGAGGGCAGGGAGGAGGGTGAGGCAAGGCAAGGTGGTTTCATTAGCTGAGAAAGCAGGAGGGTGTGGCTCTGGCATCTGGTTAATCCATCACCTTGAGACAAAATGACAGACCTTCTTTCCACCTTGTTATTATTTTTTGAGACAGGGTCTCACTAGGTTCAGATTGGCCTTGAACTCGCTGTGTAGCCCAGGTTGGTCTCAAACTCACAACAATCCTACCTCAGCCCACCGAGTGCTGGGATTACAGGTGTGCACACTGATTAGCATCCTGTTCTTGAAACAGTTCTTACTGCAGTGCTATTTAGCTTTTAGCAATTCCCTTTCCAATTACACAGAAAGGTGCCCTCAGGCCCGTGGCGCAGCTGGAGCTTCTGTGGTGCAGCTGGAGCTTCTGCCGCTCCTGCTCCTTCCCTGGACGTAGCAATGTGGGTGCCCCGGCCTCGGCGCCTCCCCATCGACGCCACCAGCCCGGCCAGCGGGTGACCCAGATGGAACATCATGTGGACCAAGGCCAAGCCACCACCCACGCCTCCTGAGAGCACGCCCTCCAAGCCTGCTGCTTCGGCCCGGCTGGTGGTGGGAGCTCCCGCTGCAACAAAGGGGGCCCCACTGGCACCGGACTCAAGGACACCAAGGCGGAGATGTAGAAGACAGAAGTAGCACGGGGTCCTAGGGGAATGGAGGACATCCAAGCCCAGCCAGGAACTATGGAGATGGGACTTCCTATGACCACATGACCAGCAGGAACCTTGGGTCACATGAGAATCTCTCTCCACCTTTTGTCAATTCCAGAATACAAAGTAAGACAAATTTTACATTAACTTCCACTCTGAGTGTTTATGTTTTACCATGGAAGGAGAAATTCCCTCAAAGCAAGCTTCGATGTTTAGGAATTTGGATATTTAGCCAGTTTACTATAGAAATCTTAAATTGCAGAAAAATACAACAGTCTAATTATACAGATAATAAGAAACATATGTCTGTGCTTTATAATAGTAATTGGAAGTTCAATGGGTTAAACTATGACTTAACTGTCAAACACCTGAACTTAAATTCTTCTCTTTGTTTAGGAGCCAAGTGTTGCCATTTTCTATACTTAAAGTAAAATACACAGGAAATGGTCCAAGAATTACAGGATCTGAAAGCTCTAGGTTCAATCCCCAGCACTAAGAAAAAAAAAAAAAGGATACAGGCTCTAAAAAAAATCTGAGACATTGACTGTAATCCCCCCATTTTAGAGATAAGGAAACAGAAGACAGCTCAGCAACCTGTGTGATTTTTCCATGGTAATACCCTGGCTGGTGGCAGAGTCTGGACTAAAACCCAAGTCGCAGGGACCAAATCACAGGCAAACCTGGTGTAAGACCAGATACCGTAAACAGATTTTTTTCTTTCTTTTTTTTTTTTTTGGTACTAGGGATCGAACTCAGGACCTTGTGCTTGAGAGGCAGGCAGTGGAACCACTGAGCTAAATCCCCAGCCCAAGATACCACAAATACTAATAGTCTGGGGTCAGGTGGAGCAGTAGACAGCAAATCACTTGCTTACCTGTTTGGATCCCTGTTTCTTGCTCTAGCTGTTCGTAGAGTTTGTTTGAATAGTCGGCCATCTTCTGCTCGATGGTCAAGTGCCTGGCAGTGCTCAGGATGCCAGCACAGAACCTGGTAGAGCCAGCGGCCAGCCTGCAGGTTGGGTGCAAAATGCTATTAGGTAGACTCAGGTATCTGTGAATACAAGTTCATTACAGTATTATCTGTAATATCAAAAGATGGAAACAGGCCTGGGGACATAGTTCATTTACTTAGCATGCACAAAGCCTGGGTTCAACTTGCAGAACCACACCCAAAAGAAAAGGAGGGAAGGGGCTGGGGATTTAGCTCAATGGCTTCCCCCCCTGCTGCGCAAGCACAAGCACAAGGTCCGAGTTGGATCCCCAGTACCAAAAAAAAAAAAGAAGAGGGAAAGTGGGAGGGAGGAAGAAAGACAAAAAGAGAGAGAAAAAGACACAAAGAGGGCCGGGAATTTAGCTCAGTGGTTCCTGCGCCTGCCCACAAGCTCAGGGTCCCAAGTTCAATCCTTGGCACAAAGAAAAACACAAAGAAAGAAACTTAAATGTGCACTGAGGTTGTACTGATAAAATTTTGGAGATCATGTATACAGCAAAAAAAGAGACAGCTCCTTATACACCAATATGGGATAATCATAATGAAAAAAGCAAACTGAAAAACAGTGTTTAAAGTCTGTTACAACTTATATAAAAAAGGGGAAAATAAATGAATACCCATATACACATATATATGCCGACCAATATGTATCTGTTTATACTGTTTATGTAGGGAATGTACTTGGAACTTAACTTGCCTTCTAGGGTGGGAAACTTGTAGTCAGAAGTCAAGAATGGGAAGATTTTTTTCCCCTCTACATTCTCTACATATTTTTAATTCTGAATCATGTAAATGTATTACCTATCCAAAAATAAAATTTAAACTGAAAAAATGTTCTCCAATTTATGGTAGGCAACAGAACACAGAAAGCCCCAGTAATGCTTGAGCCCAAACACCTAGCTTTGCAAAGCACCTACACATCAGGTAAGCTGGGTGGCTGGTAAGCAGGTCATTTCCTCCAAATTACTTAGCCCTCAACAAGCTACCACCTCCATTGGTGCTTCTACTACTGAACTTTAATGAGTTTATTCTTAACAGCTCTGCTTCCTGTGTCAGATTATCAGCTCCCTAAAGAAAGACAAACATTTCCTTGGGGGAAGTTGCACAAGCCTGTAATCCCAGCTACACAGGAGGGTGAGGCAGGAGGAGAGCAAGCCAGAGACAAATACTGTAAAATTCTTAAAACAAAAACAAAAACAAAACAAAAGGGCTAGGTATGTAGCTCAGTAGAGTCCTGGCCTAGAATGCATAAGGCTCTAGGTTCAATCTCCAGTACTGGAAAAAAAAAAAAAAGACAAATGTTTCTACCATCTAACTAATGCATGGCCACTGTGCAGAGCTATGCATGGCCACTGTGCAGAGCTGTGCCTGGGAAGGGAATTCTCATCTCTGCCAGGACAGCACCCATTCAGCAGCCCTGACGGTGGCTCTCAGCCTGGGGTGTACCTTAGAGTCCCTTGGGAAGCCTCTGAACATACTGACGCAGGGCCTCGCCTCCAGACATTCTGGTTTGTTCTGGGAATTTGAATGTGTTCTGAGCTCCCCAGGTAACTCTAATGTGCAGATAATATTCCGAACCACCCTATGAGAGGGAGAGTTGTGGTGACAGAGAAGAGGAACAATGATTGTTAAAGGGATGCGGAAACTATTTCACAAGCCACTGTCAATGTATAATTATTTTTAAGCATTAGGCGCACAGAGTCTGTTAGGTCAGGTCTATGGTATTATATATTAGATCAACAAATCAAACCTGAAAATGAATCTCCCTAGTGTTTCCCACTTAATATTTACACTGAAACAAGTTAACAGTTTCTACAGACAGAACATGCCTGATCATTTTAAAAAATTTCAAGCTGGGTGCAATCCCAGCTCCTCTGGAGGTGGAGGCAGGAGGAATGAAAGTTTGAAGCCAGCCTGGGCAACTTAGCAAGATCCTGTCTCAAAATTTTAAAAATATACATAAATAAAAAAGAGCTGGAGATGCAGCACAGTGATAGAGCATTTGCCTAGCATGCACAAAGGCCTAGGTTCAATCCCTAGCACTGAAGGGAAAAAAATTCAAAAGGATTTGACAAAGAGAAAGACTTTGAGCCAGATGTAGTAGCACACACCTGTGATCCGAGCACTTGGGAGGCTGAGGCAAAAGGACTGCCTTAAATTTGAGGCCAGCCTGAACTATACAGTGAGACCCTGTCTCAAAAAAAAAAAAAGACTTGGAAATCAAGGAAACATTATGAAAACCTACTCACGTTGCACAACATGGGAAACTTCCCCAGAACAGATAATCTACGTACAAATGGTGCTTCTATTTTTGTAGGTCCAAGAGCAAGAGAAAGTGTTAATATGAAAAAGAGCAGGAAAAGTAAAAGATCAGAAAAAGGGGGATATTTCTGAGAGAGGAATGGGGCTATTCTTTGCCACTGAGCTCCCTAGGTGTTTTCTTTTTTTTCCTCTTTCTCTCAGTACTGGGGAAGCAAGAGCCTTCACACTGAGCTACATTCCCAGGCCCCACTCCGTTTCTTTTTTGAGAAGGAGTCTCACAAAGTCCTTAAATTGCCCAGACCGTGATCCTCCTGCCTTAACCTCCCAGAGTTCTGGGATTTTAGGCGTGCAGCACCACGCCCAGTTCAGAAAAGCATCTTTATCTTATTTTATTATTGTTATTATTTTGGAACTGGGATGGAACTTGGGACTTTGCACTTTTCTTGAGGCAGGCAGCAACCACTAAGCTAAATCCCCAGCCCCATCTTAATTTATGACAGCATTCAGCTCTCCCAAAATCCTGTATTAAGAATAGAAAGTGTCCCATATTCAGCCAGATCTTTAAAATGTCTTCAGCAAGCTAGGCATGGCCAACACACCTGTAATCCCAGCACTTGGGCTGAGACAGGATGACTGAGTTTGAGGCCAGCATAGGTTACAGAGTTCAAGTTTACTAGATGGCAAGACCCCATCTCAAAAAGCAATAAAATGTCTTGAGCAAATGAGAAACTGAAGGCTTGGCAGAGAGACTATACAAAAAGGCAGTTAACATTTACAGATTAATAAAATAAGATTCGTTTGCAACAGTAAAGCAGTTCGCTAATGCTACACAAATATAACAGAAAACAATTTAAATCATCACTTCTGTTTCTAGCCCCGCACTGCACACTTCTACACTAGTCACTGCATAGGGCCTGTTTTACCCTGAAAAGGCATAAAAACAGACTCTCCTGAGCAAAACTGGAAGCTAAAGTTATCTCCAAAGGGAAACTACATAGGTGTAAGCAATCAAGCATCTCAGTTTGACTATGATAGTCTCTGTTTACACATGTTGGTCCATTTATTTTTATTTTGGTAACAGGGATCGAACTCAGGACCTTGTACTTTTGAGGCAGGAGTGGTACCACTGAGCTAAATCCCCGGCTCTGGTTCATTTATTAATAATACCTCCTTTACCTTTTGGGTTTCTTTTTTTGGTTTTTGGTACTGGGGATTGAACTCAGGTCCTTGCGCTTGCACAGCAGGCGGTGAAACCACTGAGTTAAATCCCTGCCCTATTTTTGGCTTTTGGAGACAGGATCTTGAACTCACTATGTAACCCAGGCTTGCCTTAAACTCACACTAATTCTACTGCCTCCACTCCCAAGTGCTGGGATTACAGGCATGAGCCACCACGCCAAGGTGTTTTTTGAGACAGGATCTCATTAAGTCACTAAATTGCCCAGGTCGAAGTTAAGCTTGTGATCCTCCTGCCTCAGCCTCATGACTACTGGAATTACATACTGGGATTATAGGTGTGTACCATCATGCCCAGCTATAACCATATTTTCTTGACAGTTGTGTGGCAGTTATGTAGGAGGGTAGTCTTGTTCTTTGAGAATATACACTGAAATTCTTAGAGTGCTAGAGCATTAGGTCTGCAGCTTGTGCTCAAATTGTCAGAAAAATACTGACCGTAAAGGGTGTGTATGCCCACATGGCTGTGTACACGTATTCTACCCATGCACAAGCAAGAGGAGGAGTGCCAAAACAGGTGCATTAGCATGTGGGCAACTGGGGGTCTGGGCAAAGGAGGTGTGGAAGTTCTTCGTATTGTTCCTACAGTTTTTTTGTGGATTCAAAGTTATTTCAAAATAAATTACTAAAAAAGACTGTTCATTGGGCCTGGTGTCAGAGGCCTGTAATGTCAGCTTTCGGAAGGTAAAGGCAGGAGGCTCAAGAGTTCACTGCCAAGGATATATAGTGCATTTCAGGCCAGCCTGGACTACATAGTGAGACCCTGTCTTAAAAATAAATAGAGGGCCAGGGATTTAGCTCAGTGGTTTCACAGCCTGCTGCACAAGGGAAAGGACCCCAGCAGTTTGATCCCTGATACCAAAAAAATAAAAAATAAATAAATAGGCCCAGGGATTTAGCTCAGTGGTTTTGCCACCTGCTGCACAAGCGCAAGGACACAAGTTCAATCCCTGGTACCAAAATAAATAAATAAATAAATAAATAAATAAATAAATAAATATTGCTCAATATTTAATGCAAACATACCAATTATTATGGGATTTACAGTATACATAGAAGTAAAATATACAAGAGCATAAAGGACAAAAGAGGGTAAATGGAATTATGCTCTTGTTTGTCTAACGTTATCTGTGTGGTGGTATAACATTACTTCATGATGGACTGTGATAAGAGTGCACACTGCGGGGCTGGGAGTGTAGCTCAGTGATAAAGTGCTTACTCAGCATGAACAGGGCCCTTTAATTCTCAGCACCACAAAAAAAACCCACCCCCACACACACATTTATTGTAATCTCTGTAACTACCTTAAAATAAAACAAGCCAGGTGTGGTGACACAGAGCTGTAATCCCAACATTCTGGGAGACTGAAGCCAGAAAAATCACAAGTTCAAGTCTAGCCTGGGCAACTTTCTGACTGTGATTTAGCAAGACTTTGTCTCAAAATTTAAAAAAGAGGGCCAGGGGGCTGGGGATTTAGCTCAGTGGTTCCGCCACCTGTCTCACAAGCACAACTACCTGAGTTTGATCCCCCATACCAAAAAAAAAATAGGGCCAGGGATTTAGCCCTGCCTCACAAGCACAAGGTCCTGAGTTTGATCCTGGGACAACAACAACAAAAATTTAAAAATAATTTTAAAAGGGCTGGAGACGTAGCTCAGTGTAAAGGTCCAGAATTCAATTTCCAATACCAAAACAAACAAACTGATTTGTTGAAATCTGACAGCTCTAAAATGCACAAAACATGAGCATTAGGCAATTCCTAAACAAAGCACAGGACGTTTCATCTCGATTCTTCTCATGCTACTGACCAACCCTTAGACTGGTTATGGATGGGACATTAGCAGAAAAAGGAGAATGAGGGTGTCCCATACCATTAGTGCAGCACAGCCACAAGCCAAGTCCAGCTTGGTCCTCACCTGCCCTGCTCCAAAAGAACGATGTCCTTCCACCCCATCCTGGAGAGGTGATAGGCCACGGATGTGCCCATGATTCCACCCCCACAGATGACCACCTGGGCCTGGGCAGGCAGGGTGACAGAATGGGCCTCGGCAGCCGACGCACTGCTTCTTGCCAAGCACCAGTTCTGGCATCTTGGGCTGGTTCTTTGTCTTCGGATAATCGACAGGAACCGGTGAAACATCACGTCTGTCACCAGCTGGGAGATGTGCTCTCACTCAGCTAAGGAGATCCCAAGAATTCAAGCTAGACAGAGAAAACCAAACACATTTTATTCTGTTTAACTCAGTGCACAGGATTAATGAGAAAAGGAACAAGGAACAGTAACTGTTCATTGACAAACATCTGAGGACCTGCTGAATTTCAGACACTGCTAGGTATAGATACATTTGTGACAATAAAAAAGTGCTCTGCCCTTATAAAATTTATGTTTGAGAGTGTGTTTGTGTGTGTAAAGGAGGGGGACAACCAATATACAAATAAAACAAGGAAATAAAGCTAATGAGGTAAAGGGTAACTAGGGCCATATTTAAAATATAATGGTAAAATATAATGGTAGGGACTGGAGATTCAGCTCAGTGGTTCTGTGGCCTGCCTCACAAGCGCCAAGGACTCGAGTTTGATCTCCAGTACCAAAAAAATAAATAAATAAAAATAAAATATAATGGTAGGAAAGGCCTCCAATAAGGTATCATTTGAATAGAACAGGATGAGAAGGAACCAGCTATATCAGCTATTTCATGTTTAGACAAAGGAATGAGCAAGTGCAAAACCTCTGAGATGATTCCAGTAACAGAAAGAAGCCAGTATGGTCAGGGGAAAACAATCTAGGACAAAGCTGGAGAGATGGAATCACGACTCCTGTTCAATATAGTTCTGGAAACATGAGCCACGGCAATTAGACAAGAGAAAGAAATAAAAAGAATGAAGAAGTAAAATTGTCGTTATTTGAAGATGACATGATACTCTATGTAGAAGACCCCAGGAACTCCACCAAAAGTCTTCTAGACTTAATAAGCAAATTCAATAGAGTAGCTGGATATAAGGTCAACACACAAAAGTCAATAGCTTTCCTCTACACAAACAACAGACTCACTGAGACAGAAATAGGGCAAACAATTCCTTTCACAATAGCATTCAAAAAAACTGAAATACCTAGGAATCAACCTAATGAAATCAAAGACCTCTTCTTTGAAAACTATAGCACTCTGAAAAGAGAGATTGAAGACAATATCAGAAAATGGAAAGACATCCCCTGCTCCTGGGTAGGAAGGATCAATATAGTGAAAATGGCCATACTTCCAAAACTGCTATATAGATTCAGTGCAATCCCAATTGAAATCCCAGCAGCATACTTCATAGACCTTGAGAAAACAATCCAAAAATTCATTTGTAACAAGAAGAGACCCAGAATAGCAAAAGCAATTCTAGTTAACAGAGACATGGCAAGGGGTATCACAACCCCCAACTTGAAACTATACTACAAAGCTACTGTGATAAAAATCAGTGTGGTACTGGCAAAGAAACAGACCTGAGGAACAGTGGAACAGATTAGAAGTTGCAGAAACAACTCTAGACACACTCAGCCACCTCATCTTTGACAAAGGAGCCAAACACCCTCACTGGAGGAAAAATAGCCTCTTTAATAAATGGTGCTGGAAAAATTGTATTTCAACTTGTCAAAGATTAAAACTAGACCTAGGGCAGGGGATTTAGCTCAGTGGTTTCGCTGCCTGCTGCACAAGCACAAGGACCCAAGTTCAATCCCCAGTACAAAAAAAAAAAAACTAGACCTGTATCTCTCACCATGCACTAAACCAAAATCGAAATGGATTAAAGATCTAAATATTAAAACAGAAACACTGAATCAGCTGGAACAGAGGTTAGGTGGAACTCTTGAAAACATTGGTGTGGGAAAAGATTTCATGAACAAAACCTGAGTTGCCCAGGAACTAGCACAAACAATCAACAAGTGGGCAGGAGACCAAGCCAGAGACCAAGCGGGTGAGGACCCCCGAGCACACCCACCAGCCTCCAGCTTGACTGCACGGGGATGCCTGCAACAACAGCCCCCCCAGCCTCTTGGCTGTATAGCTACTTGGATCCACACTACAGAGGCACAGGGGGGCATAAAGGCCATTGTCCTGAGGTGCAGAAGTGAACAACACAGAGAGGGGCTCTCTCAGGCTCCCTGATGAAAACTGAACCCCACTGGAAAAGTGAAGAGAATCTCCATAGTAAAGGCCCAGCAGACCACCATGCTTGGTAAGTTGGAGGGATCATCACCTCCCATCGGAACATGGACTATCTTCAGGGGAAAGGCAGCTGGAACCTGCAGTAAAACTTTCCAGCGTTCAACCCTGTAGGAGGACAGGGAGCTCAACTTGGGACTTGCAGCCAGAAATCTGCCTGAATCTCACAGGTCTCTGACTGGCTTACAGAGACTCATTGACTTATAACTGCACACTGCTGCCCACATTGCCTATTTTGACAGCAGAGACATACCCTGAAGGAGGCCCTTCATTTTTATCTTTTTTTTATTTTCAAAATTGCTATTTTTTTTGCTCTTATTTTAAATTTTTTCTTCTTTGCTACTCTTTTAAAATTTTTATTTTTATTTTTCCTTTCTTTTCTGCCTGGCTCCCTTGCACACAACATTGTTCTTCATCTCCCTTTGTGCTCCTGTTCTTCCCCTAATTCATATTTCTTCTTTATCTTTCTTTTCTTCTCTTTCCCTCTCTCACCTGTGCCCTCTGGCCTCACTGCTAACCTTCCCCTATTCTTCTATTTACCTATTCCTCTCTCCCCAACTCCTTCTAACTCCCCATCCTGAAGGGTAAAGTTGCTATACTGAAGAGTCTACTCATTATTAATATTATGTTGGATTGGTCCTTGATTTTGATTTAATTCACACAGTTAAAGGTGATAGATTAATAAGTACTACAAATTGTCATTTTCTAAGAGGTACTTGATGCTATTGTGTTGCTGATTGTATCATTTGGGCTAAGGTGTTGTGACTGATCTAATCAGTTGTCCTTCCTGGTATAATGAAAATGAGCCTCAGAGCCATTAGAGACTCAAAACCTAAAGACCAGCTATATCTGGAAGTCACCTCTGAGAAGCAATCATTCCATAAGTGTTCTAAATACAAGCAACAAAGATACTTACAATAAGCAACTTCAAAATATCAACCCAGGAATTAAACCAAGGACAGTACCAAAAACAAAAATGAGAAGACATTTAAGTAAGGCACAAACTCAGACTTCCACCCCACAAAAGGCAAATTCTGGAGGAAGTGAGGTGGAAAAGTCTGATAATCAACCACCTGTACGCCCTTAACTGATACAACAGGAAGTAACAAAACAGATGAATGAGGCTCTAGAAAAATTCAGAACGGAAATAATTTCCCAGATAACTACAGAGATGGTGAGCAGAGTGAAAGATATGATTACAGGCTCTAGAACAGAAACAGATTTAAAAAACAGATGAGCTCAGAAACATGCTGGAAGCCATGAATGCCCAGCAGAAGAAAGAAATGGAAACCATGATCAACAAACATAAGAAAGAAATGGAATCCATGAAACAGATTCAAACAGATATTCAGGAGATTAAAAACTCCACTGAAGACATGCAGAGCAGATTAAGGGACTCTGTAGATAGAATATCAGATATAGAAGACAGGATCGCAGTTAAGGATCATGAAAAGAGAGATCTTTTCAAAACAGTAAGGGACCACGAGAAATCAATCCAGCAGCTGCTAGATGATGCAAAGAATAACATAAGACTGATAGGAGTCCACGAAAAAACAGGAGAAAGTACAGCTGACATAAAAAAACTGATCACAAAAGTAGTAGTAGAAAACTTCCCAGACAGAGGTGGAGAACTGGACATACAGATAAGTGAGACATACAGAACTCCAACTAGCCATGATAAAAAAAAAATCTACACATAGACATATAATAGTCAAGATCCCAGAAACCCAACAGAAGAACAAAATCCTACAGGCAGTTAGAGAAAAGAAACAAATCACCTACAAAGGA
>NW_004624746.1:12510226-12560247 GCF_000247695.1 Heterocephalus glaber
GATACATCATGTAAAGGTACAAGATCCCAATGATGAATGTAACTGTATTTTATACCTAAAATGTACCAATAAACTTAATGGGAAAAAAAAAGAATAAAACTAACCCAGGGCCCAGGGATTTAGCTCAGTGGTTCCATCACCTGCCTTGTAACTGCAAGGTCCCAAATTCGATCACCGGTACCAAAAAAAAAAAACTAACCCAATATTGTCTTGTCCAAGAGAGGAATATCAGGGCAGCAGAATCCCACTGGGCTCACTGATAAGAGTGAAAACTTGGAATGTTGGAAGTCAATGGCACAGTCATTGGGCTCCCTTCCTGTGCACATCTTATATTCACAGTGATGACCCAAGGATTCCAGACTTGGCCTGATTTCTGTTCCATATTGATCTTCTTGAACGTCTTGTAGACAAAGGACATCTGCATCAAAGTGTTTTACTTCTTTCAGAATACTGTGAAACCTAAAACTCCAATTTAATACTGGCCATCACCAGTGTCTGTAAAGGTAGGAATTATCTTCCAAAAAATCTTATGAAAGTATATTATAGGACATTACTGAAAAGTCAAACTTGTTTGCACTGTCTTCACATTTGGAATCAACATTTTTGTCTCCTGGGATCTTGGCATTTTCTTTATTATGGTTTCCAGTTCCTTTTTATCATGCCTTAGTGTTTTCTTTGCTTTGACAAAGGCTCACTGCCTCTGAGTGCACGATGTAACGAGACAGATGAATCAAGGGTTTCTGGTTCAGGTGGTCAGGCCTCTAAGCACAGTATGGAAACTGAGTTCTAGATGCAAACAAACAAGGTGGCCCCTACTTCCGTGAGAAATGCCTGCTACTTAAGTATGGGTAGGGAGTGCAAGAATAGTGTCCAAGCCACCTCGTCCAAATAGAAATATGTCTGTTCCAGCAACACTACTGCAGATTCTCCCATAGTGTAGTCCAGTCTCTGCCCAGACTCTTCGGGTGATGCGGAAACATGGGATACATAGCACCATGCTTCATCTTCCCCTCTGCGAGCATCCAGTTTCCAGGAGTCTAGGGCTCCATCAAAGCCTCTAGACCACTCTCGCTGGCCTAAAGCTCCCCAGGGTCCCCATCACTTGGAGTCTCAGCCAGGCTGCAAGGCAGCCCCCAGCCTTTTTTATATATTTTTAAAATTTTGAGACAGGGTCTTGCTAAGTCACTACTTTGTCCAGGCTGGGCTTGAACTTATGATTCTCCTTTTTCAGCCTTCCAGAGTCCTGGGATTACAGGCAAGCAACACCACCCAAAATAAAACTTTTAAAGCTTGTAGATAAAAAAGAATAAGGGTATGTAATTTCTAAAACAGATGTTGGCACAGGTCTCCTAGATTTGAATGTAAATCTGGAAGAAATTTTCTTGGGAGAACATCAACAAGATTTCACACTCCTGAAAACATGAGGTGCCTCAGAAAGAAATAAAATGGCTCAAACATTATATAAGCTTTTGAAGAAGATTACAAACCAAGAGAAGAGGTGTCCACTAGCCATGAGCTGGAAAATATGTTAGTCAGCTTTCCATCACTGTGACAAAATACCTGAGGTAATTGACTTAAGAGGAAGAAAGGTTCACTTCAGCTCACAATTTCAGAGGCTCCATTCTACACTTGATTGGCTCCGTTGCTTTTGGGCCCAAAGTGAAACAACATCTTGGTGAAAGCACATGGTGGAGCAAAGCTTCCCATTTCATGGTGGCTGAGGCAAAGAGAGAGATAGGAAGGGGCCTGGGTCCCATTATCCCATTCAAGGATAACCCACAATGACCTAGCTTCATCCACTGGGCCCTAGCTTTTAAAGGCCTTACTGCCTTCCAATAGCTCCACAGGCTGGTAACCAGGCCTTTTGGAGAGACATTCTAGATTCAAACTATAAGCCTGGTGTGGTAGCGCATGCCTATAACCCCAGCACTAGGGAAGCTGAGACAGGAAGATTGCTGAGTGTTTGAGGTCACCCTGGGGTACATAGTGAGTTCAAGGGAAGCCTGAACTACATAGTGAGTCTCAAAAAAATGAAAAAAAATTCAAACTATAGCAGGTGAATAGTTAGAGACATGTGATAAAACATATTAATGGAATGTGAGTTCTAACACCTGGGTGTCAGGTATAAACCTCATAAAACCTCACCTGGGGAAAGCTGCCTTGCAAGCTTACAGGGCCATTCTCAAAATTCAACCCAACCACCAAGCAAGCTCCAGGAAAAAATGTGGACCCAGGAGGAACTGCCAGGTAAACCACGATGCAAGGCCCTCAGGGAGTCCAGCAGAGCTTTGCGTCCCTGCTTATGCCATTGGACACTGAGGCCCAGGAGGCCACACAGAGGTCACAGAGTCACAAGGAGCATCTTAGTTAGACCCTGGGCCTTCAGGCACCTGTATAGTATTTTATCCACAGCATTTCCTCTTCTAGCTCCTAAGCCGGGTTCACTCTGGTTGCCTCTTACAGTGAGCCTCAAAAGTTATTCTATCCCAACTCCCGGAATATATTTTCCTCCTAGCTGTCCCAAGGGCCTGTCATTGCCCTTTAAGAGAAAAAGAATCACATTTATCACACAATTCCAGGACCAGGAATTGGGTCATTTACTAGTCAACATGGAGCATGGCTAGAAAAACTGAACTCAGGAAAATCCACAATGTGAATTAAAGCATTAGGAAAGTGAAGGCAGAGACCCTGAACTAGCTGGGGTGCACCATGTCCTCACTGGGTGACCTTGGACAAGTCCTCGAGACATAATGAGCCCAAGTTTCCTCATCTACAAAGTGGGCATCATGTGTCACATCTGCTGCTGTACAGGTTGTTGTAAAAATGAATGAACCTACACATACGAACTTGTCGTGTAAGCTCTACTAAGAAAGTGGCTCTTAAGCACTCCTGGGACCTGGATGTAGTGAGTTTGAGGTTCCTGGGTCAGCTTTGGGGTCCCTGTGCTTGACCTTGTTCTCACTGCCTGACACGCACAATGATCCCACCAGCATCCCCCAAAAAGCATCCCCCATCTCAGCAGAGTTTCCATGGAGTTGGCCCTCAGCCCTGAGAGGGTGCGAGCTCAGAGGCCACACAAATGCCAGAAGGAAGTGGCTGGCTCGCAAGGCTGTGCCTTGGGATGGCTGCAGCCTGCACGACAGCGTTTAATTTTCTAAGGAATGTGGGCGGTGGAGCAGAGCTGCTTCTCTGGTTATGGTGGAATTCTGCAGGCCTCAGCCAGCCCCCAGGGGTAGCGTGGCAATTCGCTGCCCTCCTGCTGGCCCATGGCCTATTTGTCCAGAGGCAGACTTGTTCCCTGCAAGACCCAAGTCAGCCAAGCCCATCCATCACGTGCTCTTCTGTCCGTCTGCCTTGCCCTCTCCTGCCCACAGTCACATGGCTGAGGGTGGTGGGCACTGGGGCTAGGCTCGGCCCCCCATGCTGCCCAGAAAGACTTCTGTAAAGCACACTTTTCCTCCCAAAAGTGCAGCCCCAGCCCGCTCTCCTAAGAGCCCCCCGGCGACACCTGACTGGTGTGCAGTTACCTCCTGCCTATGTTTAATTCATGGCTGGGGGTTGGGATGAGCTTCCAGAGAAAGGAAAGAACTCCCCTGGGGTTTCGCCCAGTTCCTGTCCACCCCACAGGACACAGCTAAAGCCCCAGCCTTCTCATTTGGGCCTGGGGCTGGGGAATGGAAGCTGCTGATGGGCCTGAAGGACACTGTCTCCGCCTGGGTACAGCCATCGGCCTCTAATCCCCAGCCCTGGAATGTCTGCGAGCCAATCAGCAGGGCCTCTGAGGGCTCCCTGAGGGTGCCAATAATCCTGCAATGATTAGCAGGGGCCACGAGGTCAGTGCACACTGCTCTGCCTGCAGTCGGTGGGGCAGGCTGGCCAGGCCGGGAGGAGCCCGACAATGGAGGCATCCTGGGGAGCTGTCTGCCTCTTTTCAGTCCAGCACTGATGCTGGCGGCTGTTTGGACACACTGATTACTCTCTGGCCTCCCCCTTCTGTCTGCCAGCCCAGCCCGACTCCTCAAGCTTCGAACAGCTCCATCCACCCCAGGGAGGAGCTGGACGGCTGAGCCAGGCTGTGCCCGCAGCGCCTGACAGGCCCATGCTACAGCTGGAGTCCTCCCCGGGACTGGGAGGCCAAGGCCACTGGCCAGGCCTCCTGTCTGTGCTCCTGACTCTCCTTGGCATCACCTGGGCGGACGTGTGGCCACCCCAGCTGCCAGAGCTGGCTCCAGTACCAGTAGGTAAGGACTACCTGGTAAGGACAGAGGTGGAGGAGCCACTGAGAGGTCTTCGAAGGGGGTGCCAGGACTGCTGGAGGCCGGGTCTCAGGCCCAAGGCCCGGGCTGTGCTGGTGTCAGTTGATGAGAGACCTGGTAGGACCGCTCAGGGTGTGATCCTGGGGCTGGGGAGGAAGCGGGATGAAAGCGATGGGTCCAGGGTTGGGACCAAGGGGGGGCCCTAGCAGAGACACAATGGAATGGCAGCCAGTGGGCTGTGAGGAGTGCAGGCCTGGGCCCTCCCCACACTCTCCCCTGGCCTCTCGTTCTCTCCACGGACCCCTACTCAGCACTGTCCCGGCTCTGGTCTCTCTCTTCCCACCCCGTGCCTGTCTCCACCTTTGGGTCTCCATCTCTGTGCCTGCACCCTCCCACACACCCATGTCCCATCCCTCTTAGGTCTGGTGTCCTGTAGGTAAGGGTGACTCGCCTTGCCGTGGGGATGGGTGCAGGTCCAGCTGCTGGGTGGCCTGACCTCCTCTCCCGGCCCCCAGCCCTGAGCAGAAAGGAGAGTTTCTCTCTTCTGTCCCTGCACAACCGCCTGCGAAGCCAGGTGCAGCCTCCTGCGGCCAACATGCGGAGAATGGTGAGTGCTCTGGCCCTGCTCTATGGAGATGACAGCCTGCTAGAGGGAGGGACAGAGACCCTGGGCAGTCAGGGGCCATGCCAGTGCCAGGCATGCTTCCACTTGGGTAGGGTGGGCATAGACAGCCAGTCATCCTAGTCACTGGGGGGCTGAAGCTCTGGTTGCTGGGGGGCTCTGTAGCTTTCTTCTCCCCAGGAGGTGCTTCAGCATAGGAAGCCAGGCCCCTTGCCTCATGCTTGTGTGAAGAGCAGACCTTGGGGCTTCCCTGGCATCCCGTTGCCATGGAAACCAGACACCATGGAAGGGTGAGGAATCCCTTTCTTCAGAGAAGAGAAGCTGTACAAGAGAGTCCAGCAGGAAGGGAGGGGCGGGGAGCTGGAGGGAGATGCGTCCTGCAGGGCTACGGAGGGGCTTTGAGCGAGCCAGATCCTGCTCATTCCCTTATTCACATTCTGTGGCAGGAACCAGGGGAAGGGGCACAGGGTTCTCCAGCACCCTGCTGGGGGCTGAGCACTGGATCTGTCATCCTGGGGCTCAGAAACGCTGCCCCATAGTATGGGACTCCTGCAGCCCCAGCCCCTGTGAACAGGCCAGGAAGTCGGGGCGGGGGAGAAAAAAGGGAGGCAGGGTTCCCCATGGCTGCTTCCCATAAACTCCTCAGAGGCTGGCAGCCACAGTGGGGGGTGACCTTGAGAGCCCGAGGTCAGTTTCCCATGAGGTGGGGGTGGGGCGCTGGGGTGTCACTTCTCCCCTTTTCCCTGCCCTGCTGCTCTGTCTCTGCCCCCTCCCGTTCTCACCAGAGGTAAAATCACAATGGGCATCTGCCCAGGCAGCCTTCTAGGGGCCCAGCCCAAGCTGGCACCTTTCTCCCTGCATTCATTTAGTCCTTGCCCCAGTCCTATCCCTATCTCCACTTTATAGAGATGATGTCTCATGGAGAGTAAGTGACAGCCTGAATGAGGTGGCTGGGCCGCAGAGGGAGTGGCCATGGCATAAAGATAGCAGAAAATCCCTCGTTTCACAGGGTTGCGAGTGGTGGGGAAGGTCAGGTGGTGCTTGGCGGGCGGGGAGCAGCACCTACCCCAGAGCACTCTGCACAGTGGACCAAAGTGCTAGGCCTGGGAGACTGCTCACAGCTCTCCTCTGAACCAATATTCCTAGGTGCTTTGGTGGGTGGAGGGCCTAGGAGAAGCGGAACAGAGGGGTGGACTGCTGGGGCTGTTTGCATTGCATGAGGGAAGCTTGGCCAGGTGGGAGCAGCAGAGTGCTTCTGAAATGGCCAGGGCCAGCTTCACCTAAACGCGAAACAAACCAGGCATGGTGGTACATGCCTGTAATCCCAGCACTCTGGGAGGCTGAGGCAGGAGAATCTCAAGTTCAAATCCTGCCTGGGCAATTTAGCAAGATCCTGTCTCAAACAATGAAAGGGGCTGGGGATGTAGCTCAGTGGTAGGGCACCCCTTGGTTTGATCTCCAGTACCACACATCTGCAAGGCTTGAGCACTAACCAAGGCTTACATTAGCACACAGGGAAAATGACAGCAGAAGCCCACCTTGTCACCTGGACTGGCACTGTTCTCTGGGCAGGGCCTCGGGATGCCCATGTGGGACTCAGGAAGATGGTGGCTCATCCTGGGCAGAGCAGGGCTCCAGGGTAGGTGTCAGGTACCAGACACCACCTGTGCTTTCCCAACACACTTTGGAGAGCGAGCTCCTGGGTTGCTGCCTGACACCCCCCACCCCCTTGCCCTGCGCAGTGAGGGAAACCAGCGCAGAGCATTGGGCAACCAGCAGGACTCCTCCTCCAGTGCTCTCCTCTCACCATGACCCAGTACCCCACAAGTGCTCAGAGACGGTGGGGGAGTTGAACCATTACCCAGTGGTCTCCTCCTTCCCCCCAAATCCTTCTGTGGATGTCTGTTTGTGCCACCCCCAGGACTGGAATGAGAGCCTGGCTCAGCTGGCTCAAGCCAGGGCAGCCCTCTGTGGCATGCCAGCCCCAGACCTGGTCCCTGCCCCACGGCGCACCCCGCAAATGGGCTGGAACATACAGCTGCTGCCCATAGGCTCGGCGTCCTTTGCTGGAGTGGTCAACCTCTGGTTCGCAGAGGGGCAGTGGTACAGCCACGAGGCAGCTGAGTGTGCCCATAATGCCACCTGCATCCACTACACTCAGGTGAGTGAGTCGCAGGTAAGACCAAGGCTTCCGTGGGGCTGGGTGGGGCATCTCAGAAGATGCTACACTTTGTCCTAAATATTGGGGTTCCTTCTCCTCCAGTTTTAGCTTTACTTTTTGTAACTGTTTGTCTATGTAGTGGTACCAGGGGCTGAACCGAGGACCTTTATATTGGAATATATCTCCAGATGCCCTCTTGTTTTAAATTTTGAGACAGGGTCTAAGTCACTAAATTGTCCAGGCTGGGCTTGAACGTTCAAACCTCCTGCCTCAGCTTCCCAGAGTGCTGGGATTACAGGAGTGTGCCACCACATTTGGCTATTAGCACCTTTAAATGGGAATCGTTTTAAACATAAATGTCAAAATGGGTCCTCTCTTACTCCCTGGATTTAGAAGATGTTACTATATTAAGCCCTGTTCCTCCCCTTTTCCCTCTGTCCCTCCGCAGAGGGTATTTCATTCCTAAGTACATTTCCTTTTTTTTCCTCTCTCATTCACCAAGAATTTATTGAGTGCCCTCTACATACCTGACACTGTTTAGGCACTAACGTACAACACTGAAAAATACAAGCAAAGTCCCAAGTTTTTTGTTTTTTGTTTTTTTTTGTACTAGGGATTGAACTCGGGTCCTTGCGCTGGTGTAGCAGGCAGCAAAACCACTGAGCTAAATGCCCAGCACCCAAGTATGCTTTAATACCATTATTATGCATATAATACTAGTAAAACTGACCTTGAATTTGTTTTCTCATACAGCCCTTACATGGGTTATAGCAAGGCTATGTTGACCTCAGTAAGTGAGTTGGAATCTTTGCTTCATTTTTCTATTCACTGGAATAATCTCTATGATGTTGCTATCACCCTCCCAGAAAGTGACACTGTATTTTGTTTTTTGTGTATGTGTATGTGTGCTGGGATTAGAGGGATGCGCTCCACGCCCAGCTGTATCCTATAAATTTCCATATTTAGTGTTTTCATTGTTATTAGGGCTGTTTTCCATTTCCAATCATGTGTTTTTTTGGTGCGGTTTGGGTTTTTTTGTGGTTTTTTGTTTTCCGGAAGGATTGAACTCAGGGCCTTTGCACTGATCTACTACCTCAGACCTCCTTACCTTTTTATGTATGTATGTATTTATTTATTTATTTTTGGTACCGGTGATCGAACTCGGGTCCTTCTGCTTGCGAGGCAGGCGGCAGAACCACTGAGCTAAATCCCCGGCCCCCCTTACCTTTTTAAAATTTTGAGACAGAGTCTCACTAAATTGCGCAGGCTGGGCTCAAAACTGTGATTCCCCCAGGCCCGGGGATTTAGCTCAGTGGTTCCACAGCCTACTTCACAAGCATAAAGTCCCGAGTTCGAGCCCCAGTACCAAAAAAAAAATTGTGATCTTCCTGCCTCAGCCTCATGATGTTTTTTGAATTTGAAGTATATATTTTAATTTCCAAAATATATTTTCTTTACTTACTTCTAAATTATCCATGTTAAATTTTATTCCATTGAATTAATACAATGTGGCCTGTAGGATAATGATTCTTTGATCTTAGTTGAAACTTGCTTTGTCATTTAGTGAGAGCTCAATGCTTGCAAAGTTCCATAGATTCCTAAAAAGAGCATATTCTCTAATTGTTGGACACATGCATATGACTACATGTTCACATCTTCCTGCCAAAATCCAGTCTGGTATTTGTCATTTTTAGTGGCTACTAGAGAGTTTGCTTAGTTGTTCCTGTGTATTGATCATTCGTGCTTTTTCCAAGTTGTCACTGATTCTAAGACTTTAAATCTAAGTTTAAAGACCTACACCTTTTTAGTTTTGCTGGATGGCACACCAGACCAAAATTTAGCAGCCTATGATTTTTTTTTTTTTTTTTAAGCAGCCCATGACTCTGCAGCTTGATCTTTTGAGTTGGGCTCAGCTGGGAGGTTCTCTGGTCTTTACCGGACCCAGACACTTGGAGTTGGCTGTCTAGCATGGCCTCAAATGGCTCATCTCTGCCCTATGAATCCTTTCAACCTCTAATGTGCTATCCTAAGCTTGTTCATGGAGTAGTCAAGCATGGTTCTATGAGCATGATTGGAAATTGCAAAGTCTCTTGAGGCCCAGGCTCAAAACTGGCTCAGTGCCTGGGATTTAGCTCAGTGGCACTGGGTCTGCCTCTCAAGCACAAGGTCCTGAATTCAATCCCTGTTCCGAAAAAAAACACTGGTACAAAAAAAATTGGCTCAGTATTATTTCTGCTGCATTTTAAGCCAACATAAGTCACAGGGCCAACCAAACTCAGAGAGGGGGGGACCAGGGATTTAATTTAGTGGTTCTGCCACCTGCCTCACAAGTGCAAGGACCTGAGTTTGATCCCCAGTGCTTAAAAAAAAAACAAAATCAGATAGGGGAAAAAAGACCTCATTAGTTCCTGTAAGTGGCTGCAAAACCCTCTTTACAAGAGTGGACTGGGGCAAGAAGTAAAAGGCTGTGGCCATTTTTGCAATCTATCACAGGCCCTTGATTTTCAAGTCTTTCTTTTATCGTTCTCCTCCATCTACCCATAATCTCCCCTTTCCTCAAGGATCTGCTAATCCCCACCTTCCACTCCCCTCTCTGCTCAGAAAGACTTGACTGGATTCCTCTGCTCACCATCTTTACAGACTGCTCCAGCACGGCTGCTGCTTCTAAGGCCCCCAGGGAGTGGGGGAGCTGGCTGTCTACCTGGATCATGGCCAAAGCTGTGTGCCCCCCACCCTGAGGCACACATTGCCTGTGCCCCTAGGTGGAAATGGGAGTAGTCTATGACAGGGTTTCTGAGACACTGTGTCTCCTGCAGCTTGTGTGGGCCACTTCGAGCCAGCTGGGCTGTGGGCGGCATCTGTGCTCCGTGGGCCAGGCAGCGATGGAAGCCTTTGCCTGTGCCTACTCCCCAGGGTAAGCCCCCGAGATGTGGGCTCCAGGAGGGGAGGGCAGGATACTGTCACCCAGGTGAGACGCCCACCCACTCTTTGGTCTGCACACTTGCTGGGAGAGGGAAAACGAGGAAAGAGAGAGGGTGCAGAAGATTCTGGCCACACAGAACAGAGCTTGTCCCTGGACGCCCCTTCCTGGAAGCATAACTATGCTTCAAGGACTTTCGCAGGGTTTGTTTGGAGACCATCTTTCTCTCCTAGCAAATCTTCCCTTCTCACCCAGCTCCCTGACTCCCTGCTGGCATTTGTTCTCACAGAGGCAACTGGGAGGTAAACAGGAAGACAATTGTCCCTTATAAGAAGGGTGCCTGGTGTTCACTCTGCACAGCCAGTGTCTCGGGCTGCTTCAAGGCCTGGGACCACGCAGGGGGGCTCTGTGGTGAGTGCCACACTCTGCCTGCAGCAGGCACATCAGGGCTTGGCCTGGTGACCCCGGGGTGGGTGGCAGCAGCCTGAGAGGCTCTCCTGGAAGCCTTGGCCCTCAGCCCTCAGAGAGGCTCCTGCCTGGCCTGTTGGGAGGAGGCTTCTTCTCAGAGTTCCCTCCTCCTCTGACCAGAGGTCCCCAGGAACCCATGTCGCATCAGCTGCCGGAACCATGGACATCTCAACATTAGCACCTGCCACTGCCACTGTCCACCTGGCTACACAGGCAGATACTGCCAAGGTGAGGGTGTGAAGGTGAGCCTAGCTGTGTACATACACTTGCTGGGTTTGTACATTCCCTGCTTTCATTCAACAACCATTCATTGAGCACCAGCTGTCTACCATACCCTGAGCTCTTCAAGAGACTCAAAATGGAATCAGATTTGGCCTCTTCGGCTATGGAACAATGGGAGGAGAATAGAATCAGGAAACAGGAGTGGATTCTTGTTCCACTTTCCTGCTCCCAACTTTATGGCCATAGGTTAGTTACTTCCCAAACCCCAAGTTGCTTCTTTCCACAATGAGATTCAGACCAAGCAAGCCAAGTGTGGCAGCAGTTGGAAGTCCTGCTCTTGCTGGGGTTGGCACCCCAGAGTGTTCAAGGCTGAGCCCTTTTACCCCCTCTCCATCATGGCAGTCCGGTGCAGCGTGGAGTGTGTACATGGCCACTTCCGGGAAGAGGAGTGCTCTTGTGTCTGCAATGTCGGCTACGGGGGAGCCCAGTGTGCCAGTGAGTCCGCCCAAGGCTCCTGCTAGGAACCCCTTCCTTGGGGTACTGGATCCCACTCTACCAGCCCACAGGAGCCCACTGTGTGGATCTCTCCCCCATTTCCATTCAGAGACATCACATTGGTAGCTTAAAACTGGCTTAGTTACTTTTCTCTCATTGCTGAGCCAAAACACTTGACACCCAAAGTTAAAAGGGGAAGGGTTTATTTAGCTCACAGTTCATAGAGGTTTCAGCAGCTCCAAGGCAGGGTGGCAGAGGGGCAATGCAGAGGAGAAACAGTTCATGGCGGGCAGAAGGTAGCAAAAGGAACAAGAGACTTTAACATGTCTTTCCGCCCCTTTTATCTTATCCAGACTACTTAGGGCAGGTAGCACTCACCCTTAATCCACCATGAATCAATCTCAGCATCACACACTCTAGATCCAGCCACCTCTGAAAAACCTCTACCTATGACTACATGAGGCTTTGGGGGGACATCTAAACACTGGCCATGGTGGGGGCATTTACTCCACTGAAATTGCAGGTGCTACCAGCTGTGGATCTTGTTTTCCAGTGAGAAAGCTCACTGCTACACATTTACCAGCACACCACTCACTCCCACCCTTCTCCAGCTGGGAGCAGGTGGCCAGAGGAAAGTGCACTTTGAGCTTAGCTCCCTGGCAGGGTGGGAGAAGGGGACGATTCTGAGGGTGGCACACACATGCTCAGGCTCCCTGCCACCACCCCCAGCCAAGGTGCGCTTTCCTTTCCACACCTGTGACCTGAGGATCGATGGGGACTGTTTCACCGTGTCTTCGGAGGCAGACACCTATTACGGAGCCAAGATGAAATGCCAGGTGACGGCTGAGCCCTGCCTTCCCAGGTACCCCAGGATCTCACACTAGGGTGGTCATGGAGTGACCCTTCAACATCTCCCAAATTCTCTCTTTTTGTTAGTATAAAGCAGAGGTCACAGACTCAGAGGCTCAAGGTCAGGAAGTCACTTAAGGACATGAGGGATCCAGGGTCAAATCTAAGGAGCTGTCCCGACTCAGCTCCAGCTGCTGATTGCCCTGCAGGAATGTCAGGTCAGGGTGGCCAGAACTCAGGGTTCTCAAAACCAGAAACCCAGGCTTTCATTGCACCTGTGGATGTATCCATGTTGGCAATCAATTCAATTAGTGTATATTTTAGACACTGTGTAGTTGAGACAAAACCCTCAAGAGCCGAGGCCCTGCCTGAGCCTGTGGGCTGTCAGTTGGGCCCCTGTTCACAGAGAGGGGAGAAGCAGGGGAGGGAATGGGAACCCCTGTCCCTGAGGCTGGAGGTTATCAGAGTTAGGTGTAAAGACAGCCAGGCCAGCACATACATACACACATGTGGGGTCCACTGCCATGGTGGGGTGGGGTGGCCTGATGGGCAGGAAGGGCTGGCTAAGCTCTGAGGGCCCTGCCAGCATGACCTGGGTTGGGGTTACAGGGAAAGGGCGGGGTGCTAGCCCAGATTGAGAGCCAGAAAGTGCAGGACATCCTCGCCTTCTATCTGGGCCGCCTGGAGACTACCAACGAGGTGACTGACAGCGACTTTGAGACCAGGAACTTCTGGATTGGTGAGTGTCTTGGCTGGTTGGGGCACAGTGAATGTGGGGCTTGATGCCCCAGACAGCTCCCAGAGACCTGGGCTGTAGCAAACAGCACATCCACTAGTAGCTCACAGCAGTATGGAGAGAGCTTGGAGCCTGGAGGGGAGCCACGAGTCAGGCTGCCATTCCCTTGCCAGGAGAGGGCTATAGGTAGGGGGCGGGGGCTGGAAGACTGGGTCGAGGGGCTTAAGGACTGGAACAAAAGGGATTAGGCAGTAGGCTCCTCGGCTCAGAGTCTGAGTGGAGCCCAGGGCTCTCAGGTGGTGAGCAACCTTGGCTACTGGCCCAGGGCTCACCTACAAGATGGCAAAGGACTCCTTCCGCTGGACCACTGGGGAGCACCAGTCCTTCACCAGTTTTGCCTTCGGTCAGCCTGACAATCAGGGGTGAGTCTGGGGTGGCCACCTTCCCTGGGCCTCTCTCTCCCCTGGGCTGGCTTGGCTGAGCCTTTGGATTCCACTGAAAAACCCTCTAAAGGCCTGGGCCTTACCTGCCAGTGCTAGGGAAGTTGGGGTGCACCTGGTGCAGGCCCTGGGCTAAGTGAGGGAGAAGATATATCATGAGAGGGAACCTCCCAAGGCCTCATCCATCTACCTGTCCCTCATCCCCTCTGCTGTCCCTCCGTCATCCACTGGCCCCTCCCTCCGCCAACCCACCTGGCCTCTGCCTGGCACCACACTGATTCCAGCACTCTGTAGCTGCCCACTACCCGCATCCTTCATGTACACATCCACCCATCAGCTCTCCTGTACTAAGGAACTTCCAGTTATGTGGCCTTGTCCTGATTTTTAAAGCGAAGGAATGCTCAGGGCAGGGGTGGCAAGCGAGAGGAGCAGAGGCTGCATGGTCGCCAAGGGCTCCAAATATCTCCCCAGCCCTCCCCACTGGCAGCCAGGCCTGATCCAGCTCCTGCCACCTCTTCTCCTGCTGGGATGGAAGGAAGGAGGTCCCTCTCTGTCCCAGGCCCTGCCCACTGGCTGGTGTGGCTGAGTACCGCCATGGTGGGAGATGTTGTGACACCTCCTGGTTTCCCTGAGAAGAGCTGCAGTGCCCTAGAAGCAAGATGGAAGCATGGGGGTGGTAGATGGGGATGGCCTAACGGGGTGGACAGTTTAAGACTCACCTGCACTCCTAATTTCATTCCTCCATCCTGTGCACCCATATCCTGGCCGCCCAGGTTTGGCAACTGTGTGGAACTGCAGGCATCATCTGCCTTCAACTGGAATGACCAACGCTGTAAAACCCGAAACCGTTACATCTGCCAGTTTGGTGAGGGCCCTCCCACGGCTCCCCTCCTCTGGTTCCTATCCCCTGGGGTACTATCAGCCTGCTCCAGGCCACTGGGATATCCAAGTCACAGGCACCAAGTGTGTCTGAATACACAGGGCCACAGACGATGTCCCGCTCAGGACCTTGTACCTGTAGGTGTCTGAGGCCCAGTGGGCGGACAGTGGGCTCAGCATCACATATGTAGTAAGTGCACAGAGAAGCAGGACTGCAACCACATCTTGCTGGGGATTTCTTCAAGATCCCTCTCTTCTATCATGAAAGCCGCCACCTGGAGACCTGTCTGGTCCCCTGATGTTCTGTGATTCTCTAGAGCCCAGTGAGCTATGGGGGAGCCCACAGGGTACACCTGGCCTGGCACCAGTTACCAGCAGCACCTGCTAGCAGGGCCTGGGCTCCACATGGGAGCACAGCAGAGTTCCCATCCCAGGACTGCCTGGGCTGCCACCAAGCCCCACCCTGTTCTGCTTCCTTTCCAGCTCAAGAGCACATTTCCCGGTGGGACCCAAGGCCCTGAGCCTAGCTAGGCAGCTCTCCCACGAGCCCCTGGGTGCACCAGCCCTGCTTGCCTGTCTGCTCCCCTGGGCGAAACCGGGTGGGCTGGGATTGCATGCCTAATACCAGAGATCTCAGACCATACAGGAAGTTGGGCAGAGTGGCAGTGAAGCTAGTGCAGGAAGGAGAGGAGCCTCACTGGGGAAGCGGAGAACCTGGAACCCTCAGCTTGCTTTTTTGACTGGGAAGATGGGCTTCTGTGTGCTAAAGCAGAAGTCAGAGCCTGCGGTTGGAAGAGGGCCACAGTGGGACCGCTGGTTTCCCTCACCAAATACACCCACAGAGATTAAACTAAGTTGTAAACCAGCCAGACTTCCAATTGCTCTTTTTTCCCCCCTGATCCTGGGATCGAACCAAGGGCCTTTGCAGAGGTCCAACCCCAGCCCTTTTTTAACTTTTTAAGACAGAGTCTCACTAACTTCCCCAAACTGGAGTTGAACTCTCAATCCTCCTGCCTCAGCCTCCTCAATGCTGGAATTACAAGTGTGTACTACCACACCATCTGCAACTGGTCTTTGGAAAGAGAATTCAGATGACCAGAATGGTCTTGTGTCTGCTACTCGTTTTGTCCCTCCTCTTTCCTGCTCAATCGATGCCCCCCAGTAACCTAGAAGACCAGACTGTCTCCACTGGAGCATTTTTGCCTATCAGGGCCAACAGTACAATCAGAATTTGTCGAGTCCCAATGCTTCAACCAGCGCCTCAGACATCATAGCTGACATTTGATAAACACTGTCAGGCAGTGTAATCAACACTTGATATCTATTAATTCATTTAACCACATAACAGTTTACCCCGAGCATCAATTGGGCAGCGTGTTTCTTGAAGTACTATCTCAAGCGTTGCTCAGGCAGGTGTCACTTCAACCAGTCGATTATTGTATTGAATACATTTGACAACACTGTCGTTTTTATAGTTTCTCTTTTTTTGGTTCCGGGGATCGAACTCGGGACCTTGCGCTTGTGAGGTAGGCGGCAGAACCACTGAGCTAAATCCCCGGCAACATTGTCGTTTTTATATTTCGCTGTATCTTATAAAAATTAATGAAAAATATGCGATTTTTCGTCTTGTATTTAAATAATTGGACTGGTAAGTGGTTAAACACTCATACTCTCATTGAGAAAGGAGTATTACTACCCCTGTTTTACGGTTGACGAAATGGAGGCACAGAGAGGTTGAGTAACTTGCCCAAGGTAACACAGCAAGCAAAGCTAGGCAGTCTGGCTCTCATTTAACCTTTCCATTTTCTTTCTCTGGTTCGGTAGTTTAACTGGGGGCACGTGGCAAGCTACGTGGTGCCCAGGTTCAGAGCGGGTGCACAGGCCCCGTTCACACTGACGTTTCCAATATCAGCAACCACTCCCAGCGGAAGAAGACAGAAAGTCGCGATAGGGCCAAGGGCCGGACCCCGGAGCCCCGCCCATATATCTGTCCCAAGGTCGCCTACTAAGGCGTCCCTACGCTCCCGCCGCAATCCTGCCCAGTAAGCAACAGCAGCCGCAACACCTGGCGAAGAACCTGAGCCTCAACTTCTGAGACGCAGACTCGGAACCACACGCGCATGCGTGCGCCCTCTGGGAGCCAGAACTACGCAAGCGCAACGGAGGGGTCCACGAAGCCTCTTCCTCGGCCCCGGCCCCGGCCCCGGCCCCGCCCCACCATGCAATCCCCGCCCCATTAACAGGAGGCCCCGCCCCCGCGAGCCTGCCCTGCTTCGGGGCCCCGGCTTCTCTCATTGCGCAGCGCGTTTGTCACCTGGTGAACTCCTTCCGCGGGCCGCCCGGGGAAGGCGGCACATCGCTGGGTGGGCTCCCCGAGGGTGGCGGTGATGCTGCTTGGCCGCCCGCGGAGGCCCGGTGAGACGGGCCGCGGACCCCGGACCCTCCCTCAGGTGCCATCGGGAGTCGGTGGGGCGGGGTCGCTCCCTCCCCGGTCCGCACAGGTGTGGATGCCGGGTTCGAGAGAACCACCTGGGCCTGCACCAAGGGGTCGCCTCGGCGGTTCCCACGGCCCGAGACCTGGCACACGAAAGCAGAATCGGGAAGGGCAGTGCTCAGCTTTAGGCGCTCCCTCCCTCTGGCACTTCGGAGGAGAATATATAATACAGTCTAGGCCATCAGCACGTGTTAACTAAGTTATTATTTATGGTAAAGAAAGATCCTGCACCTCATGGTGGATCCCCGTAATAAGTTCTGGAAATTTTACAAGCTCTGACCCATGGTGTCTGTCTCTGTGGAGTTTTATCTGGGGAATTTATTTTTCTTTATCTGGTAAACTCTTCTTGGCTAGGGTATTTTCCCCAAGATCTATAAACGTTCGTGCTGCTTCCTTCATGTATTAGAGAAGTGGTGAGAGAAAATGTGTATGGATCTAGGATTCCTAAAAGTCTCTAACGAGGGTGTAGCTCAGTGGTACAGCGCATGCTTAGCATGCACGAGGCCCCGGGTTCAATCCCTGGCACTTCCAGCGCTGGAGAGGCTTTCTTATGCCCATAGCTTTCCGTGTTTATCTTCCAGGGAACCTGTACAAGGGAGCCAGCTGAGCGAAGCCAAACCAAGCGTAGGTACGGCCTCTGTCCTTGGGGAGGAGAGAGGAATGTGCTACAAGTCATTTGGGCTTCCCTGGAGGAAGGAACTCTGTGAAGTTTTTCCAGAGCTGGGCAGAGGACCCCTTTGGATGCCTTCCAGCTCAAGCCAGTGTTCTAAATGTGGTTCTAGAAGACAAAGCTTTTCTTTCTTCTGCTTTTTCTTTCTTTTTTTTTTAAAGACAGTTTTGCTCTGTAGTTCAGGCTGGCCTTGAACTCTCTCTGTAGCTTGCCAGGGATTTAGCTCAATGACGCCCCGCCTGCCTCGCAAGTGCAAGGTCTTGAGTTTGAACCCCGGTATGGGAAGAAAAAGAAAAAAAAGGAGTATATGTAGCTGATGCTGGCCTCCAACTTCCTGCAGTCCTCCTGCCTCACCTTCCGAATGCTGTTGAGATTACAGGGATGGGGCTGGCATTTCCAGCACTTTCTTGGACATAAACCTGGCGACTTGTTACACTTTTTGTATATTTTGGTTGCAAACATATATCTATAAAAACTTGAGCTTGTGCCTCCAATGTTTTTATGTATAACTTATGAACTGTCTCCATGTAGTACACCAAAATATTATGCATATTATGAAGATGAAAACTTTTTTTGACAAAAACTTTAAAGGGTAAATATAAACATGTTTTCATCACGCCCCCGAGGGCAATGGCTTGTGGTGTACTTGGGAAGTGCTCCCTGCAGGCCGGGCATAGAGAAAATCCTAGCTTCACAGCCTAGGGTACCTAAAGAGGAAGGCATCCTTTGGGCATTGCCTTCCTATGGCCATAATTAACCCACTCTGCCATCAAATGTATTTTTATTTTGAAACAGGATCTTAATAAGTGGCTATGTTACCCAGGCTGAGATCAAACTTGTAATCCTTCTGCCTCAGCCTCCCAGAATGCCCGGATTACAGGCATGTGCTGCCATGCCCGGTGCCCCCCCCCCCCGCAACTTCAGTATACTCTTTGTGCTTTTCTATGGCAGGATCCATTAAGTCCCTCAAAGCCTTGCCTTTGATGGTGCTTTGTTCTAGGGGACTACAGGATTAACTGTCTCGCCGTGGCAGGTCCTGGGCTGCTACACTCCGATCCCTTAGTACTAGCTAGATTTTCAATGTCCTCTGGCCACTTACTTACAAGCCTTAGGTTGCCCCTGTTTCCTTCAGGGCTTCTTGTTCAGGGCTCCTGGCCCTATTTTTGTATTAATCTAAATTCTTAGCTTTAAGCCACAGAAACTAACTCTGGCGACTCCAAGTAGAAGTAAGTTTGTGGAAGATACTTGTTAGCTCTCAGAAGCTCTGAAAGGGTTGGAGAATCAGATCTGGAAGAGATCACACAACAGAGCTGTGAAACACAGAAGAGGCACCACTGAAGTGGGACAGAGATGCCACCATCTTTGAAAGCTCGATGTAGCTGCTGCCACTGCCACCAAAGACAGTTGCTGCCTCTTCCCATCATCAGCATGGCCCTGTGGGTCTGATCAGAAGAGCCAGTCACTCACTGTTAACTGCTGCTTGCAGCCTTTAATATTAGAGATGATCTACCCTTTCCTTTTTTTCCAGGGAGCACTGGGGAAATAAGTTAACTACTTTGCATTGGTCTGATAAATTCAGAGAAATGTTCCTGGGAGTCCACTTGATGAACTCTGGGGACCAGTTTTTGGATGTGTCCACCTCTTTCCACTTCTTTCCTGATTCTTGTTCTTACGTCAGCTTGGTCTCTCTGTTTCATTCTGCTTTCCCGACACCTGAATGCTTACCTCCTGTCGTTTGCTGTCATACATTGTGACTCCCATTCTCTCACAGTCCTACTCACGTTCTCCGGAAGTCCAGCATCACAGCCCATGGGAAGGAGGGTGTGTCTCTAGGAAGTCCGTCTGGGGCATTGTGAGCTATGAATGTGGAGCAAAGCCCCAGCCCACTTCCAACCCATAGCCTCTGGGATGGTTAATCTACTTCTGCAGCAGACATCCATCGAGCTGCTACTCCCTGCCCTGCCTTGAGCCAGTGGAGGGGATAGAACAGTGGCAGATTCTGCACCCTATCCCCTGTTTGGAGCAGAATGCTGTTGTGCTCTAAGAAGTAGGTGAAAAAAGGACATGAAACAAGAATTATTTGGTGAGCCAGGGCTGGTGGTTCATGCCTGGAATCTCAGCACTCTGGGAGGCTGAGGCAGGAGGTTCACAAGTTTGAGGCCCATCTGGGAAACTAAGCAAGACCCTCTCTCAAAATGAAAACGTATTTATTTATTTATTTATTTATTTATTGGATTTTTGAGACAGGATCTCACCAATGTATTCCAGGCTGGCCTTGAAGTCACTATGTAGCCTAGACTGGCCTTGAACTTGCTTCAATCTTCCTGCCTCAACCACCTTAGTGCTGGGATTACAGGTGTGTGTCACTGCCCAATTTAAAACAAAATAAAATACCTTTTGAGAGAGGTTGGGGAAGTAGCTCAATGCACAGGACCTAGCACCTCCTGAAAAAGAATTCTTGGGCCCCTACATACACTACTCATATATGTTTTGGGTTCCTGAAACCTGAAAGTGCAGTGCTTCTTGCATTTCTTCTGTTCCTAGCAGAGTTGCAAATGTCTCAGTTTCCAGATCACAGTTTGTGCGCACATACAAAGCCTGCCCTGCATTTGGGGATATAGGAATGGGGTCCTACCTGTTCTTGCATCATTAAATACCAGGGGGTCCTGGAACAGAGGACCACCAGTTTGGGCCTGGGTGCCCAAGGGGCCTGACTCTCAGGGCCCTCAGGGTCAGCCCCTGGTTCCACTAGCAACCAGGCGGTTCCTCTCCCCACCCCAGGTCTGATCTCAAACATTGCCGCAGAGACCCCAACCCCAAGCAGTGTAACCACCAGCTGGCTACTTTCCCCAGGTCACAAGCGAATCTGGGGCTGGTCTGAAGCTAAGCACCTCCCTCATCTCTGCCCAGATGTTAAGGGGGAACCCAGGGTTCCCTCCTCCCAAGTTTGCTGAAGTCCTTCACTTCTCTCAGTTCATTCCATGCAGCCAGCCCCATGTTCCGGGGACCCTCCACCCACCCTAAGTGGAGACGTGGCCCTTCTGCCAGCAGCACCTAACTCCAGTGTAACCAAAACTACTCTGCTTCCTTGAACTCAGGATATCATTGTAAACTGGCCTGCTGAAATTAGGACCTCTTTGTATCTTCTCCTCCTTTTCCTCCTCTTCCTCTTCCTCCTCTTTTTCCTCCTCTTCTATCTCTTCCTCCTCCTCCTCCTTCCCAGTACAGGAGATTGAACCCAGGGCCTTTGCACTGATCTACATCCCCAGCTCTTTAGAATTTTTAATTATATTTTGAGTCAAGATCTTACTAAGTTGCCTAGACTGGGCTCAAATTTGCAATTCTCAAAAAAAAAAATTTTTTTGCAATTCTCTTGCCTCAGCCTCCCAGAGTGCTGGGATTATAGGCATGCACCACCATGCCTGGCTGTATTTTCTTTTAAAACAACATCTCCTGCTAACACTTAGCAGTATGCCTAATTGGTAACCATAAATTCTACCATAAACCTTCTAATTTGAATTTTAAGTTTTAATTTGAATTTCAGATGTGTCAAACTCACTTTAATAGGATTTAAAAAACATTACTGTCCTCTCTTCTAATTGCTCAAGAATTGGGGCATGAGGGGAGACCTTTGAATACTTGAGCCTAGAGAGGGAGCCAATGAGGCTGTCCTATCTTGTACCAGGTCCCTCCCCTTTCTGTATGTTCATGATCAATAACACAGGTTTGGAATCAGGGAAACTGTTCATCTGAGGGCCACAGTGTTGTGAACTTGAGGCTCTTTTGTAGAAAGTGCTCGCTTTGCTCGTCCTCCGAGCCACCCTGGCTCTTTCAGCAGTGGCAGCAGCCAGCACAGGATTAGCACAGGGCCAGGTGTGAGCTGTGGGCCTGGCAACAGGGAGGCCAGCGAGGGCGGCCGGGCACACACTCTCAGTCCATCCCAGGCGGGCAGCAGGAGGACACTTGAGAATTAACCTGGACCAGGCCTGGTGTCTGCTCATCGAACAAGAGGGTCCACCCAGGTAGTCCCTCTCCTCCCCACTGATGGTATCACCCAAAATCCAGGGCTGGGCAAGGCAGTGATTCTGACTGTGGGTTTGGGGCTGAAGGAATAGCCATGAGGTATGTTTGTTTTGAGACGTGCCAAAGGCTCATTTGTCTCCTTATGTAGATGACCCTGGGAGCCCTAGCCCAGCCCTAGGTAGGGGGAGAGTTCCATCAGAGGCCAGGCAAGGGTGTCCATTTGAGGGACAGGAGCTCTGTCTCCCACCAGAGCTCAGGAGCAGGGCAGGGCCCCGTGTGCACTTGTCACTTCCCCTGCACCCCTTTCTTTGTCCCCTGCACCATCTCTTTCTCTCTTTAGATTTGGACATGGCTGGGGAGCCCAGGCCGGGCCCTGGCCAGCCAGGACAGAAGAGGCAGCAGGACACAGCCGGCTTCCGGTGAGTTTGTCCAGGCCCCCACTGGGAGGGAGGCTGGCTGCTGGCTTGTGTGGGTTTCCTGAGACAGGACAAAGACCCCACAGGCTCCCTAAGTACACTGGCTACACATGGCTCAGGTTGTCAGTCCTGTGAGGAGGTTCCTAGTCCCTTGGGCAAAGGTTTTGTCTGTAAACTGGGGGAGTGGACCCAGCATATTCTGGTGCCCCCCCAGCTGACATAACCAAAGCCATCCTGCTGATCGGGGAGGGGTGTGCCTCTGACTGCCTGGGGCCAGCGCTTTCTCCCTCCCTCTCTCTCTCTCTCTCCCTCCCTCTCTCTCTCTCTCTCTCTCTCTCTCTCTCTGGGAGCCTCACCTATGGATGTTGGGGGCTTTCCCCAGGTATAGATATTTGGGAGGCAGTAAATGAGAACCTTTCTCGATGACATCTTGCTCAGAAAATGTAAAGGAAAACTTTTTTTTTGGATGCCAGGGAGGGATGAAATCCAGAACCACCTCCCATTTATCTGTGAGTGCAGGTGTTCTACCACTGAGCTATATCTCCAATGATTTTTTTATTTTTTATTTTGAGACAGGGTCTCACTAAATTGCTCAGGCAGGACTTGAATTTAGATCCTCCTGCCTCAGCCTCCCAAGTGCTGGGATTACAGGGGTAATCCCACCATGGCCTGAAAAAAGGGCCATTTCTGAGATTAGATGAAGTTCCACAGTTCTTCACTTTTAGTTGCCTTCATCAGATTTCATATTTTCATCTCACCCCTTCTCCCAGCAGGTTTCAGTTCAATCCTGTCTACTCTCCCTGGGGTGGGGTTGTCCATGGTGGGGTGCAGTTAGCAATAGGGAGGGAGCAGGCCTGTAGGGCAGGGACTCCGACTTCTTTCAGAGGGGGCCCTGGCATTCAAGCTCTGGGGCAGAGGTGGCCTCCCTCAGGCCTCACTGTGCCCCTAGGACTCCAGTGAGGACAACTAAGTGCTTCCTCAGATGCTGGGTGGCATGGCGGGAGGCTGTGGTGGTGTGGCTGGGCCTCTTGGGATGGTCCCCAGGGAGGGAAATGTGGGGATGGGGCTCTGTCCAGCACTAGGCTCCTGGATGGCTTCTCTGTGAGAAGTAGTCAAATCTAGGCCATGGGATTTGGGCCCCAAATGGAATTGTATGAGTATGGAGGGCGTGTTGTGGTGGAGAATTTAGCCCACACCAGCCTCCTCCTCCTGCCCCACAGCCTGGCTTTAGGACACTTGAGGAGGTGTCTGGACTCTGGCCCCCAGAGCCATTCCAACGGGGGCCTTTTGTTTCTCTTTTGGTGCAAGTCCTGGGCTTGCAGACTGTGACCATTAGCCCTGACCAGGAGGCAGCTGCTGCTTGCCCTGGTGCAAGCAGGCCGCCCCCTTGGGACCTGTTAGGGACACAGGCCTCACTGCTGGCAAAGCAGAGCAGGGTAGGGAGGCCCCCAAACAGGGTGAGGGGCACCTCTGCCTGCAACAGCATGGACGAAAACGTCCTGGCTCCATTCCATCCATCCTGTCTCACTGTGGGCAACAGTTGGCAAAATCGTGTTCCTTTAAAGTGCTCATTCCTGCTTACTCTTAAAAGTACACTTAAAACAAATCAATTGGGGAAGCAAAGAAGAAAAAACACTTCGTGCATTGGCCGGGAATCGAACCCGGGCCTCCCGCGTGGCAGGCGAGAATTCTACCACTGAACCACCAATGCCTGGATAAGAGGCTCTCTCACCCGGTGGCTCAGGTGGTCGGCGGGAGGCACTGTTCGGGTCTGGTTTCTGCCCAGCCACGCCTGGAGTAGTCTCTTGGAGCTCTGTCTGGCCTCAGCCCTCCCCGAAACCCGGACCCCACCTTGCCAGGCTCTTTTCTCCTCCTCCTGAGACCGGAATCACCAGCAGCCCTGTGCTTCCCTCCACCCACCCAGATCTCCTGGGGCCAGAAATCAGGGGTGGCCAGAAACCTCAGCTGAATTCTGGGGACCCTGTGGGATGAATGGGAGGGGTCAGCGTTCCGGGTGGCCTCCGTCAGGCCCCCCTCTTGGGCTGGCCCTGAGCTGGCCACAGGGGTCACAGCCCCAGAAAGTCGTTCCAGAAGTTTACCTTCCCGCAGGGATCCCTTCCCCTTCCCCCAACTCACTGCCTCCTCCCCAGCCCCAGCGCCTGGGACCCGCCCATTCCTGCCAAGCCAAGGGACCCAGTGGTCTCTCCGAAAGCACTGATCTCGAGCCCCTCCTGGACCAGTGCCCTGGAGGCTCGGAGCTGTGAAAAGGGGTGAGGCTGGCACATGTGAGCCTGGGACCTTTTGAGGGCCAGGTCACCATTTTCCAGGGCCTGCAGCAGAGGGGCAGGTGGCCCAGCCACAGTCCTAACCCTGTCTGCTGGCCCTGCACCCTGGCAGTTCCCACACCCAGATTAGTGGCTCTCACACTCACCTTGGCTCTGGGCTCTAACTTAACTCTCCCCTTTCATCCTTTGCCAGACTTGGATCCAGAACATTTGCAGTCCTGGCTTAGGCAGAGGAGCTTTTGGAGGCAACTGTCCCCCTCTCCTGCTCCCTGGAACCACAGGGAGGAACCACAGGGAGGGGTCCCTTATCAGAATCCAACCAGGGAGAAGGTGCTTGGCTGTGGTCTCAAGAGCAACTCTGGGTGGGCCGGGGATTTAGCTCAGTGGTTCCGCTGCCTGCCTCGCAAGCACAAGGTCCCGAGTTTGATCCCCGGTACCAAAACCTCCCCCAAAAAACTAAAGAGTAACTCTGGGCAAGTCGCTGGGGTCTTCCGGTGGAGAATCTTGGCGCCCTAAGGAAAAGCTGCATACTCAGTTTCCCCAAATTCAGTTGGGGACCAAGAAGACTCTGGCCCTGGACAATGACACACACCCCTTTCCTATTTACTGTATCTCCACAGAGGCAGCAGCAACTACCACTTGAACTATGAGCTGCACGGAGGAGATGCCCCCTGTAGGTGGGTGCACCTGCCCCGTGTCCCTGGGGCAGCCCGTGGGGCTGGTGGCCTGACTCCTCCTCTGTCCTGTCCCTGTAGGGGGTATGGACACCAGAGGATCTCCCCACTCATCAACCAGGTGCCTGGCAAGCTCCAAAGGACTTTCATGGGCCTGGGGGTCAGAAGGAGCTGCAGCCCCTACAAGGCCTCTAGGAGCAGATACCTGCACCCCGAGCAGGCCAAGCGTGAGTTCGGCCACAGCTGCAGTGCTGGGGAGAGGCTGGGTGGCTCAAGCGCAGTGACAGCAGGCCTAGGAGCCCTGGGAGCCATGCTCTTGGCCCTTGTGGCCTCTGCGGGCACCAACCCTGGCCCCTCCCCAGCTGTGAGGACCGAGGAGCTGCGCTCCATCCGGGGGAAGCTGAGCGAGATCAAAGCCCAGGTGGACAGGCTGTTGGAGAGTCTGGAGCACATGGACCAGCGCAGAGCCCAGGCTGCAGGTCAGGCACCAAAGGTGGGCCCAGGCCATGTTCTCAGTGGGCCCCAGATTTTCCTACCTCTGAAGATGTGCGGTTGCCCAAGGGACTGCTGGAGCTTTGTCTGCAGGCCTCCCCTCCTCAGCGTACCTTGGGCTCCTTCTGCCTGTTCCTGTGGCTGGGGGCTCTCATGGTTCTGGGTTGTCCTGTCACACTCAGTAGCTGTCAGGAGTCACACCTGAGTCCCAGCCCATCTGCCTCTTGTCCTCTCAACGTCTAGATCACTTCTGGGTCCCTGAGGGGGTCCTCTGGGCCCTCCAAACTTGGCCATTGACGTGATTTTCTTTGTTTTGTTTTTTACGAGATAGGCTCTCACTGTGTACCCCATGCTGGCCTTGAACTCTCAGTGATACTCCTGCTTCAGCCTCCTGAGTGCTGGGGTTACAGGTGTGCACCACCATGCCTGGCTAACTGATTTTCTGCACAGGGACAAAGGACAGTGACAAGAACAGGGTCCCTGGTAGTGAGGGCTGCTCACGCCAAACTACTGAGGCCCAACAGGAGCCCAGGGGCCAGCGGGAAGGATAGCCACAGAGCAGGCGGTGAGTAGTCTGGTCCCGCCTCCTTTCCCACCCTTCTCATGCTGGATCCTTATGGCCTCCTGGTGAGCAAAGGAGGGACTTAAGTTTGTGCAGGTTTGTGTGGGGAAACCATGGGACTTCTAACCCAGAGCAGTACTCACATGAAGGATGGACCCTGCCTTGCTCTTTAACTCAACCTTGGGCTTGGTTGGCCCAGCAGTACTAGGGCCTACTACCAGGCAGCTGGGCACTTTGGTCAGTTCTGGGCTGAAGTATCTCCTGGAAGGCAGGGGACGGGAAGTTTAACCACTGTAGAGGGAATCTCACAGGTGTGTTCCATGGCCCTAGATCCCTTGCATAAGAACCACCTGTTAAGTTTGGTAAACCTCCATTTCTCCCCTCTCCCCAGCCCCACCCCCACTTACTGCCCCACGGTCCGGTCCTTCAGCTGTCTGCATGGCACCCTGCTCCCCAGGCTGTGGCACACAGGGATTCCTGGATGGAGAAAGTCCAACCCTGGGACCACAAAGGGCCAGAGTTCTGTATTTTCCAACCTCCACTATCTGTGGTCTGTAAGGTGGGCCACCATCACACTGCCCGCTGGGCTCTCCCAGCAAGGCTAGGGCATGGGGGTTGGCAGTGGTGAAGTCCCCTCTTTCCCCTGCCCATCTGTATCCTTGGCCTGCTGGGCTCAGAGGGCCCTCACTGCTGCCCAGGGCCTGAGCCACAACTGCTCTGGGAAAATGGGCTAAATGGAAATGCAGGTGCCCAAGAGTCAGGAAGACTAGAGGGGATGGGCATGCAGCTCAGTGGTAGAGGATGCTCTTAGGGTGCACCAGGCCCCAGTTCATTCCTCATACCTCTAACCTCCAAGAAAAGAATCTGGAGTGGCCCCGGAGCTGCCAAAGCTCCCAAGACACGGGGGTGGAACTAGATATTAGCAGGTGGCCCTCTTTCCAGCTGTACTATGCCTCCCTGGGCCCCCTGCTTGTTTTCTTCTACAGGTGCAGAACCAAGCATCTGACCAGGAGGGCGGCCAGTAGCAGGTGGGAACCCTTCTGGGCTCATCAGCTCCGCGCCTCTTCCTGGTTGGCCCCTGCCTCCTGGTAGAACCCATGCAACCTGAGTACCCACTCCAGCACCGGGGCAATGGAAGCAGAGGCATGGTTCAGCCGCACTAGCCGGAAAGCCTCCCCATGGTGTTGGGTCTAGCTTTGTTGGCTGTTTCCAGAATCCTAGGGCTGGCGGGATGGGGGAGGCTCTGTATGGCCCAGCAGCAGCTCCCCATCCTCATAAAGCCAAGGCAGCCTGAGCACAGGGAGCATCACCGGCCCTTCCTGAATGCAGACACTGCCTTAGCTGCTCCCCTCCACGCATCTCCAGGCACACCAGCTGGCCCAGCTTTCTCTACCCGGTGTTGAAACCTTTGTGATCCTCCATTCTAACACTGAGCTGTTTAAGGTCCACAGTGCATGCCCCCTGCAACTCACTTTGCTTCCAGACTCCAGCCTACACAGCCATTCTTCAGAACAGCAGTACTATTCTTTATGTCCTGTTTTGACCTTGTTTTTCATTAGTATGATACTATGCATTCCAGACCTGCTCTAGGAAAATGTATTGTGTCAGAAAGGAAAAAAATACAATGTGCACTTCTTCCTGGTCAAGAGTTCCTATTTGTGGTCCCAGAACATTCTGGCCCTTGGGCTGCCCTGAGCCGGCACTTCCTGTAGAAGCTAAGGTGAGCCCTTGAGACACTCAGATTTTGAAGCTCATACCAAACTGGGATGCAGAAGCCCAGGCTGCTGTTTTTTCAAAAGCAGTTTACCGGCTCTCTCTAATCCAGCCCTGAGGACTCACCAGCAGAACTCAGCCACCTAGGGAAGACTCCACCTTTCTATCCTAGGAACAGAGCTGTGTCTAGCATCCCAATATCCGGGAACTCAGTGTGGACAGGTCACCTGCCCTCTCCCCAGCCCATGCCACTCAGGGCCTCCCAGGAGCTGAGGGTGGACAGAGGAACCAGATGATGAAGTCAGCCTGGAGCCTCACTTTTCACCAGCTGCGGTTAAAGCCTCCTGGACTGCTTTGGTGGGCAGAAAAGGATGGGATCTGGCTTCCACCCAGAGCACAACCCTTTCCAGCTACCCAACCCCTAGCTGTGCTCTTGGCCGACACTAAACCAGGGGATTGGGGTAAACACAGATTGTTTTCTGGGCCACGCAACTCTCCCTACTCTGTCTCAGCAGCTTCTCCTCCAAAGCAATTTCCCACATTAACCCCTGGAGCTGCTTCAGTAGTTCGGCCTATCTTTGCCCACTGGCTAAGTGGCAGGAATATTTAAGGCAGCTCCGTTCCAAGCCCTTGAAATGTGATCCAAGAACACATGACCCAGCTCAGAAGAGCCTTACTCTTAAATCTTAACACCAAAAATAACAAAAGACATTTTTCAGGTATAAAAAGGTTTTAGCTCAGATATTAAATATTAAGAAGGCACAGACCCTTGCCCATCCTCTCAAAACTAGCCCAGTTTACATGCGAGGGAGTCAGTGGGAGCCTGAAGGGGGCCACCTTTTACAAGACCACGGCTCCAGGTCTCATCTTTCAAGTGAGTCCAACTGAAGTCCATTCCAACATGGGAGTCGGCTTGTCTCACAGGTTTCCTCAACGGGGTTGTGGCTGGGAGCCAGCTCGAGTAGCAAAGCTCCTTTAATAAGGAATAGTTTGTAAAAAGCTGTATCTATGCAGCTGCCAGCACATCCGCTCTATCTCTCCACACCCTCTCCTGTGCTCCAACTTCTGAGGTCGGCGCAGTTAGGAGGCCGGCGGCGCAGATCCTTTTAGGGCTGAGGCAGCCCGGTCCTCGCCTCGGTCCTCGGCGTATATCGTTGCTCAGGCTTCGGCTTCAGGGCGGGGCGGCGGCGCCCCTTCGACGAGCTGCGCGCACCAGGCACTGCTGCAGCACCGGGTAGAGGCGCTGGCAGCCCTCGAGGCCCAGGCGCACGGCCTCCGCCCAGCTCTCGATCTGGCCCCCCTCGCCGCTGCCCAGCAGCCCGGCGACCTGATTGAGCACGGGCATGAGCGCCACCGTGAGGCCTGCAGCGGCGCGCTCCTCCTCGAGCCGGGTGGGGTCCAGCAGCCAGATGGGCGCCGGCCCTGGTGTGAGACCCAGGCCGCAGCCCACCACCAGGTCATACATCTCAACTCCCGCGTCGGCCAGGGCGAGGGCGGCGGCAGTGAGCGCGGCAGCCAGAGCCGAGCCGCCGTCTTCCAGCAGCAGCGCCGACACCTCGAGCTGCGCGCGCGGGTAGCGGCCCAGGCGCACGGCCGGCTCCAGCGCCTCCTGCAGCGCTAGCGCCAGCTCGCGTTCCTCGCTGCCACCCTGGGGAGCGCGGCGCCGGCGGCCCGAGAAGGGCGCGCGGCGGAACTCGCAGACCAGGCGGCCGCGCAGTGCGGCGGGAGCCTCGCCACCCGCTCCCGCAGGGCCGCTGCCGCGCTCGCCGCCCTCCGCCTGGCGCGGGCCTGATACGGCGCACAGCACCTTGGTGTCTCCGGCCTCCAGGTAGGCCGAACCCTTAGCCTGGGTCAGCAGCCCGGCGCGCGCGTACACGGGCCGCAACCGAACCGGATCGCGGGCGGCGGGCGCCTCGTCCTCGTCAGTTGCGTACAACTGCGGGGGCTGCGACTCCTCTGGCCCGCGGATGCGGCGGTGATCCCCGGGCATGGCAGCGACCAGCACGGGAGCCGCTTCCGCTCGTTGCCCTACCTCGTGCGAACGCTTCCGCCCGCTTAAAGACGCGCGCCTGCGCGAGGGCTGTCGGGATAGGGGCGGGAAGACGGGGCCACACCTCCCCCTGTCGGCCCGGAGGGAGAACAGTGAGCATCTCTGAGCCCTGGGGCTACAGTCTGGACGCTGAGGAGGGCTGGCCCGTGACCTGGACGGGCCAGCCGACCTCTATCCTCCAGGTTTGGCCTATCTCAGGACGTACATCTTCTTCCTTTCACCTGTGAAGGTTGCATTTTTTTTTTCTTTTTGTACCGGGGATTGAACTTGAGACCTTGCGCTTTCGAGGCAGGCGCCGGAACCACTGAGCTAAATCCCCAGCCTGGTTGTAATTATTTTTTTGTACTCGTGTGACTATCTTACACTTGACTGACTTATCAAAGGAGGTCTTTCAGCCCTCTTTACCCAGTGCTCCGGCTGGCATAAACACTTGGATGAATGGATGGAATGTCTTCCTATTCCTTCCTACACAGGTCACTGGATTGTGAAGTTATCTTTATTTTTTCTTTTCATGAGACAGAGTTCAGGCTGGCCTTAAACTTATTGTATAGCCCAGGCTTGGCCTCAAACTTCTTGTAGTCCTTCTGCCTCAGCCTCCCAACTGCTAGGAATACAGGCGTGTGCTACCACACTGCTCTATAATCATCTTTCTACCTCCACCCAACTCTCCTCACCTGGCATATACTTCTTGAACCCGCTCCTTCTCTCATACCCCAAGTGAGGGGTCCCTTCACCCCAGCATAGACATGCTCCTCCCAAGGCTGAGAGTTATCCTGGGTTCCAGGGCCAGCCATGTATTCAGAGGAACTTCCTTCCCTCTTGCACACTGATTTCAAACCCTGACTTTAGACTTGGACAGACTGGACTCGTCTTGATCCTTACCGACCATGAAGGAAACAGGAGGGGGCAGGCACTGGGGTGAGGGAGGCAATACCTATAACCTGAGAACCTTCTATATGAGACCACCTGATCTCTCATCAGCAGCTTCAGAGGAGGGGGACACAGGCCTAAGACATGGAGTTCTCCCAGGGGCTCTAAGAAAGGTGCTTCTTTGCTTTGAGTAACTCAATGAATCATTTCTAATGAATTATGAATGCCTTTCTCCATCTCACCCCACTTAGTCTGCCTCCAACTCCACAAATGTCTGAAGGCAACCCTGGGGGCCATTCTCAAAGCTTGGGGGTCTGGGGCTGGACTTGGTGAGGACCTCAAGGAGGAGCCAGCTGGAGCGCAGCATATGTTCTGCAGGGACCCAGACCATGTGGCCTGTCAGGTGACATCCCAGAGGAAAGGGGACAGGGATAACACAGTGTCCTCATGTATTGCACATGGTCCTTTTATTCTGAGGCAAAAAGGCCTCCTTCTGCAGACTCAGAAGTTTCAGGTCAGAGATGTTTTCTACAGACACGAGCACGGGGATGTTAAACAGCAATCCTGGGGTAGTGGTTTTAGACAGGTGGTGCTGACATATTGGGCTCAGAGCAGTAATGTAAAGGGACAGAGTCACAGAATGGCTCCCAGGCATGTTCCAGTTACTAGTGGGTTAGAGGACAGATGGAGCTGTTTGAGGTCCCCGAACTCGAATGCCCTTGTGCCATATGGAGAGCTCCAGGCTGGACTGATGTATCCGGGTGAGGGAGAGACGTTTCCCAGGGAGAACCACCCTCCCCTCAGTTCTTCACATCTCCCAGGTGCAGCTGGGCAAAAGAAGTCGCCAGCTGCAGCGCCTCCTGCAGGCAGCCCACGTTTTTGCCTGTGGCCTGGGCAGACACATCCTTGCCACCACCTTTGCCGTCCATCAGGCCTGACACCTGCTGCACCCACTCGCTGGCTTTTAGGCCCCGGTTGGCTGCATTCTGGAAGACAGGAAAGAGAAGTGAGAATCAGGACAGTAGGTGGGACTGGGAGGGGGGGACAGACAGACCCTACAGCTGGTAAAGGAAGTAGCCAGTGGCCACTGCTATGACCAGGAAAAGTGGCAAAGCCAGGTATGAGCCAGTACTGTTAAACATATTCACCAAAGAAAAGGCCTGAGGGTAAAGAGTGATGGAGAAAATGACAAATAGGTGGGGAGGAGATCAGCTGTTTCTCATGGAGGCTGCATACATCAGCCAGCCTCAGCAAACAGCAGAAAGAAGGACAAAACTCTAACAGATTTTGCTTCCCATTGGCCTGGGAGTTTGCAGGCTTTGGAGCAAGGCTACAGGCAGTCCTGACCTGGGGCACTTGACACAAGCAGGTGATCTTGCCAGCCTCGTTGTCCACTGTGAAGAGCATGGCAGATGTCTCAGGGGAATGGGTCTTGAAAAGCTTCAGGGCTTCATTCAAGGCCTACGGGGAAACTTGGTATCAGGCCATGGCCCTGCGGCAAGGGCACTGCTCTGAACAGGGAGTTTGCATAGCTCAGCCTGCAGAGCACCGCTGCACCCATTACAAGAGCAGGTGCTGTCCCTGGGAGCCCAAGTAGAGAAGGACGCAAGCCAAGACCCTGCCACACGCTGGCTCTGAGATCTGCCTCCACCTCAGGAGCTGCTCCTTCCTCCAGCCACCACATCTCTCTGTGGCTCAGCCTAACCTCAACCCTAGATAGTGGGCCCTCGGGTGACCTCAGAGGTCAAAGCCACAACACCCACCCATCAGCCACCAGAGGGCTGAGGCTAGGAGGGAAGGGGACATCAGTGACAGGCAGGGTGGTGCCTGGACCCCAGCCCCTGGTTGCCTTGGCCGAGGCACCGCTCTCCATCTCCAGGATGACCAGGGGCTGGTTGGGGTTGCTGTCGATGAGCTGCTTTGTCCTCTCCAGCACCTGCAAGGAGGAGTCCGGAAGAGAGGCTCAGGCAGAGGCCCAGAGCCGGAAAGCTGCAGAGGAAACCCTCCCAGCCTCAGCACTGCTGGACGCACTCGCTTCTGGACGTCGGCTTTGCTGGCGCGGTCTAGGTCGTCCATGACCTTCTTCAGGGATTTCAGAGTCTCCCGAAGTTCGTCCTTCTGCCACTGGGGAATAACTGCGGTGGCCAGGGCCTAGAACCAGAACAGAAAGACATGTGGGTCCGGGCCACAGGAGCTAGGACTTGAGGCTCCAGCCCACCTCCCCCTTGTGCATTTGAACCAAGATCCTCCCTGCCAAAGGTTCGGGAAAGGAAAGAACAAAAATGTAATTGCCGCCCCTGACCCCAGCTGCTTTGTAGCGACCACAGCAGCTGTCCCAAGCAGAGCTAGAGAGAAAGGAACTGCATAGAGAGCTCAGCTCTCACATAAGACCTGGTCCTTTCCAGCTGTGTTCATGGATCTAAGGGATCCCCTTTGCAAGGACACAGGATGACAGAAAGACCATTCCCCTGAGGACCAGGACCTGACTGGCTGCAGTGACAGTTCTTTAGGAACGAGGGGATCTCCATCCTCAAGCCTAAGGAACGAGCGGGGGTGGGGGGAGCCCCTACCTCACCAAGGTCCACGATCTCCCTCTGCACGTCCTTGTTTGGTGCGGTCTGGGCCTTCACTTTGGATTCCATGGTGGAGAAAGATTTCTTCAAGCTCTCTGCCTTCCTGAGGGCCTGAAAGGAGTCAGACCTGTAAACTCTGAGCAGTAACTTTCAGCCTTGCTACACTGTCTGTAAACAGCTTTGGAAGCGCTGATGACAGGCTGTGCAGCAGCAAACCCCAAGACACCACAAGTTTCTTTCCTTCAGGGAGCAAGCGCTGGCAGCTGTGGCTGCAGAAAGGAGTAACTTCCTCAAATGCTGGGGCAGCAAGGGCTGCACCCTAACTCAGGCTTAGGGAGTGATGACTTAAGAGCTCTTTCACCCCACAAAATGACTGCCCCTTAGGACGTGGCACATCCAGAGCAACTGTCCCTCTATGCCATGCATCTTGTACAAGGCACACACCACTCAGGATGTGTAGAGATGCAACGGAGCACCAGAAGCCACAGCAAAACTCTGGCTCACCCAGAGTAGGAGCCAGAACTCATGTACTTCCAAAGATTAAACATGCCAGCCAGGAAACCTTGTACAGTGCTGCCTTTCCTCTGCCAGGCAAGGTAACTGGAGGACATCAGGGGTAGCACAGTCTGCACTTTCATTCTGACTGCACAGACCACAGAACTGTGCGCTGTATGGGTTCGCAGATTGGGCCCCCCAGCCTCTTCCAATAACCACACAGCAGCCTCCCTCTCACCTTCTGGGCTTCAGCACCTGTGACAGCAACAATCCTCCTGATACCCTTGGCAATAGCTTCTTCCGTTACAATCACAAAAGCTCCTGCGTGACTTGAGTTTCGAAGGTGCCTGAAGGACGGAACATGAGTCCTCAGAGAAGAGGAAGTCCAGGCACCCTGGGTTGCTCTGCCTCCCCAGAGCTCTCAGTGGCCAGGACAGCTGAGCCCTGAGGCAGCTGCCCAGCGAAGAATGGGAAAAGCCTCTCAGGCCAAGGGAATTTCACTGGTTAAGCAAGGGAAAGGGGAGCAGTGCGAAGGGAAGAATGTCAGAGAACCTGGGCTCTGAGCTTCAGCTTTCTCATGTAAAAATGGGGACAATTCTCCCTTACATAGCTGTTGAGAAAACCAAATGAAAGAAACATGGCAGTGCTCTAACATCCATCCAGTATTACTGCTGGTAGGCTCCGTATGACAGTTTTAGCCCTTTGATGGAACATAAGCTTTATTTTTTATGTATTTATTTATTTATTTTGTTGGTACTGGGGATCGAACTCAGGACCTTGCATAAGCTTTATTTTTATACAGTAAGTCCCCGACTTAACAAACATTTGAGTTGTGAACTTTCAGACATAAGCAGACCTCACATTACAAACATTCACAGATCCAAACAAATCACGGAAGCAGCTCACGTATCTGCCTGACACTGTCACAGTTGTGCTGCTGTGTGCTTACTGTACAGTGCTCAATCAGAGCCCAGGATGTCCGGAAGCATGGTGATGTGGAGGGGACTGCTAGGAAGCACAAAGCGTATACACTGTACATTTGTGTCAAAGGTGTAAAAGACTCACTCTGTTTGACTTATGAATGAATACGACTTATGAGCATTCTCCCGGAACAGAACTTGTTCCTGAGTTGGGGACTTAACTGTTATCTCTGCTCTCTAGGTAAGAATATAAAGGCTGGGGATGTACCCCAGTGGCAGACCACTTGCCTAGCATGTGTGAGGCCCTAGGTTCAATCCCCAGTACCAAAAAATGAAACAAAATCACAAAATTTTAGCCAGGTGTGATGGCATATGCCTCTAATCCCAGCATTCTTGGAGGCTAAAGTAGGATGAGCTCAAGTTGGAGGCCAGCTCAGGTAATCTGGCAAGATCCTGTCTCAATAAAAAAAAATAAGACTGAAAAGGATTACTTTAAAAATCTCATTATAAGTAACAAGAATGAACTTCACTGGGCCGGAGATTTAGCTCAGTGGTTCCGGCGCCTGCCTCGCAAGCACAAGATCCCGAGTTCGATCCCCGGTACCAAAAAAAAAAAAAGAAGAATGAACTTCATTAATTTTCTATTTACTGTGATATCATACATGCAAAAATCTTACTCCAACTCTTTATGTAGGTCATATTCCCCAGTTGCTTGAAGACCCTAAATGTTCAGTAACCCCCAGTTATTCTGTGTGGTATGAAATCTCTGAAAGTTGTGTGCTGTGGGCTAAAGAGTGTCTGCAAGGGGCTGGGAAAGTGGCTTGGTGGTAAAGGCCTTGCCCAATGTGTGAGTATCTGGGTCCAATACCCAGCACTGGGGAAAATAACGACATACATAGTGTCACCAAATAGGTATTTGGGCAGGATACCTGACACTCACCTGAAGACCCAATTCAGCTGGGCAGAGGCCTGGAACTCGATCCCCCAGACCCTAGCCTGCTCTCCACACACCCTACCTGTTCCCTACCTGCCTCAAGGATGCAAGAAGCCCTGACAAGCTTGACCATGGCCTTACGCATGTTCTTCCCACCAGGCTTCTTTTGGAACAAGGGACTTTCCAGGCCACCATGACCTCCCCAAAAAGAACCCATAAGGGGCTGGGGATTTAGCTCGGTACTAAAGGTTTTCCCTAGGTTAAATCTCCCGCACCCAAAAGAGGAAACCAGAAAGATCCCATGAGCCATAGAGGGATCCAAGCTGGCAGAAACAAGTGACTGTCCCAAGCTAGCTGAGCCGGGTCTACCATGTGGTCTGCTCAGGGGCCTGAGATGACAGGCTCACTTCCTCAGGTGCTGTTCAAGCTGGCAAAGAGAACTGGGCACCAGGAATGGATGGGGGCTAGGACCACATCAGGAACTCCAAGAGCCTTGATGAATCCTGCATTCAAGCAAGCCTTCCTGTTAGGATCAGTCCAGAGGAGAACAACAAGCAATTTTTGTGGGAAGTGTGCTTAGGATGTTTTTCTCCTCTTCCTCCTAAGGCCATTTCATCACAAGCCCAGGAAAAGTTACCACCAGACACTGAGGGGTTTGACTGGAGCACTGGGATGCTGGGAGTCTTGGGAATGGTATTTGACAGGTAACTTTCTAAGGATTTCATGTCAATCTTAGAAAAATGAGAGTTGGAGTCTGGGGGTGGCAGAGCACTTGCCTAACATGTACAGGGCCCTGAATTCCATTCCTAGCACCGCAAAAAGAGAGAGAGACAGAGAGACAGAGAGACAGAAAGAAAGAGAGAGAGAGAGGAGAGTTGGTCTAGCCAAAGGGGGATGCCAAATTAACAAGGCAGGTGACCCCACCTCTTGCTGCTCCCGTACAGTACTCACGTTCCCCCACAGAACTCCACGGAAGTGAGGGAGCCAGCAGGCCCTGAGGGGTCATCCAACAGCTCGGACACTGGGACCCCGATGGAGACGACTCGCACAGGGTCAGGGTAGGTCTCGTCAAACACAGCCCTCAGGCCCTGGATGGCTTTGGCTGCTGCCAGGGGACAGTCCTGGGTGTAGACAGGCTGCCGTAGAAAGAAGACAGGAAGCAAAGCTGGGCATAAATCTCTGAGGGTGCAGAAAGAAGTGGCAGGGAGAGTATAGCCCTGCAGCAGGACTCCTGAGTCCTAACTGCGGCTCTGCCTAGCGTACGCCCTCAGCCTTCTAAAACAGCACACCACGACGTACAAGGCTTGGGAACCAGAGGGGATTTTCTACCTCTTTTGTTAACCTGTGAGCCAAATCTCACGTGGATGCACTGTGTGTGAGCAGGAGTAAAAGAGCTTTGGCTGTCGTAAGGAGGGGTAGGACATGGTCCTGGCTCCCTGTGCCCCCCCACCCCCAACACCACCGCTGCCCTCTACAAAAGCAGTTTGAGAATCGCTGGCTTCAGCAAATCAATTCACAGGACAGAATATGGTACAACAGAACAGGAGCACATGAGCCAGGAGCCTCCATGACAGAATGTGATGGGGTGGGAAGGAGTGAACTCAGAGCCTAACCTACCTTGGCTGCCTTGATCATCTCGTTTCCTGTCTCTTCAGCTTTCTTGATCTGTTGGGTGGACATGGCTCCCTTGGCAGTGAAGTCAAACCGAAGGCGGTCGGGAGCAACCAGTGAGCCTTTCTGATCTGCTTCCCCAAGCACCGAGCGCAGGGCGAAGTTCAGAATGTGGGTGGCTGTGTGGTTGCTCATGATGGGTCTGCGCCGGGGCTGTAAAGGGCAGAGGTGGCAGTGGAGAGGTCTGTAACAGAAGGCTGCTTGTCCTCAAGTACTAGAGTTTTTAGTTGGGCACGGGTGCTGAGAGAAAAGTGTCATTTCCCAGCTTTCCCGAAGGTTAATCTGGCCACATGTTAGACTAAGTTCTAGAGAAAGAGTGTGCAGAGTGAGGTATGCTCTCCCCCTTCCTCTCCACTGCCTGGGGCAGGAATCAGCCAACCATGGCCTTATGGGCCAAACTGGCCCTGTTCCACGTTTTTACAAATAGCTTTACTGGACCACCCCGCAGAACTCATTCGCTTACGCTATCTGTGGCTTGCCCATGCACAACCACAGCACAGCTCAGCAACTGGGATCAAAAGCATATGGTCTAGGGGCTGGAGATTTAGCTCAGTGGTTTTGCCGCCTGCTGTGTAAACTCAAGGACCCAAGTTCAATCCCCGGTACCAAAAAAAAAAAAAAGCATATGGTCTGCAAAGCCACAAATATTTACTACCTGGCTGGCCCTTTACAGTTAGCCATATCACGCTATATTCCCAGCACTCTCAGTGTGAAGGCCCTGGCTCAGTCCTGAGGAACACACACACACACAATTGCCAACTTCTCACCTAGACAATGGATCTGTTCGTTACCTTCTTGGACCTTGAAACCCCTGGTAAACCCCCAGAATGATGCTGGAGCCCTGAGACTGTGGGGTAGAGCTTGGTATCAGCTTGGACTTTGAGGTACGGAATAAACAGTGTGATCTCATTTAAAGCTATGGCTATTTTGGGTTTTTTTTGTTGTTGTTGTTTTTTCATTTGGTGCCGGGATCGAACTCGGTCCTTGTGCTTGCGCAACAGGCAGCGAAACCACTGAGCTAAATCCCCAGCCCAGCTTTGGCTATTTTGGAGTGTTGTCACATGTAACAGAGCCTAGTCATTAATTAACATTGGCTCCTTGGCTCCTGAAGAACTTGAGGTTAGAAAAACAATCTATGAAACAAGTCTACAGAATCTCAACTAAAATCACTGGGGAGGGCCGGGGATTTAGCCCAGTGGTTCCATCACCTGCCTCACAAGCACAAGGACCCGAGTTCGATCCCCGGGACCAAAAAAATAAAAAATAAAAAAAAATAAAATCACTGGGGAAATCATTGAATTGGGAACATTCAGGTCTTACTCTTAATCAAATCCTTCACAATCTAGAAAAAGCACCAAAATTTCTTCTTGCACTCTACTTACAATTTCACTTAAGAAGGACAATGATGGACCAATTTAAAGGCAAAGGAGGAGGTGTTAGGATTTGGACCAAAAATGCCCCCCAAAAGGTGGGGCATGGTGGCACATGCCCATAATTCCCAGCACTTGGGAGGCTGAGGCATGAGGATCGCCAGTTCAAGACTAGCTTGGGCTACATAAGAGTTCAAGGCCAGCCGGAATTATACAGCAAGACCCTGTCTCAAAAAAAAAAAAAAGAAAAGAAAAAAAGTAAAGAAAAGTGTCCTCCTCAAAAGGCTGAGATGGGACCAGATCAGGGCTGCTAACCTCATCAATGTAACCCACTGCTGAGCCCACAGATGGAGGTGCTGTTGGGGTGAGGCCTTCCTGGAGGAAGGAGGTCACTGGGGGAGATCCTTCCAAGGGTGTGTCCCGTCCCCAGCCCCTTCCCCTTTGTGTTTCCTGGCTGCCGTGGGTTGAGCAGCTGTGGTACACCACCCTTCTGCCGTACCATTTCTGCCTTGGGGCCCAATGAGCTTTTCTCCTTGACGTTGCTCATGTCAGGTATCTGGTTCCAGAGGTGAAGGGCTGACTAATACAGGTGGTGATTACTACCCGACTCACCTCATCAATAAACAGCCGGACCTGATCACCCACTTTCAGGTTGCCATAGATGGTTCCTATGTGCAGTACGTACCCGCCTCGCACCTGGGCATTCTTCACTGTGAACTCAGTTTTCTAGAGTCAAGCAGAAGGATATTAATTAATTTTCCAAAAAATATCAATTCTCTCTATATAGATTCACATGCAAAAAATTCTCTCTTTATTATCTAAGGGGTGCATCTCAGTGCTACAGCACTTGCCTAGCACACACAAAGCCCTAGCTTCCATCTCCAACACAGAAAAAGTAAAGAAAGATTATCCCTCCACATATATAATGACATACACATGTATATTCTCTAAGATATCTTTAATGATATGTATATATACACACATGCCACTAATAGTGTTTTATATATAAATTCAACACACACACATCTTAGGGAATCTGAAAGCCACTGTAAGGAACCAGACCCCGAAGGACACCAGGTGACTCTAGACCAAACTTAGCAGAGGCAGAGCCAGAGGCTGTGTCCTACAAAGAGGGCCGCCCTTTGGAGAGCTGCTTCTATTTATAAAACACAAACTGAAGATCAACCCTTGCACCTGGCTGCAAGGGCTTCCTACCAGGAACCAGTGGGTGAGAAAGCAACAGGTTCAAGAAGCAGCTCTGAGCTGCAGAGAGTGACAGTGGTACATGGGGTCTGCTCCCAAGGCCCAGAATGCTGACAGCCGCTCCACACCCGCCCCTCCTGGTTAACAAGGGAGAGCTGCTGGCTTACGTCCTCGCTGCTGTCGTCCACCTTCACCAGGTAGCCTTCGTCGTAGATCTGTCCCCCTTGCTCGGCATAGAAACAAGTCTTGTCCAGCAGCACTCCACACTCCTGGCCCGTGGACACCTCTTCCACGAACATCTTCTCCCTCCGCAGAGCCAGCACCGTGGCCACTGCACTCTCAAACACTGCCCCATGGAGAGGTGGGTGGGGAAAGGCAGGGTCAATGACTTTGCTTACCACTTCTTATCTTTTCTTCTTTTGGGGTGCAGGGGATCAAACCCCAGGCCTTTGCACATGCCGATCAATCAGCCTACCACTGAGCTACACCCCCAGCTCCAATTCTTTTCCTGGATTCCATTTCTCAAGTCCTTTTTAGGTCCTAATTATCTAATTTTCTTTTGGTTTTGTTTGTGTGTTTGAGACAGGGTCTCAATATGTGGTTCAGTATGGCCTTGAACTCACTATGTATCCTAGGCTGGGCCTGAACTTGAGGCCAGTCCCCACCTCCCAAGGGCTAGGATTACAGGCATGCATCACCACGGTCAGCTTCTAATTTTATTTTGCAAGCAAGCCTATTAGATTCCAAGAAAGAACTAGCACACTGGTTTTCCACTAGAGAATGCAACTCTCAGTGAGGTGAATAACTGTCCTATTCCTAAGACTGGGGGGTTTCCTGGGGTGCAAGCTTCCTGTGTTAACACTGGGACAGCTCTGAACAAACACCACAGTTAACTCTCAGACACTGAATAAAAACTTGGTAAGTCTGATTAGCTCTTTAAGAGTAGTAATAAATCCCTTAATCCAAGGTCAGTTCACAAAGGATGTATTCAATTTGTGTGCTTGCTTTGACAGATTTTGGTATAAGAAAGATTGCTCCCTACCAGAGCAAAAAAGCAAAACTGTGGATTGTTTACTAATTTCTTTGGTTTCTTAACTTTACTTATTTGTGGAGGGAGAGTTGAGACAGTCTCATTATGTATCCCAGGGTGGCCTCCAACTCATGGTGATCCTTCTGCCTCAGCCTCCCAAAGTGCTAGTATTACAGGTGTGCGCCACTACATCCAGCAGTTTCTTTCTCTTTTTTTGGTACCAGGAATTGAACTCGGGATGTTGCGCTTGCGCAGCAGGCACCGGAACCACTGAGCTAAATCCCTGGCCCCAGCAGTTTCTTAACTTTATTTATTTTATTTTATTTTTTTGGTACCGGGGATTGAACTTGGGTCCTCACGCTTGGGAAGCAGACGGCGAAACCACTGAGCTAAATCCCTGGCCCCTAATGGAAGTTCTTTTTTTTTAATCTTAACTTTAGAATGCCATTATACTGATGCAAAATTTAATAGCCACTGTGGACCAGGCATGGTGGCACACACCCATAATCCCAGCTTAACTCCCTACTTGGGAGGCTGAGGTAGGATGACCCAAACTTCTAGGAAAACCCCGTCTCAACAAAACAGTAGCCATTGTGTATTGTTTCTTTTCTTTTTTTTTTTTTTTTTGGTACCAGGGATTGAACTCCGGTGATTGTGTATTGTTTCAAGGTCAACTACCTGGTCTCTAAGGTGTTACAATTACAGAAAACTGGTGAAGGGTACATGGAACCTCCTTACAATATCTTCCTTTTTTTTTTTTTTTTACAGCTCCCTATAATTATTTTAAAATGAAGAGGAAAACTACCAGCTCAGAGTACTGTGAGAATAAAAGTGCTCAGCATGGCTGCACTACAGGAGAGGGTGAGAAACCTGCAGGGCCCCTAACCTTCAGACTAGTCTCTCAAAAGCCCCCCAGACAAGGGACAGACAGCTCAAAAGTGAATGGAGCCCAGCAACATACGGTAGCCGCCGCTGGAGTCCGAGTGGTAGTTGTACTTTGGAGAGTCATCTGTGGCCTCCAGGCCCCTTGCCCGCAGCTCTTCAATAGCATAGATGTCCAGCATAATGAGGTCTTCTCCGCCAGCCCCCTTGCCCTGTGACTTCAGCTGCCACAGAGAAATGAGCATTAGTTACCTTAAACCAGGAGAACAAGAACTTGAAAGAATTTAAAATTGCTAAACTACCCCCAAGGTAAAGCTCTAGAATGGCATTTTTCAACCTGGGCACCATTGAGATTGGGCCACAGCATTCTTTGTTGTCTGCTGTCTGTCTGCATTATGGGGTGTTGAATAGCACCCCAGACTCCACGGACAAGATGACAGGAGTATCCTGCCCCTACTCACAAAAACCAAAAATGTCTCTGGACAATATTGCCTAATGCACCCTGGGGAGAGAATCATCCCATTTGAGATCCACTCATCTAGGGAAAAAAGAATTTTTAGGACTTTAATGGAAGGGAGGTTGTGCTTGCTTTGTGGCCAAGTCATGCTTGGGTAGTTGTTGAGCTTCTGGCTCACCCTACCTGGGCCAGTTTCCGCTCTTCTTCGAAGCCATCCATATCGACCACCAGGCCCTTCTCTTCAGCAATCAGTCCAGTGAGATCCACTGGGAACCCGTAGGTGTCATAGAGTAGCCAAGCAGTGTCACCTACACAGCACAAAGGAGTGTCAGGGTAACATGAACCGTCCCTTTCCCTTCGGTGCCCAGCCCTCCAAGGAGGATGCTGAGAGTGACAGAAGGGATTAGTCAAGGCAAGTCAGGACTGGCCCTGTGGGTCTGCCAGAACATCCACCAAATCTAGAATTGAGCTACAGAAAGCACAAGAGGTCTTCTGGTAAAGTTCCACTGCTTGATCTGAACACTAAACTAGCATTCAGTTTGAGCAAATTCAATTAGACTTTCCCTTTATATGTTATACTTCAATACAAAGAAACAAAATCTTTGGAATTTATTTTCCCATCTGGTAAAAAAATAAAGCAAGTTACAAAATAGTATATATCCAATGTTCCCTTTTTTTTCTTTTTTCTTTCTTTTTTTTTGGAGACAGTCTTGCTATGTAGTTCAGGCTTGCCTTGAACTCACTATGTAGTCCAGGGTGGCCTTGAATTCCAGGCAATCCTCCTGCCTCAGCCTTCCATGTGCTCAGATTACAGGCATGCACCACTACACCCAGCTCCAATGTTTCCATTTTTGCTTAAAAAGCATACATACAAACACACAAAAGTATACATATTTACATGCATACAGAGAAAAAATCCTGCCTACTTATACACCAACTTCTTCAAGAGTTGTTACCTCAGGAAAAATTAGTTAATGAATAAAAAGTTGTTACCCCAGAATGAGTGTGGAAAAGGATTTTCACTTTTTACTTATATATTGAATACCTTACCACAATAACATATTACTTTCATCATTCTACTCTAGATTTCATTTTACACCACGCAGAGCCATCTAACCACACTCCAGTCCGCCTCTGCAGACATGGGCGCCCACTACAGTCTCTGCCATTCCCAGAAAGATGCCTCAGTCTGGGTGGAGGAAGACACAAACTGGGCCTCACCTGGAATGGTCTTGCAGTCTCCCAGGCTCTGAATTTTCCGGTCCAGGATGCGACGTCCTCTGCTGAGAGTCTTGAGGAACTGCACTTCTTCTTCATTAATAATGTCCTTCACCATGTCTGGATCCTTCTTTAGCTCAGGAAATGCATCTCCCTGACAAAAGGGGACTCAATGACTCCAGAGACTATAACCTGACCCCTCTTTAGAAAGCCTGTTAACAGTACCCTCCCTCCCCAGTGGGGCTTCAGCCAGAGGAGGTGAGCAGGAAATAGACCCACCAGGGACTGGACAACAACGTCCACTAATGTGGCGAAGAAACCCCTACTGGCATTGAGCTTCTCGTGGGAGTACCGGACCGCCCGGCGGAGAATCCGTCGCAGCACATACCTGTAAGAGGCAGAACTTAGCGCCCAGCTAAACAACATGCCAGGCTGAGGGTTGTGTCCTAACTTCTACCCAAAACAACATGACCAACTTTTTGTCATGCTCTCGCAGAGACTTTCTCACAACCTCTGCCTGCTTCTTTTTGTATTCCCCAAAGTCATAAGGTTAATTCCAACATAAAGTAACATCCCCAAAACTACATGTCAAGGATTACCTAGAGTAACCTCGTCTATTGTCCTTCTGTTTAGCTACCCACAGAGAGAGGCAAGGACAGAGCAGATGTAGACTCGATGCATGTAATCCCAGGCCCTCCTGTCAGTAATGGAGGTTCCTAGGGCTGGTCAATACTCACCCCCACCCTGCCCCTGCTACAATCCTATCAGATAAACTGAAATATAATCCTTATTATCTTTGCTTAGCAGAGAAGACTTAATCTCTTAAATGGCATCTTTCTAACATGAGCAGAAACCCTCTTACCCCTTAAAAAAAGATTCCCTTGCCCCTCCTACACAGAAGACAAAGGAAACAATAATAAAAATATGACTTTAAATTCCATAAAGTCATAAAGCCAAGCATGGTAGCACAAGCCTCTAATCCCATATGGTGGGAGGCTGAGGCAGGAGGATTTTCCAGCCTGGACAACTCACTGAGACCCTGTCTCAAAAAAAAAAAAAAAAAAAAAAAAAAAAAAAAGAAATTAAAAGGGCTGGGGTTGTAGGTCAGTCCAAAAGCCCTGGTTCAAGCCCTATTCATGGTGTCTGTCACAACACTGCCCAGTGTGTGATATACTCACCCCCGCCCTGTGTTGTCCGGCCGGCCGCCATCGGCCAGTGCCACGGTGATGGTCCGAGCATGGTCAGCCAGTACTCTGTAGGCCATGTCAATCCCATCGGCATCCTCAGCACCGACTTTCCCAGTATAGGGACGGGCACCTGTGCCCTACAGGCGAAACCCATAAGGTGGCCCATGAGCAGACAGCCTTCCGTTGCTCACTTGACAAGAGGTTCCCACAAGACTGAGGACCACTAAGCAGAAAGGATGCCCATCTTGCCAGATCCTGTAACCCCAAATAGGTGACAGCAGGGGAGCAAAGAGCTTCCAGGTAGCCCCCTATACAGAACAAACTGCACTGCCTCGTGCCTGGAGCCTCATGCTACTGGCAAGGCAGCTGGCAGATGCTAACAGGTACCTTGGGCTGGCAAAGCGAATGGGCATTTATCTTTGCAAGCACTGCTATAAGTCCAGCCTGGAAACCTCACAGAAGTTTCAGTGTTTGCAGTAGGACCAGTACCTTCTGAATGGCTTCGAAGTAGGGAACAAAAAGGTCCGTGTCGTAGTTGGACATCTTATTCTGCAGCACGGACACCAGTCGCTCCAGGCCCATCCCCGTGTCGATGCTTTTCTTGGGAAGAGGTTTCAAAGTGCCATCAGTCTCCCTGTGTGATGAAGAGGAAGAGGAAGCTGAAGCAGGGATCAAGGTACCACCTCTCCAGACTTGCTGGTTAGAACAGAACTCACACAGCATAGTTTGCAGGCTGTGACTGTTTACCATATACCTGTGTCTGGTTTCATAAGAATGGAGGGCAGAGACAAAGGAGAGTGAAATACTTTAGGGGCCATTTAAGTGAGGCAAAGGTAGATGTGGTGGAGCATGCCTGTGATCCCAGCAATCAGGACGCTGCGGCAGGAGGATTACAAGTTTGAAGCCAGACTACAAATGGCCTACATAATGAATTTAGGGCCAGCCTGGACCACATAGTGAGACCTTCTCTCAAACCCAACACCACTACCACCTCCACACAAAAGAGAGAAAGAAAGGCAAGCTTCAAAGAAATGAGCTATAAAACAGCAACCCAGGGCCAGGGATTTAGCTCAGTGGCACCACACCTACCTCATAAGTACAAGGTCACAAGTTTGATCCCCGGTACCAAAAAACACCCCAGCAACCCAAATTTCGTCAGGACCTGACTGGCAAGTGCAAGGTCCTGAGTTCGATCTCCAGTACAAGAATAAAAAACAAATAACTGGGCTGGGGATTTAGCTCAGTGGCACCGCTCCTGCCTCACAAGTACAAGGTCCTGAGTTCAATCTCTGGTACCAAAAAATACAAAAAGTATTATAAGGTATTATGTGGAATAACTAGTTTATAAAATAGATCTTTTGGGCTGGGGATTTAGCTCAGTGGTTTCGCCACCTGCTGCGCAGGTACAAGGACCCAAGTTTGATCCCTAATACAAAAAAAAAAAAGGTCTTTCCCTGTCCCAAAGATCAGCAGGGAAACTTAAGAATAAAATCTTAAAAACTGCCACAAGATCCCAGGATGCCTCTGGAGCCTGAATTGCCACTGCTCCACATCCCCAAGGACGAGGCTCCAAAAAGAACCTTCAGCAGGGGCCAGGGATTTAGCTCAGTGGTTTCACCACCTGCTGCACAAGTGCAAGGACCGGAGTTTGATCCCTGGTACCAAAAAAAAAAGAACCTTCAGCCACCAAACAGGAGCCTGGCTCAGAGAAAGGCGCTGCTCTTCACAGGAACGGAGCAGGCCCGGCTACCTGTTATACTGGATGAACACAAGGTTCCAGATCTCGAGTACGTTGGGATCGTCCTGGTTGACGAGGTATGAGGCATCCCGGCCACCAATCCGGTCATAGTGAATCTCACTGCAGGGACCACATGGGCCTGTGTCACCCATCTCCCAGAAGTTATCCTTCATGTTGCCAGGGAGGATTCTGCTGTCATCCAGCCTGCATGGAGCAGAAGAGGTAAACCCAGTTAGAGCCACTCATCAGGACTCTGCCCAGCCTTGCTTCTGCCACAAAAGGAGATCTTGTATTTCCGGTAAAGAAGGCCCACTCTGCCGATTCCTAACACTGAGCCTGTATACAAACCCTACTAAAAAGCAGCGCATACCTCTTCTCAAGTGTTATTACACTATAATAGGAAAAAAAAAATATATATATATATATGTGTGTGTGTATGCCATGATCTAACTCAATAAAAATATACAAAAAAGGCAATGTGGTAGCACACTGCTGTAATCCCAGCTACTTGAGAGGCTGAGAGAGGAGAACAGCATGTTGGAGGCCAGCCTGGGCAATTTAGCAAGCCATGTCTCAAATGAAAAGGGCTGAGGATATAGCTTAGTACTCCCTGAGTTGAATCCTAGTACTGGAAAAACAAAATATAACCAGAATTTAAGCAAGTATTTTCTCTACAAATACTCATTTTTCAAAATGACTGTTAGATAGGGCTGGAGATTTAGCTCAGTGGTTCCACCACCTGCCTCGCAAGCAGAAAGACCTAAGTTCCATCCCTGGTACCAGAAAAATAAAAAAGACTGTTAGGTTTAGACGTAGTGTGTTTCCACCAAAACCCACACTAAAAATTTTTTTTTTGGTACGAGGGATCGAACTCAGGACCTTGAGCTTGCAAGGCAGGCAGCAGAACCACTGAGCTAAATCCCCAGACCCCCCCACTAAAATTTAATTACTGGCCAGGCTATGTGGCATGCACGTGTAATCCCATCACCTGGGAGACTAAGACAGGAAAACAGCAAGTTTGAGCCTGGGCAACTTAGCAATTTTGCGAGACTCTGTCTCAAAATTAAAAAGAGCTGGCTGGGCATGGTGGCGCACGTTTGTAATCCCATCACTCAGGAGGATAAATCAAGAGGATTGCTTCGAGTTTAAGCCCAGCCCGGGATACATAGTGATTTCAAAGGCAGCCTGAACTACAGAGTGAGACCCTGTCTCAAAACACAAAACAAACAAACAAAAAATAAAGTAAAATAAAAAGGGCTAGGGATGTAGTGAAAGGAGGCAGGTTGACATTAGCCATAATCCCTCAAGAATGGATTAATGTAGTTCCCCCAAGGATGTAAGCAAGGTTTTTTTCTTTTATGTGTGGTTCTGGGGATCAAACCCCAGGCTCTTGTGCACCCTAAGCACATGTCCTCTCACTGAGCTACAACTGCAGCTCCACAGAAAGAATTTACTAAGATTAAAACATTTCCAAAAATTGAACTTTGCTAAAAAGTTGCAAAATTAACAAATTAGCAAAATTAACAAAAAGACTGTACTTGCTTGATAAACAAAGCTCAGATATACATGAAGCCAATAAAACAAGATTTAGAAAACCAGGTTTGCAGGGGAGAGAACGGGAAAAAAAATAGGTTGCCTATAATTATTATTATTTTTTATTTTTATTTTTTTGAGACAGGGTCTCACTATGCAGTTCAGGGTGGTCTTGAACTCACTATGTAGCCTAGGATGGCCTCAAACTTGTGACAATCCTCCTGCCTCAGCCTCCCGAGTACTAGGATTACAGGCATGTACCATCACACCCAGCTTTTATAATTATTCCTCAGAATTATATTAAAGTAAAACTTCCTTTTTCCTCTCCTGTTTGATGTCATTACATTACTAGTCTGTTGACAAAGACAAACACATACACAGAAGGACATAAAAGTAGGAAAAAGACCTAGAAGACTATATATGGAGTACCATACTACTAACAACAATTAATCTTAGGGAGTGTCCACTTCCTATTTTCTACATTTCTGCACAATTTAAAATATTTTACATTTTTAATTTTTATAACAGGTGCTTTAGCTAAACAATGTTATTTTTTCCTGGTGCTGGGGATTCAACCCAGGGCCTCAAGCATGCTAGGCAAGCACTGTACCACCAAGTTACATTCGGTGGCCCTAGATACACAACTTTCAAAAATACATAAACATCAGGCCAGGCATGGTGGCACATTTAGGACAGGAGTCCACCAATGTACATTGTTTAAGGAGGGTTGCCAAAGAGGGAAATATCTCCTAAGGGAAGTCAAGTGAGACCGAGACCCATCCTGGCAGATGACACTGACAGAGGAGCTAAGAGGCTGCTCACACGGTTCCAAAAGTAACCCCTGAGGAGCCTCAACTGAATGAGAGGTTAATTTTGAGATTCTATTTTACTCCAGTGAAAATAGCTATCATCAAGAACATAAAAACCAAGTGCTGGCAAGGACTGGGAAACAAAGGAATACTCTATATCTTTGGCAGGAATGTAAACTATTATAACCACTATGGAAATCATCATGGAGATTCCTCAAGAAAACAAAAATAGAAATTCCATTTGACCCAGCTATCCCTCTCCTGCGTTATTTTATTGAAGGAGTTAAAGATATCATAAAAAAAAAAAAAAAAAAAAAGACCTCATAATACAGTATACATGTATTCCCCCATTTATAGCAGTGCAATTAACAATAGCTACACTATGCAAAAAGTCTAGATGTCTGTCAACAGATGAATGAAGAAAATGGAGTAAGCCAGGCATGGTGGTGCACACCTATAATCCCAGCACGCAGGAGGGTAAGGCAAGAGGATCGCCATGAGATCAACATAACATAGCCAGACCTTATCTCAAAAAAAAAGAAAAGAGGCCAGGGATTTAGCTCAGTGGTTCTGGCACCTGCCTCGAAAGCAAAAGGTCCTGAGTTCGATCCCTGGTACCAAAAAAAAAAAAAAAAGAAAGAAAAGAAAATGGGGTATATACACACAATGGAGTATTATTTACCCATAAAGAAGGATGAATTTGAGTCATTTGTAGGAAAATGGATAGTTCTTGAGACTTTAATGTTAAGTGAACTAAGCCAGAAACAGGAAGTAAAATATCATGTGGTTTCTTATATGAGAAAACCAAAATATAATTAAAAAATAAAATAAAGGAGAGATGGTAAGAAACAGGGAGGCAGACTTTTCGAGATGGAGAAAGGGAGTAAGGGAAGAAAGAAGAAAGGGGGGGATAGTATATTGAAAATGATCAAAATACAGTATATATGCATACCAATTCCCCAAAATGAATGTAATTATTATGTACTGCAAATGTATACCCAATAAAAATATACATGTAAAAGCAGAGAGTGAGAGAAAGAGTACACTGTATCAGCTTTCAACATGATCAAACATACTAAAAACAATGAGTATATGAAGAGATAATTATTCCTTGGACTGGGCATATAGATGAGTGGAAGAGCACATGCCTAGCATGTGTGAGGCCCTGAGTTCAATTCTGAGCACCACCAAATAAAAAATTTAAAAAGAATTATTCCCAGTCACCCTCAACTACATCTCAAAATGGACACCCCAAAGTGAGAAATGGAAATGTATTCCAACTTATCAGAAGACTCTAGCACAGGCTTAGCATCACTTTCTTCCTGTATAATTTAAACAAGTCAGTTTCATTCTTACCCCAAAGTCTGCCAGATCTGTTTACATTCCAGATCTGGTTCTAAGCCAGCTGCTTCATCCCCTCCAAAGTAAGTAACATAGAGTCTGTCAACTGGAATGCCAAACTCTTGGGTGAGGAGTTCCAGAGCCATCTTACATGCTGATTCCTACAAAAAGAACAAAAAGATACAGCATATGGCCAGACCAAAATCAATTTAGTATGACTAAAAGACCACATCAGCCAGGCCTAGTGCATATGCCTGTAATCCCTGCTATTCCAGAGGTGGAGGCAGAAGGACTGCAAGTAGAGAGAGAGAGAGACAGAGAGAGAGAGAGAGAGAGAGAGAGAGAGAGAGAGAGAGAGAGAGA
>NW_004624746.1:12566345-12687554 GCF_000247695.1 Heterocephalus glaber
TTTTTTTTTTTTTTTTTTTCTGGTGCGGCTCACCATTAAGTATCTAGTCCAGTTTTAAATTAACTCACGTAGTTCAAAGCAGACGGCAATGCAGCCTAATAGCTGAACGCGACTGGACCGGTATCAACCATTCCGTTAATTCTTGGAATGGAGGCTCCCAGCGGGCTCCACTCATCTGGGCTGTCCCTCTCTCCGGCCCCAACCGCCCCTAGGGGATTAAAACCATAAAACGAGAAGACCTCAGCTCTGAGAGGGTCCTCGGCCGCAACCGTGCTCCTCCGAGGTCCTGCTGCTCGGCAAGCGCGGGCCAGGCCACTCCACCTCCGGCGCTCCCAGGGGCCGCCAAAAGCCACTCCCCGGCCCTGGCCCGGCTACCTAAGGCCACGCGGGGACCGGCTCGGGGACCAGCTGCAGCTGCTGCTCTTCCCCAGGCCCCAGCCGTTCTCAGGCACGCTCAGGGATCTCCAAGGAGCGTCTGTTTCGCCCGGGGTGGCCGGCCCTTGCCCCTCCCTCAGTGCCCACCGCCCGGTGGCCGCAGTTACCTGTTCACGCAGACGAGCAAATGCCAAGCTGTACCCGCCCTAGACGCAGCCTGCTGTAACCCCGCATCACGGTATCCAATCAGAACGCGCCAATGGAAAGTGCCCCAGACGCCTTACACATACAAGATCTATGTGGTCAAGGAAGATGCCAATCAAACTAAGCACCAATGAACTTATTAGTTTTCTGAGAAGGCGGCTCTAACTCGGCTGATGCAATGGCTGAGAAAGATGGGTCGCGCGGTGTGTCTTGTGACTAAGTTGGAAGCTAGCTTGTGAAGGCCAACATTTTGGTTTCCACAGGCAAAGTCCTAATAGTTGACATAGTAACAAGAGACATCGTAACTGGGTTTGGTTGAGGTGACAGATCTTGGTGTAGTTCTCTATATTTTGAGGGATGATATGCAGACCTCAAAGATAAAGCCTCCAGTTGCCGGGATCTCACTAAGTTGCCCAGGGGGTGGGCTCAAATATGTGATCCTCTTGCCTTAGCCTCCCAGAGTGCTGGAATTATAGGTCAAATTCTCATGTTTTCATGGATACACTTGTCCTTGTCAGACCTTCTTGAATTTGAAGAAATGATGTAATAGTAGTTAAAGCACATCAGGGCCTACATTACCCGAAAGGTAATAGTTAATATTATAATTGAGGCATCGCATCAGACATTTCACACAGGCTGTTTCATTTAATTTTCAAGTTGCATATTAGATATGCTGGTGATATAAAAATAACCTATCAGATGTCACATCTGCTGAGCTTGTGGCCTCACAGCAACAAGGAAGGAAGTCGTGAACCAAAGAAAGTTTAGAAAGTTTTATTTAGAAGTTTAGAAAGCTCCAGGATTTCCAGGAGGGGTCCTGAGTGGGTTACCATGAGGCTCTTTGACAGGGATAATTTATACAGCAAAATCACAGCGTGGGTAAGATGTGGGTCAAGCTACAATCAATGTATAGGATTACAAGTCAAGTGGCAACCCACTTTCTGGTCCCTCTTCTGTCTCTCTTAGACAAGCTTTCAGTAAATTTTTCCTACTCTTAAAAAAAAAACCCAAATGTAGTCACCTAGCTAATATTGACCTAATAGGAAAATGAGTCACATAACAAAGGTATAGGGAAAGAACAAAAGCTTTCTTGGAAAGGGATGCATCCAAATGTTTTGGTCACTCACCTACACATCTGATGCCTTTCCCAGCTCACTGGACCTGGTGGTGTGTGATTACAGTATAGTCTGAAGCTGCTGTTTCTCTCTAGGGAGGTCTGCAGGCCTGGCTCTTTAGATTCCTCTCCAGCTACAATCTTTGTGTGTCTCATCTTCTGTGCTGACTTCCTCAAGGACTCAATCCCTCTCTGTCTTTTAATTTCTAACTTAGCTGTCTATAATACTGGCACCCCCTTTTGCAGATGAGAAAACTGTCTTGCCCAAGTGCACACAGAACAGTGAGTTGCAGAGCCAGAGTACAAATTTTTGTTGAACTCCAAAGCTTTTAACCACTTCTTTACTGTGCTGGTGATATAACTTGGTTATAAATCTTGCAAAAAATTACTTTTAGCCTGGGATTTAGCTCAGTGGTTCTGCCACCTGCCTCGCAAGTACAAGGTCCCGAGTTCGATCCCCAGTACCAAAAACAAACAAAAAAATTATTTTTATATGTAAAAAAGGATCCTACACAAAGAGCAAAAGCATCCCATACAAATAAAAGATCAAGATCAAGTTCAAAAGCCAGTAAAAAAAAAAAATTACTTGATTTAACTATCCAGTTCCAGCAGGTCACTAGCAGTAATCTAAATATTTGTTGTGCACTTAATATATAGTGGGTAATGACCTAAGCTTTTCATTACCACAAAAACTTTATGAGTTATTGTTATTGTCTTTAAAAAAAAACCCTTCTGCAATACTAAGGATCAAACCTAGTGTTTACATGCATGCTAGGTAAGTACTCCAGAGCCTAGCTACATTCCCAGGCCCCCAAAACAAGGATTTAAAAAGCTTGACTTATCTTAGGGATGTGTATTCCTCATCTATTTTTATTAACCAAATATGTGATGACTATGTCTTAGTCCCTGAGGGTCGACATTTTCTTTTTTTGAGGGGGTGGGGTACCGGAGGTTGAACTCTGGACCATTGCGCTTATGAAGCAGGCTGCGGCACCACTGAGCTAAATCCCCGGCCCAGGATCAACATTTTAAAGAGCAGATACTACCCTGCCCTCATGGAGTTTCCAATTACAGAAACACATTCTGCAGCAAGTGACAAAGCTACATACACAAGGGGGCCCTCTGCTGGAGGCTAGCGCTAGTCGTTGCTGCAACCCAGGTCTGAACGCATGCGCAAAGCCCTGTTTCAACCCCTCAGTTGATTGGCTGGCAGGAACCGGCTTCCAGGCTTTAGCCAATGACGCTTGGGCTTGGCTTAGACAAAAAGAGGCGGTTGAGGTAGTGTAACCGCCATGCTGAGCAGCGATGGCTGGGGCTGCCGGGAGTTTCCGAGGCCGACCCTGGGGACAATTTCCACTCGCCCTGGCGGTGGGCAGTGTGAGTATATGTCGGAGTAGAAACAGACCCAGTTTTTCACATTTAGACATTTTCCCCACCTCTGCCTCTAGGAGAAGGGGAAGGGAATAATGATACGTAGTGTTCATCAAGCCTTCGGCATAAGTTGGGCCCGGGCCTCAGGCCAGAGCCTTGTGGTCCTCCAGCGTTAAGGCCAGGTGGGAGTGAGTACTGCAGGCCAGATTCCAGTTTTTGTCAGCGGTCCCTAACCCTCCCCTCACCATGCCCCACGTTGGACACCAGGTTCGTTCTTATCTGGAGTCTCACATCGCTCATGGTAGCTGTTGGAGTGGATATAGGAGAGTGTAGAATCTTAGTACTTACTTTTGTTTTGGTTTTTACAACGCTGGGGATGGAACCCAGGGACTCTTCTTGCATGCCAGAGTTACATCCCCAGCTTTTTTTTGAGACAGGATCTTGCCAAATCCTGGGCTCGAATTTGTAATCCCTCTGCTTCAGCTTCCCACAGCATGTACTGAGATTATAGGCACTTGTCTTCACGCCCAAGCTTGGTGCTTATTTTTAAGTGGTTTTATTTTACTCGTTATTTGGCAGTACTGGGGATAGAACCTAGGGCTTTTGCACAGAGCTACATTTGAGCCCCATCCCTACCTTTTTTTAATTGCTGGGCTTGAATTTGCAGTCCTTCTATCTCAGTCTTCCAGAGTGCTAGGATTACAGGCATGTGCCACCAACACCAGGCTTCTTTAATAGGAAAAGCAACACAAGCTAATAGTTTGTACAGGAGGAATAAGCACCAAATTCTGGACAGTTCTTGTCTCTTGAGAGACAAGTAAGTATAGAGAAGGCTTCAACTGAAGTGCTTTTGGTGCTAGGGATCTAAACCAGGACCTGGCGCGTGCTAAGCAAGTAGTGGCTACCATTTAGCTACATCCCCAACCCTCCTTTTTTTTTTTTTTTCCCCCTAGATAGGATTTTGCTGTGTAGTTCAGAGTGCCCTTGAACTCACCATGTAGCCCAGGCTGGCCTCAAACTCTCAGTGATCCTCCTGCCTCAGCCTCCAGAATGCTGGGATTTACAGACATGAGTTACCATGCCTAGCTCCCCAGCCCTCCTTTCAATCATGTTTTATTTCTTAAACCTAGATATTTGTTGGGGCCAGGGATTTAGCTCAGTGGTTCCACCACCTGGCTTGCAAGTGTAAGGTCCTAAGTTTGATCCTCAGTACCAAAAAACAAAACCCCTAGGTATTTGTTATATCTCCATTCTTTTTTGCCTGAAACCCAGTTTTATTTTTTATTTTTTTATTAATACATTTTATTTTTTCCTAGCCCCTCTCAAGTCCCCTCCCCTTCCTATGTACAAAAGCTTTGTTTCCATTTTTCCTTCTATTGAAATTCAATTTTAAAAGGAAAATGAACACATGGAAAATAATTTCAGAGGATAGAACGTACACATCAATAAGGAAGTTTTCTATCCTAGCCTAGAGCCTGTCACCCCAGAAGCATCCTCTAATATCAGTTTCTTTTATTCTTAGTAGTATCTCTGTTTGTAATAATAATTACACTCATGTTGGGGAATTGGTACATATGCATTTTCCCTCCTTTATTCCTCCTTCCATGCATTTTCTTTTTTCTTTTCTTTCTTTTTTTGTACCAGGGATCGAACTCGGGACTTTGCGCGGCGGAACCACTGAGCTAAATCCCCAATTGGATTTTTTTGTTTTGTTCTTTGTACAAGTTGTGTATAATTGTGTATAATCCTGCACCTCCTATGATTTAATTCTTTGTTAAACTTGTTTTGAAAAAAGAAATCTTTAACCTCCTTTAACCATGTGAAACAACGTAAGTTCTCCGGGAAATTTTTCTTACGGTTGCCTCTGACTTGAGTGATGCTCCCAAGCTGTGTTTGCCTTTTTCTTTTTTGCATATGCACATCTGCCCACCATCACTTGAGATTAAATTGTTGTAATGGAAAATTGGCAAAATAAGGATGTCAGGTTGCAGGAAATTGCCTGCCTTCTTTCTAGGGAAGTAATTCAGTTAGGTTAGAGGGAAAGCAAGTGTCTCAGTCCTTATTTTACATCTTCTAAAAGCCCGAAATATTTCCATTAAAAAATTTCTCCCAGTTAGTTACACAACCTTTACAGAGGAGAGCTGGGCTTCTAACCCAGGAGGGTGAATTCCAACAAAAGTCTTGTGTTCGATAATTAAGCTACTCTTGACAGTTCCCCCAGCAACCTTACCTATTCAGCTCCTGAAACTGCCTTACTCTTTCATGTCTCTGATGCTCTACCTACAGCACGTTCGCCTAGCACATTTCTAAGTATTTTCAAAGCTAAATTTCTGGAACTTGCATGTCACATTGCCTGTAGTACTAAGGATGGAACTCAGGGCCTTCTCGCTGAGCTACATCCCTAGCTATCCTCTTCCTTTTTTCCCCTTAAATTTTAAAACAAGGTTCCAAGTTGCCCAGGATGAACTTGAACTTGGAGTCCTTCTGCCTTTGCCTCCCAGGGTGCTGGGGTTTACAGGTGTGTGCCACCATGCCCACCTAAGGTGGGACAAATCCTTAACTAAAGGGGCTGTTTCACAGGGCTGATGGCCAACATCCGGACTTTCTCAATCTGGAAAGCGAAATAACTCTTTATACATTTTGACCGTCTGTAATGGTTTGCTGTTTGATAATCAGTCTGTATGAGCGTCTTCTATGCCACCGTGCTGGGTGGGAACGTGATCTTGTTCTTTGGTTGGAGGATCAGTTGATCCGAGTTTAGGCAATGTCAGATAACTACCTCAGTCGGATAAGAGTATAGGGTATGGGCACAGGAGTGTGGGGAGGGGTTCTGAAGGCGACCCGAAGTGACAGCCCAAAGGGGGGGGGGGTGAGTGCCAAGTCTGACGTCACTGAGGCGCGCCGCTTCCGGTCTCCCGCGCGGTAGTAAATGAGTTCTCTCTCGGTGGGTGGGAACGGACGGGGCTTGCCGTGATCCCCTAGAGCCCACGATCGCCCCGCATCAGCAGGGAGTCCACCAGCGCCAGCGTCCCACCCGCGCCCGGGACCATGGCCACTGACTCATGGGCTCTAGCGGTGGACGAGCAAGAAGCGGCGGCTGAGTCGGTGAGTTGGCTTCACCTGTAGAAGGGCTGTGGGGGACTCGTTCTGGCCTGGGTCTGGTCCCTGCAAAAGGACGTTTTGGCTCAGGGATTGTGGGGCGGGGGAGGAATGGAATCTGGACCTTAAGCTGGCTGTATTTATCCGGCCACCTCCCAAGTTATATAAATGTGGGTGGATGCTCCCTTGGTTAAAGCACCCAGCCGCCTGCCTGTTTTCCTGTTTTCAGAATTGAGCATAGCTTGCACTCAGGACCCTGGATTGTACAGTAATTCCCTTTTTAGGTGTCATTATCCACCCTCAGATGCAGGGCTTCTTGGGCTCAGGGAACCTTGTCTTATTCATATTTCTGTACTTTCTCCAGCTTGCTCTTAGCCCCGCATAACTTTGTTCTTTTTTTCTAAGCCTGATACATTGTAAAGAAGATGTGAATTAAATATTAGTATGCAGAATAAATTTCCTCCACCTCAACATTCTAAATTCTGGTAAGGCTTTGGACCTATTTCAGTTAATACTTCTCCAGAACTCATACAATTATCTTTTTTTTTTTTTTTTTTACAAGATTTTTCTTTATTAGAAAAAAAGTGGGGGGATATGTACCTGAAAAGAAATAAAGTAAAGTTTTAAGTAATTTAAAAAAGTTTAAATTTCATTTTTAACACAGAAACAAGTTAATGATCTAAATATGTTTAAATATCCCTTCAGGTAAATCTGTTAAAGGAAAATCCAAAACATTTGATGCTCTGAAATTGGTACTTCAATATTAATTAATTACAGTATAAAAATATGAAGTTCTTGCATTATAACTTTAAATTGTTAAATTCTAAAACTTACAGAGCTATGATTTTAAGGGCAGTATACATACCACTGGATTAATACTAGTTAAGCATTCATGTTTCACCTATTTAAATGTCTAAGCTGAATTATAATCTCATTACAAAAAAGTTTTTTCTTACCAAACCTACCAAAATAAAATATTGGTAACATCAAGTTCCCGTGATACTTACACATGGCACTGAAGGCAAGGAACAGATTTCCTTCCTCTGAGGACCTTTAGTTGTCTATTTTGTAAAATGCTTTCTGCTTCTTGTGGGGCCTAACAATTAACTAATCTACTGAAGATACTGAATTAAGGCAAATCTAAAACATCACCCAGATGCAACAAACTTGGCGTTAGTTAAGAGTGGCCATGGGCCGGGGATTTAGCTCGGTGGTTTCGCCGCCTACTGTGCAAGCACAAGGACCCGAGTTCGATCCCTGGTACCAAAAAGAAGAATATGCTTTTTAACAAAAAAACTGAGGAGAGCCAGGGATTTAGCTCGGTGTCACTGTGCCTGCCTGGCAAGTGCAAGGTCCTGAGTTTGATCCCCAGTACCAAAAAAAAAATACTGACAAAGAGAAAAGTTTATTCTGGCCCACAACTTTTTTGCGGGGGAGATCGAACTCAGAAACTTGTACTTGCCAGGCAGGCACGGTACCACTGAGCTAAATCCCCACCCTCCCAACTTTCTTATTTTTTTAATAGTTGATAGTTATGAATGAAAGTTATGAAGCTAGGTGTGGTGGTGCAGAACTTCCTGTAATCACAGCCCTTGGGAATCACAAAATAGGATCATACAATATGTAGTATTTTGAAAAGTCTAGCTTCTTTCACTAGTATAACACATTTGAAGTTCAACTGCATTGTTGGATGTATTAGATGTGTGTGTGATACTAGGTAGTACTTGGGAGACTGGGGCAGGAAGATCATAAGCCACCTTAGGCAGTTTAGTGAGGCCCTGTCTCAAAAATAAAAAAGAGCTGGGGATATCGCTCACTGATAGACACCCCGGAGTTTGATCCCCAGCACTACAAAACAAAACAAAAAATCTTATTATTGAATGTCTTTTTATGGTTAAATATTAAAATGCTTTATACTTCATTTATACCTCAATTTATACCCCTCAGCCCTGTTATATATTTTAGGTATTAATTATTACCATAGAAATAAGAACTAGCTTCTCTCCTGTAAATACTGCCAATAAATCAGTCGGTCTGCATATCTCTATTTCTCCTCCTTCCTTTCCTGTCTCTGTCTCTCCTTCTCTTCCTTATAAAATCTGTTACTTGGAAGTTCAGTTGGTAAGAACAAAATGTATTTTGGTAACCTAACATTTCTTTAAATTGCCCTGTCTCTCTCCCTGTCCTCCTCCCTCTCTCTCTCCAGCCCTGGGGATTGAACCCAGAAACCCAGGGCCCCACACAGTTAGGCAACTACTGTGTCACTGAGCTACATCCCCAGGCCTGTCTTCTAAAAATTCTAGACTTAAACTAGGTTCCTTGGCAGGATGTGGGGGAGCTGGTTTAGCAATGACTAAAATGCATTGAAGCCAGATGTGGTGGCACATGCACTCTGAGAAGCTGAGGCTAGAGGGTTACAAGTCGGAGCCCTACCTGCTTAGCAAGACCTGTCCCAAAATGAAAAGTAAAGGGATAGGGGTGCAGCTCAGTGTTAGAGCGCTTGCTTAATATGCATGAGACCCTGGGTTTAATCCCCAATACTGCAAAATAAATAAGTAAAATAATAAAAAGAAGATGTAGGTCACTGCAGAAGCCCTGGGTTCAATCCCCAGTACAAATAATTAAATGCATGTATTGAGCATCTGTTATATCTCATGCACTGTGCTGATGGCTTCATAGTTAACAAGACTTCTTGCTAGGTGTGGTGGCACACATCTGTACTCTGGAGGCTGAGGCTGGAGGATAGCTTTCAGTTTGAGGCCAGCCTGAACTACATAGCAAGACCCTGTCTCAAAAAACAAAACAAAACAGGGCTGGGGATTTAGCTCACTGGCGCTGCACCTGACTCGAAAGGGGAAGGTCCTGAGTTTGGTCCCCAGTACAGAAAACAAAACAAAACAGTTTTGTACCCTTCAGAATTAATCAAGGATTTTTTTTTTTGGTACCGGGGATCGAACTCAGGTCCTTGCGCTTGCGCAGCAGGCGGCGAAACCACTGAGCTAAATCCCCGATCAAATGAAGGATTTTTATGTCTTTATGATTTCCTTTTTGCCATTTTCCTTTCTGGTTGTCGTTCCAGTATGTCCTCCCTCTGTTTCCCTCTACCCAAATCAGTACAGGCCAGAACAAGAAACTTTGTTCCAGTGTCCACGAGTACAAGTGGGGCTCCTTCATTCCCAACTAACCACCTGTGGCGGCCAGCTTTCCTGTTGCTGGGACAAAGTACCTGACACCCACAGCATAGAATGGGAGAGGTTTAATCTGGCTCACACGAGAGGTTTCAGCCCATGATTGCCAGGATCCAAGGCAGGAAATCATGGCAGAAGAGGGAGGGAGCAACATTGCTCACTTCCTGGCTTCGGGGAAGAAGAGCACCAGCTGGAAATGCACCCTCCAAAGGCAGCCCTGCCCGAGACCCACCTCCCACTCTGTCTCCCTAACAGCACATTCCGCCGTGAGCATCCCTGTGTTTTCCACCCATGAGGACAGTGCCTCCATGATCCCGCGAACCTCTCCAGGAGTCTCTTAACCCAGTCAGGATGGACATGGCAGTGCACAGCAGTAATCCAGGCCCTGCACTCGGAGAGGCTGAGGCAGGAGTATCACAACTTCAAGCCCAGCCTGGATGACTTAGCAAGATCCTGTGTCAAAATAAAGAAGTGTGTGGGGGGGTGAGGTGGCTAGAGATGTAGCTCAGTGTGAAGGCTCTGGGATCAATCCCCACTGTGACAAAAATAGGCAAATAAAAATTAAAATTTTTTTTTAATTTTTGTCTCTCCATCTTTCCTCTTTCACTCTTGGACTTGGAGGAAACAGATTTGAGCCTAAAGACCATAAAGAATTTGGTGATAGTTTAAGAAATAACCATTTCTCTGTAATCCTAGCACTCGGAAAGCTGAGGCAGGAGGATCTTTGCAAGTTTGAGGCCAACTTGGGGTACACAGTGAGTTCAAGACCAGCCTGAACTACATAGTGCGACCTTGTCAAATAAAATAAAATAAAATAACCATTTCTCTGTGTATGGTGATGCATGCCTGTAATCCCAGAACTCAGGAGGCTAAGGCAGGAGGATCACCATGAGTTTGAGGCCAGCCTGAATTGGAGAACCTGTCTCCAAAAAAAAAGGAAAGAAAAGAAATAACCACTTCATTGTGGTGGTGTTTCTTGTACTCTTTCCCAGATGATGATGTAGGCCCCACTTCATATTACAGAATTAGTACACTTGTTTGTACTAGATCCAAGTAGAACTATCCCCTATCCTTAAGGTATTTACATTCTAAATGGAGAGATAAGTCTGGCTAGGATATACCTGAATTTACAGTGTTTGACAAAGTCCTAATGATTTTTTCATTGAAATGTTCTTTGATTTGCCTCTTCCTTTCTAGTCCCACCTCAGACTGGTGGGTATTTTGATTATACAGTGTGCCTTATGCTTTTAAGATTTTAGTTAAAATGTTGGACAACCAGTAGTAGGCTACTTGAATCTGCCAGGCCTGTCAGCATCCCGCAGTGCTTTGGCTCGAACATATCCTGCAGCATAACTGAGACCAACCCACACATGCTTTGAGTTGTAGGCTTTCCTACTTGGGTCTCCGTCTAAAATGAGACTGCACTGGCCAGTGTCTCTTTAGATTTCCTCTTGTTTGGACCTGCAAGGATATGCCAGTGAATCTTTGTAATTGGGGTGTTATGCAGAGTCACAAATTATAATTCTACAAATTATAATTAGGAAGTATAGATTTTGAGCTCCTTGTAATCATCTTTCCCCTACTGCTGCATTTATAGGAAATTTTTATTCTCATTCAGATACGCAATAAGCAGCTGGATATGGTGGCATATGCCTGTATCCCAGTACTTGGGAAGTTGAGGCAGGAGGATTACTTCAAATTCAAGGGCAGCCTGGTGTACATAGTGAGCTCAAGACCAGCCTGAGTTATATAATGAGATCCTGCCTCAAGAAGAAAAAAAGGACCCAGGATTTAGCTCAGTGGTTCCAGCGCCTGCCTCACAAGCGCAAGGTCCCGAGTTGGATCCCCAGTACCAAAAAAAAAGAAGAAAAAAATATTAAGCAAAAGGAACCCAGTAGAACCACCTATTGAGTGAGGCATTGCTAATGAATATACCTAATGAGTAGATTTTAAGAATGGCTTTCTTCAGGCTGTGGATTTAGCTCAGTGGCACCGCCCCTGCCTTGCAAGTATCAGGTCCTGAGTTTGATTCCCAGTACCGGGAAAAAAAAAAGAATGGCTCTTTTCTTGCCTACTTTCGTTAGGGTGGCTGTGTTGATTGAAAATATTTTAAGTGATTTTCCTGATACTTAACCCCTCCCTTTACCATATTCTCCATTTAGTTGAGCAACTTGCATCTAAAGGAAGAGAAAATCAAACCAGATGCCAATGGTGAGTAACTAAGTTAGTGTGGTAACAAATGTGATTTCCTTTTAGTACTGTATTTTTGTTTTAGCATATCAATTACCTGGGGGGAAAATTGTATTTTTACTAGGCAGGTCTAGCAGATACTGACATTTGTTTGACTTGGGAATCAGTCAACTCGATGTTTGACCAAGTATGTTCTGTATAAGTATGAAGATACCAAAAGGCATATCAGTTATTATAAGTTTATTACTTATCATAGGTGTACTGCCAAGGATTACTTGTTGGTCTTTTATTTTTTTATTTTTTTTTCTTTTTGGTACTGGGGATTGAACTCAGAACCTTGGGCTTGCGAGCCAGACGGCAGAACCACTGAGCTAAATCTCCAGCCTCTAACTTGTTGCTCTTTTAAAAACTGCTCTTCAGGGCCTGGGATTTAGCTCAGTGGTTTTGCTGCCTGCTGCGCAAGCGCAAGGACCCGAGTTCTATCACCGGTACCAAAAAATAAATAAAAACTGCTCTTCACGGGCTGGGGATTTAGCTCAGTGGTTCTGTTGCCTACCTCATAAGCACAAGGTCCCAAGTTCGATCCCTGGTACCAAAAAACCCCCAAACAAAAACCTGTTTTTCAGTTTGGGATTAAGTAGATAAAGTGTGAACAACCTAATTATTTACCTGTTCTAATCATTCTGAACTCCTCTGTCCAAAATATAATGGGCAGTGGCATTGCGCCTTCCCTGCAAGCGCAGGGTCCTGAGTTCAATCCTCAGTACCAAAAAGACCCTCATATAAATAATAAATAATAAATAATGGGTTGGGGGCAGAGACCCAGTGGTGGAGCACATGCCTAGCGTGTGCAAGACCCTTGGTCCAATCCCTAGCAGCTCAAAAAAAAAAAATCTCAATAAATGGGCAATGTAACATTTATATTACTCTGAATTCACTTAATCTTTTTCTGAACACTTTTGTATGACTACCTTATATGACTCTATATTTGTTAACCAACTGTGTAAAGCACAGATTTTTTTTTTTTTTTTTTTGGTACTGGGGATCGAACTTGGGTCCTTGTGCTTCCGCAGCAGGCAGTGAAACCACTGAGCTAAATCCCCGGCCCTAAAGCACAGATTTTAATGACATTATTATGTTCCATATTGAGAGAACATGGTTTGCACAGATATCCTTCTATTAAGCATGAAGGTGGTTTCATGGCTATTGTAATTATGTGTCTATACTATTGCAGAAATATTGATGCTATGAGGGAAACAATCGTTAGTTTTTGAGACAGGATAAGGGGACCTGGAATTGAATATAAGCAACCATGTTTTAAAACTTCATTTAAGGACAGCTGGGCATGGTGGTGCATGCCTGTAATCCCAGCGCTCAGAAGGATCTACACAAATTCCAGGCCAGCCTGAACGGCATAGCAAGACCCTGTCTTTTTTTGGGTTTTTTTTGGTACCGGGGATCGAACTCTGGTCCTTGCCCTAGTGCAGCAGTCAGCAAAACCACTGAGCTAAATCCCCGGCCCTAACAAGACCCTGTCTTAAAAAATCAACAACACTCGGGCGCCTGCCTTGCAAGTGCAAGGTCCCGAGTTCGATCTCTGGTACCAAAAAAAAACAACAAAAAAACAACAACAACACTGCCTCAAAAGCAGAAGGACCCAAGTTTGATCCCCAGTACCAAACAAACAAACAATCAACAACAGCAAAACCCTTTATCAGTGGCTTGGTTTCCTCCTTTATTTATTTATTTATTTTTTTGGTACCAGGGATCGAACTCGGGTCCTTCTGCTTTCGAGGCAGGTGGTGGAACCACTGAGCTAAATCCCCGGCCCTCCTCCTTTATTTTTTTGCCCTTCAGGGCTTTATGTTTCTACAGTCCTAGAATTTGAATTGTCTCCATTATTGTGTGGGGAATGTGATCTTGACTAATGACTGGTTTGTATCTGATCAAGGTGCTGTTGTCAAGACCAATGCTAATGAAGAGAAGACAGATGAAGAAGAGAAAGGTAACAGCCTTAAAGCTATATAAATGAGGTTCTACCTTCTAAGAAGCTTGGTTATTATAGGCTTCATTTTTTTACCAAATTTGGCTCCTCTTTAGTTTGAGTTCCAGCATTAGATTTTTCAACTTAAATAATCAATAGGGGCCAGGGATTTAGCTCAGTGGCACCTCACCTGCCTTGAAAGCACAAGGTCCTGAGTTCAATCCCCGGTACCAAAAAAAAAAATCAATAGAGGGGATTCTAGTGGTTTACATTTTAGAGAAATTTTATGTAGAACCACTGATGAACTTCAGCAGTAGCATGAAATATTCCCTGGCTGATTATCTTGTACAGGCATTATAAAAGAATTTTTAACTGGGTGTGGGGGTGCACACCCTGTGTTCCAAGGACTTTTCGATATCGATCCTTGGTACCAAAAAATGAAAAAAAGAAAAAAGAAAGCCTATTAAAGTACATGTTATTACTTGAACTATCAATGGTAGCTAAATTCAAAAGACCGCATGGTGGGGGCCGGGGATTTAGCTCAGTGGTTCTTCTGCCTGCCTCTCAAGCGCAAGGTCCTGAGTTTGATCCCCGGTACAAAAAAGACTGCATGGTGGATTTTATGGAAGTTTAAAAGTCTTTGCTCTATTTTTCCCAACAGAGGACAGAGCTGCCCAGTCTTTACTCAACAAGCTGATCAGAAGCAACCTTGTGGATAACACAAACCAAGTGGAAGTGTTGCAGCGGGACCCCAGCTCCCCTCTCTACTCCGTGAAGTCTTTTGAAGAGCTCCACCTGTGAGTATTTACTTTCTGATTCTCCCTTTTGCATTAGATAGAGATGCTCGACCTGTCATATTTTTTCATACAGCAGAACATTTTTAGCTAACATGAGGTTAATAAATGGATTTAGCTGCTTTGGGCTTTCCAGTAAAATTTTAGGTAATCTACCTCACCCCAGAAAGAATGGCTGCTATCAAGAAATCAACCAATAACAAATGCTGGTGGGGGTGTGGGGAGAAAGGAACCCTTCTCCATTGTTGGTGGGAGTGCAGACCGGTGCAACCACTATGGACATCAGTATGGAAATACCTCAAACAACTAGAACTAGAGGTCCCATTTGACCCAGCTATTCCCCTGCTGGGTATCTTCCCCAAAGAATTAAAAGAATCATACCACAGTGATATATGTGCACCTATGTTTATAGCGGCACAGTTTGTAATAGCTAAAGGTTGGAAAGAGCCCAAGTACCCATCAACTGGAAACTGGATAAAGAAGTTTTTTTATATAAATGGAGTACTACTCAGCCATAAAGAATGAGAAACTAGTGACATTTATAGCTAAATGGTTGCATATTGAGGCCATACTCATAAGTGGAATAAATAGGACACACATGTAAATACTGAATAGTTTCTCTAGTGTGAGAAACTGAAAGTGTAAATAAGAATTAAAATGATTAAAACAAATAATTGATAATTTGAAATAGGAAGAAAAGGTCCAAAGCAGTAGGGGTGGTTTGAGGGGAAGGGGGAAGGAAAGGAGGGAAAGGAAAAACTATAAGAAAGGAAAAAAATGGAAACAAAGTCTATGTAAATAGGGAAGGATCGAGGTGGTGAAGGGCGCACAGGTAATGGGGAAAAAATAAGAACCAAGATACATCATGTACAGGTACAAACACCCAATGATAAATATAAATGTATTGTTTACCTAAAATGTACCAATAAAAGAATTTAAGGAAAAATTAGGTAATCTGTAAAGGCTTTTGCTGTATTCACACATTATGTTCAACTCAGTTATTGTTATTTACAAACTGTCTAACACTGAAAAAGAGAAAAAAAAATCTCCCAGATGGGCTGGGGATTTAGCTCAGTGCCACCAAGCCTGCCTTGCAAGCACAAGGTCCTGAGTTCGATCCCTGGTACCAAAAAAAAAAAAATCTCCCAGATGATTTTGACATTCATTAATCAAAGAGACTGACTTTCATTAATGGTTTTTCTAGAAAACCACAGCTTCTCCAGGGAGTCTATGCCATGGGTTTCAACCGTCCATCCAAAATACAAGAGAACGCATTGCCTTTGATGCTTGCTGAACCGTATGTATCCTGATACAACTCTATTCCATTGTTCTGTTTTTCTTTTTCTTTCTTTCCTTCTTTCTTTCTTCCTTTCTTTTTTTTTTTAATTTTTTTTTGGTACCGGGGATGGAACTCAGGACCTTACACTTGCAAGACAGGTGGTGAAACTACTGAGCTAAATCCCCAGGCCCTCTTTCCTCCTTTCTTTATTTTTTGAGACAGGGTCTCACTTTGTAGTGCAGGCCAGCCTTGAACTATGTAGCCCAGACTGGCCTTGAACTCAAGGTGATCCTCCTGCCTCAGCTGCCTGAGTGCTGGGATTACAGGCATGTGCCACCATGCCCAGCATTTTTCCATTTTTAAAAGATTTTATTCTCTTTAATTTATTTTTTTGGTACCAGGGATCAAACTCGGGACCTTGGATTTGCGAGGCAGGTGACTGTACCACTGAGCTAAATCCCCAGCCCTAAAAGCTTTCATTTTATTTTAATTTTTTTTCTTTTTTTTTTTTGGTACCGGGGATTGAACTTGGGTCCTTGTGCTTGTACAGTAGGCGGTGAAACCACTGAGCTAAATCCCTGGCCCAAAGCTTTTATTTTAAACTTCCTTTTTTGTGTGTGATACTTGAGACTAAATCCAGAGCCTTGCACATGCTAGGCAAGTACTCTATTGCTGAGCTGCATCCCCAGTTGCAAACTTTTTTTAATCCTGTCTCATCCTCCTGAGTAGCTAGATTAACTTTTTTTTTTAATCCTGCTTCATCCTCCTGAGTAGCTAGATTATGGGACTATGCCACCATAGCTGTCTGTTCTTCATTTGTATCAACTGAAAACTCACTGACATTTAAGCTTCTAAACAGTTTATTTTCCTGCGCAGTTCACAGAATTTAATTGCCCAGTCTCAATCTGGTACTGGCAAAACAGCTGCCTTTGTGTTGGCCATGCTAAGCCAAGTAGAACCTGCAAACAGATACCCCCAGGTAAGGACTTGGTGAATTTGGGTTTCTTGTTAACAAATACCTAGACAAAGAATTCCATTGATGGCTTAAAATTCAAGCTTTTACTGGTTTTTCATTTGCTAGAGCTGAAGCACCGATGGTATGGTGGTAATAAAAATCTTACTCCACTTTTCCATGGTTTGCCAGTTCTGGGATACTGCTCACAGGCACAACTTTTTCACTTGCAGGAAAAGCCTCCATCTGCAGCTGTCATCCATGAGAAAGTTGTCAGAACTTTCCGAGTACCTGAAAAGGAACACCATCTCCATTTGGAATTTCAGATCCATGCTTGTGGGTGGGTTTTTGTGCTTCAGTGGCCCGTAGTTGTTTTCAAAGGTTTTCACCCTTCCAGAGTTCTGAACCCTAAGGATTCTAGTTTACAGTTCTGCAGCTGCTAGGATCAAATGTTATAACTTCAATTACATATTCTTTCCTTCAGCCTCAGATGGAAAAGTGACTGGGTTCTAATGGGAATGAACCTTGGTGAGAGATTTTTGTCTTGAACTCTTGTTCTGCACTCTTTCCCTACCAGTGTCTGTGCCTCTCCCCGACGTATGAGCTCGCTCTGCAAACAGGAAAAGTGATTGAACAGATGGGTAAATTTTACCCTGAATTGAAGCTGGCTTATGCTGTTCGAGGCAATAAATGTGAGTATGACTATGTGATACTGAATCACAAACCCATCGGTATCATTTCTTCTTGGGATGAAAAATTTCAAAGCATACCCATTATTTAAAATAGTACAATGAAGCCACATAGTGGCACAATCTATAATCCCAGCACTCTGGAAGGTGGAGGGAGGAGGATCATAATTTTGAAGCCAACCTGAGGAACTTACCAAGGCCCTTTTGAAAATAAAAAAAGAGCTGGGGATGTAGCTTGGTGGTGGATGCGCTTGGCTTAAACTGAACACTGTTGAGTTCAGTTACCACAAATACATACATACACATGCATACATACAAGCAAGCCAGGTGTGGTGGAGCACACCTGTATAACCTCTCTGGGAGCGTGAGGCAAGAGGATCACAAGTATAAGTCCAGCCTGGGCAATTTAGCAGCTTACTGAATCCTCATCTCAAACCCTAAAAAATATGGCTAGTCATGTAGCTAAGTGCCACATACGCACACCAAAAAAATTTTTTTCATGTTTTTATTGTTTATGTCTTTACTATATATTTTCATCATTTTTATCCTAAGCGCTCTCTTATCTTCCTCCAAAATAGTAATCCAAACAAAAACATTAGCTTAAGACGGGTGTGATGTTGCACACCTGTAATCTCAGGACTCGGAGGTAGAGCCAGAAGAGAGTGACTTTGAGCCAACACTGGCAACTTAGTGACTTAGACCCTGTCTCAAAATAAAAAATTAAAAAAGGTTAGGGATATAGCTCAGTGCAAAGGCTGTAGGTTCCATCCTCAGTTTTCAAAAAGAAAAAAAAATTAGCATTAAATACATAGTACCTCAGAGGAGAATGCTGGCTTTGCCTTGGAAACACCGCCAGCAAACATCTCATCTCCACAGTGGAAAGAGGTCAGAAGATCAGTGAGCAGATTGTCATCGGCACCCCCGGGACCGTCCTGGACTGGTGCTCCAAGCTCAAGTTCGTTGACCCCAAGAAGATCAAGGTGTTTGTGCTGGATGAAGCCGACGTGATGATAGCTACTCAGGGCCACCAGGATCAGAGCATCCGCATTCAGAGGTAGGAGCTCAGGCCGGGAGGAGCTGCCAAGGCCTCCTACTTCTGTGGGGTTCTTTCCTCTGGTCTGTGCAGCAGCGTTGCCCTGCGGGTCATTTGCACATCGGCTCTGAGCATACTGCCAGCCTGGGCTGTGAACGGAGACCTGGGAGCCTGTGCCGCCCCTGTGCCTCCTCCCCCTCCCCGGAGTCTCTGGCCCCGTGGCAGCCTGCTGTGGTTAGAGCCCATCTGAGCCGGGGAGACCGTGCTTCAGATCTTCTGCTGACACCCGGGGCCTTACAGGATGCTGCCCAGGAACTGCCAGATGCTGCTTTTCTCTGCTACCTTCGAAGACTCTGTGTGGCAGTTTGCCCAGAAAGTGGTCCCAGACCCCAACATCATCAAACTGAAGCGCGAGGAGGAGACCCTGGACACCATCAAGCAGTATTACGTCCTGTGCAGCAACAGAGATGAGAAGTTCCAGGCTCTGTGCAACCTCTATGGGGCCATCACCATCGCTCAGGCCATGATTTTCTGCCATGTGAGTAGCAGCGGGGCCTGCAGCGGCTGCCCATCCCCTCCCAGCCAGCCCCACCACCTGCTTAGGAGGACCAGATTCCACTGTGTGAAAATGAGAATCACGTCCACCTCCCCCACATGGTCTCAGGTTCTTGAGTTTTAAGGGGACGACTTTGTGATGAGCCAGGCCTTCTGTGATCCCTCTTCTTAGAAGTTGCTTGGAAAAAACCCCTAAATAACACCCAGTGAAATAATTTTTTTTTTCCATGAAGTTTATTGGTACGTTGTAGGTATAAAATGGTTACATTCATCATTGGGATCTTGTACCTTTATGATGTATCTTCATTCTTATTTTTTCCCCATTTCCTTGCCCTCCCTTCACCCCCTCCACCCTTTCCTATTTACAGAGACTTTGTTTCCATTTTTTCCTTTTCTCATATTATTTTCTTTTCCCTCTCTCCTTTCCCCTACTCTTCCCACTTCCCCTACTCCTTTAGACCTTTTCTTCCTATTTCACATCATCAGTTATACCATTTGAACCTTATTTACACTTTTAGTTTTTCACACCAGAGAAACTCTTTGGTATTTACACACGTGTGTAGTGAAATAATTTTTAAACATTAAGGATATGGACTATTGAGACACGCAGATCTTTGGCTCAATGCACAATCTTTCTAGAGGAAAAAGTAGGAGGAGTTAATTCATCCAAACAAATCATGTGGCTGAAATTCTGTGTGAAATTTGAATGCTAACTGCTCACTGAATGAATCGGGGGCTTGTGTTTTAACCGTGAAAAGCCATGTTTTGGTGGGATCTGCGCTTGGCTTTGGTATAGATCTTCATTGAAAAGAATTCTCTTGGCTTCAGACCCGCAAAACAGCTAGTTGGCTGGCGGCAGAGCTCTCGAAAGAAGGCCACCAGGTGGCTCTGCTGAGTGGCGAGATGATGGTGGAGCAGAGGGCTGCAGTGATTGAGCGCTTCCGCGAGGGCAAAGAGAAGGTTCTGGTGACCACCAATGTGTGCGCCCGAGGTGAGCAGAGACAACCCTGGTCTGCCTGGCTCGGGGTCCCAGGCCCCAGTGGCGAGAGGAATCCTCATATCCAGGACACTCGGTGCCCTCTGGGTCGGCTGCAGTGGCTCCCCATCCCGTGTAACGGAAGCCAGGAGCCCTGTCCTGGTGAAAGGCGGTGCTGAGGCTCTGCCTGCCTGAGAAAGGCCCTGCTCCCCGCTCCGGGCAGCATCATGGGTTCCGCTGTCTGCAGAGATGCTTTCTGGTTTTGCGCGCTTGTTGCACCTGCCAGAGTCTGCTCTCTTCCTCCAGCTGTGCCACAGGCCTGTGTGTGCCGTCCTGTGCCCACAACCCAGAGGTCCCAGCCTCCTCTTCCACCCAGAGTGGGGATGTGGGTGATGGGGACGTCGCCTCTCGCCCTGACTTGGTTCCGCACCCGACCCTTTCTGCAGGTATTGATGTTGAGCAAGTGTCTGTGGTCATCAACTTTGATCTCCCTGTGGACAAGGACAGGAACCCGGACAACGAGACCTACCTGCACCGGATCGGGCGCACCGGCCGCTTTGGCAAGAGGGGCCTGGCCGTGAACATGGTGGACAGCAAGCACAGCATGAACATCCTCAACAGGATCCAGGAGCATTTTAGTGAGTCCCGGGCCACCTCTGCCTGCTGCCCTTTTCAGAGGAACAGGTGGGGAAAGGAGGGTTTTCCTGTGGCCCCGAGAGGGACCACCGTCTTTGTGCCTGCCCCTTCCTCTCGTCCCCCCCACCTTCTGGGGAGCACCTGTGGGGCCTTCACCTGGTGGCCTGGCTGGGGGGCCTGGGGCGCTGAGTGTCAGTGCCAGTGACCTCCCCTCCAGGCCTTTGTGGTTAGACGAAGGATCCCTGTGACCCAGGGAGTGGTGTCCCAAGGCTAGGTGGGGCCTTCTGTCTCCTGTCTCCCTGCCGCTGTCCCTTTCGGGGCGACTGGAGCTGCGTTTTCACGGCAAGCCCGTGCTGGTCTCTTTCCCCCAGATAAGAAGATAGAAAGATTGGACACAGATGATTTGGATGAGATTGAGAAAATAGCCAACTGAGAAGCTCCCCAGTCCCTGGTGCCGCCCTCGTCCCGTCACCGCCCTTCACGGAGTCCAGGGCTGCTCTGCCCGAGCCTCGACGGTTACCACAGACGAAGACACGAGGAAGACACTGCCTACCTCATTAAATTATGTTTGGACTTGACCAAAATTTGTGAAAATGATGGGGAATGGTAGGTTAATTGTTTATACCACTAGAGGATTAGGTGTGAATACACAAAATTTACTTTTTGGACATTTTGTCTGTCTTTGGCCAGCATTTTCTCCACAATATGCTAATCTAGATGCTGTAGCTGATTACCTGTCCAACATCCCTTGTAACAATCCCTGCTTCTCTGGCTGAGAGTGTGCAAGGCAGCCTTCAGCACATGTGGAAGTGACAGAGTAGAGGTGAAAAGAACACAGGGAGAAGCTCCAAGTAGGATATGTTTGGAAGCAGAGTCATTTTGTCTGGAGGATGGCAGGAGGCAACAGAGCAGCCCTGTGAACTTCTGCTTTGGACTTGATATGGAACAGAGTATTGCCAGCCCTCTGTTCGTAGCCCATACCAGGAAGGGATTTGCTGTGATGGACCAAAATGCCAACTTTGGAAACTTTGTATGCAGGTTTGTGTCTCCGGACTGTGACTCGTTCTTTTCAGCAGATACAATCTGTTCAGTGTACATTTTATTATTGATGGGTCTTTGCCTTTTGCTTAAGTAAGTTCTATGGAGTAGGCATCTTGAGAATGAGTAGTAGCCCAGGACTGCACCAAAACCTGGTTTCACAGGCACTTGGAGTGTCCTTTTCATATTTCTCAGATCACCTTGACCTATAGTATCCTCAAGCAACTAGACAGTGATCTGAGGTTTGAATTCTCAGTGAAAATTGAAGGTTCATTTCTAGTGGCTAGTCTCAAGGCAACTCCACATGTGGCCAACAGTAGGCATAAGTTTTTGCTTTGCTTCCAGATCACACACAAGGCAGTTTTTGTCACAGCTGGGGGATGATTACAGATATTTGGCATCTTGATTGTAAAAGGATTCTGAAAATCTGTGTTTACAGTGCCTGGAATATAAGCAGGTGCGATTAGGGACTACAGCCACTTATCTGTCCAAGACAAGAGGCATCACCAAGGCCCTCGGTCCATCCTTACTTGGCCTTCATGTATGAAATATACCAGAGCAAACGTTAGAAGTGGACACTTTTCCATACGTGGTCAAGGCTGTTGGTATCCCCAGAGGGACAGATCAAAGATGAGATGAAACTCATTTGCAAGAGTAGTCTGAAAGGGCTGGGGATTTAGCTCAGTGGTTTTGCTGCCTGCTGTGCAAGCCCAAGGACCCAAGTTCAATCCCCGGTACCAAAAAAAAAAAAATGAGTAGTCTAAAATCCCACCCCAAAGGAGTTCTCACCTCTTTGGCCTTGATACAGTAGACCTGGAAGAGGAATTTTACTTTTTGTGTGTGTTTTTTTTTTTTTGCAGTGCTAGGATCGAATCCAGGGCCTTGCACGTGCTAGGAGAGTACTCTACCACTGAGCTCTATCTCCAGCCATGGAAGAGGTTTTATGTGATGAGAACTACTCAAATTCCAGATTTTTCTCTTAGACATTTTTGTGTTTTAAGATCAGATCTGTCACCTGGGAAGGGAAGTGGCCAATGTCAACTTCCAGGTGGTTTCCTCAATCTGACATTATGAAGAAGGAGACTGTCAATTCTGCCACTTTCCCCCAGTGGGTATTGGACTATAGATAGTGTTTTCTCAGTGTTTCTGGTCAACTTTGACCCATCTTGGGAGTCTTGTAAGAAGAGAAGAAATTTAGTGCTCTCCTGAAGTCCTGTGAAGCAACTGTGAAATAACTAAAAACATGGCCAGTGTTTAAAGAAGCATATAGATGGCCCACTAGACTGCAGTCTGACTACACTCCTCCCAGCAAACATAACTCATCTACTGTTGTGGCCCTAAGTCAGAAGGAAAATGGTAAGGGATGTGCAGCCAACTCTTCAATAGAAGTAGAAGTGTGTATCAGCAGCTCTTAATCTAGGATCTTGAACCTCTAGAAAGTCACTGGATAGGCTTCATCTACAAGGTATAGTGGGCCAGGGATTCAGCTCAGGGATGCCACACCTGCCTCGCAAGCAAAAGGTCCTGAGTTTAATCCCCGGTACCAAAAAAACCCCAAAAAACTTGGTGTAGTACAAGGTATATGCATGTGTTTAAATTTAAAGGTATTTTCTAGATGAGACTCCCAAAGGGTTATCCATCTTTTAAAAACATGAAGGCCTAATGGTGTGGACGCCTCTGGAAAGTCTCTCCAATGTCACTGTGAACAATATTCCCTCACAGTCCATATTCATTCCAGTGCCTGTCTCCTAGGGCTCAATGGTCTAGTTGCTTCTGTGACCTCGTGCAGCCTAGAGACATCAGTGATGTAAAAATATGCTGTTTGGTGAGCTTTGGTCCCCAGGGATTTTAGTCATTCATTCATTTATATACATCTGCAAACTGATAAATTGCACTCTAGAACAGAGAAACTCAGGAAATTTTTGGTCCAGTGGAAAACTTTGGATATGTTTATTATCCACAAACTTTTGGATTTTATTGGGTTTTTTTAAGTATCATTCATTGGCAGTATGCATAAGAACTAATTGTTGATGTATTTTTTATTGATTTTAACTATGAAGGATTCATGTTACTAAGACGTCATTTCTGAGTATAAGGAAGTGGCAGTATGTTTTTTGTTTCCAGTATTAGTAATAAGTGAAGAGTAAACATGTTATTCCTTTGTTTCAGTTGTTGCTTCAATTTGAGTAGCTATGAAATCTCCATAGGCCAAGGGCCCTGGTCAGTTGCCAGAGGGCTATTTACATTCCCTTTTTCTGCTGGTAAATGAGAGGATGTGAGATAACTATTCAGGAAGCTGATGCCAGTAATACAAAGTCCTGTATTCTGTTGAGTCATAGGAAAAGAGTAGAAACGGGGCTTGGACTTAAGTCTTCTTCCTATGTTGTTTACATCTCTTGTTTCTTATTTTACCTGTAGGCTATTTCATATAAAGCACCATTGATATCAGAAGATAAGTATTTCTTTTTTTTCTTTTAGAAGATAAGTATTTCTGAGGTTAGAGGAGGTTTTATGAAGGAATGCAGTTTGCAAATAACAAAAAAGAAGGATTCTCAGTGACAAAAGAGTGCCCCAGGCAGGAGAAAAGAATCGTAAGAGGAAAGGAAGTTCACTAGGATAAAGGAAGTACACTGGAGGGGTACTAAGGAGGGTAGCCTGGCCTTGTGGGCAGAGGCTCAGAAAGGAAAGAAAATGATGATTAATGATCACAGTTAAATTATTTTTTGATAAATTTTATTTAATCCCATTCCTGCTTCAAGCCCCCTCCCATCCGTATGTACAAAAGCTTTGTTTCCATTTTTTACTTCTATTCAAATTATATTTTGATTGGGCTGGGGATTTAGCTCAGTGGTTCTGTTGCCTGCCTTGCAAGTACAAGGTCCCAAGTTCCATCCCCGGTACCAAAAAAAAACCAAATTATATTTTGATTACCTATTAGAATGTTTAAATGGTATCTCAGTCTCTTTGTGCTCCTATAACAAAGTACCTGTGACTGGGTAATTTATAAAGAACAAATTTCTCACAGTTCTAGAGGCTGGGAAATCCAAGCAGCTGCAAGGCTGATGTCTGGGAAGAGCTGTTCTCTGAACCCGATATGGCACCTTGCTGTTACATTCTCCATAGGGGAGCACTACTGTGTCCTCCTGTGCAGAAGGGATGGAAGGGCAAGTGAGCCCTCCCTCAGCCTTGAGCCCTTTTATAAGGATGTAATTCAGGGGCCGAGTGTGGTGGCGCATGCCTGTGCTCCTAGCTCTCAGGAGGCTGAGGCAGTAGGATCCTCATGAGTTCAAGGTCAACCTGGGCTACGTAGTGAGTCCAGGCCAGCCTGGGCTATATAATGAGACCTGTCTCAAAAAAAAAAAAAAAAGAAAAGAAAAGATGCTAGTTCCTTTTAGCCCTTCCCGAAGACCATATTTCTTTTTTTGGTACCAGGGATTGAACTTGGGACCTTGCAGTTTCGAGGCAGGGGCTGGAACCACTGAGCTAAATCCCTGGCAAGACCATATTCCTTAATACTGTAGTACTGGAGATTAAATTTCAACATGAATTTTAGAGGGGGCATCATCATCCAAATCATACCAAGTGGTACTTGGAATCAGTAATCTTTCATAGGTTTTTACACAAAAAGGAAGTGATAAAATTAGTTTGGGGGGAAAAATGGTGTAGCATATAGCCAGGATATTGGATACAGTGGCAGTAGGAAAGGCTGCAGCTGGGAAATCAGATTTCCTTGCATCAGTCCTATCACACAGCCAGTGCTGAAATGTTGATGGTTGTACTGAGAACATAGAAAAGGGAATGCACTTAAGGAATTGAAGAGTAGTAGGCTTTTACACCTTCATGTTATTCCCAAAAGGATTTGTGGCTCTTAAAAATTACCTTTTCTCTCCAGCAACGCCCCCCAAAGAAATTATTTTCACTGTACATAATAATTCTGAGAACCCCACACAAGGAAGGTGTGGAAAGAACAGATGGCATTAGGGTTGAATCTCATACACTTAGTGTGTAAAATGTCAGGCCTGTGACTTTTATAAAAGTACTCTCTGGGTGTGGTGATGCATACCTATAATCCCAGCACTTGGGAGGCTGAGGCAGGATTGCCATGAGTTCCAGGCCAGCCTGGGCTACACTGTGAATTCAAGGCCAGTCAACTACATAGTGAGACCCTGTCTCAAACAAAAAGGGACTGACCCCTCCTTTAGTAACAACCCCAAGGTATAGATTTCAGGGACCCTCCAGGTCTCCTGTGGGCTTGGAATAGACAATAGATTCTTGGAAACTTGTTGCATTTTTACATGAATTTGCTTTTCTGTTTGAGAATAAATGTTCCTTATTTTGTTGCCTGACTCCTATTGCATCATCTCCTAAAAATAACACTGGAGGTGAGGGCCTCTTGAGAAACTGCTAAAAGACTTCCCGGCCTTGCTTATTTGAATGAGAGACTAGGCTTCGTCAGAGCAGGTTCGAACATCTAGTGTGAAGTCAGAGGCCGGGTGAGGTGGTGGATGCTTCTCCTTCCCTTAGCAACTGCTCTGGCATTAATATTCAGCAGGACTGGGGCCTGCTCCATAGTTGGGCCAGACATGAAATAGGAGCAGGAGATGGGGAAAAGGGTGTGAAGCCTGACAGTGGTAGCTGGCTGGCCTGTCAGCTGTCAGGTGAGATATCCCTTCTGCCCTAGCCCTATCTCCTGGTCAGAGGAAGGGTAGGGGTGAGGGAGCAGACCTTTTTGTTATGCAGCCCTTTAACCCACACCTATGCCACCTTTTGCCAAAGTAGGAGAGGGGTGTCTAGACAGAACTTCCCTGGAAGACTACACATTTTCTAACTGTTGTCACATCCTCATCCATATGACTCCAGGATCCTTGGAATTCCCAGTTGGAGAACAGCCAAATGGTTGTGGGTTCTTACCTTGTCCCTAAGAGTAAACTTCTCTCTTTTTTTGGTATCAGAGATCAAACTCCGGACCTTGTGCTTGCAAGGCAGGTGCCGGAACCACTGAGCTAAATCCCCGACCCCAAGAGTAAACTCTCACTGCGTACACCAAAGGACAGCTCAGCCCTTGGTCAGGTTGTATGGCCAAGTGTGCCAGGTTTATTATGCTCTGGTCTATTTAATTTCCTCTCAGACATAAGTAGCTACTTTTGATTCCAGGTTTAACAACAAAGTCCCAATGTTGAGGATTGTTTTGTAATTTCTAAAAGATTAGGCCACAGAGACATGTTCTATAATCTGATTTCATAACGTTTAACATCAATGGAGACAACTTCAGAAAAACCTCCAATGCCTCTAGCCCCATGGATGATCCCTCCCCCCAACTCCCCTTCCTCTCCTCTCCTGGTAGTGGGGATTGAACCCAGGTGTTATCAACCACTGAGCTACATGCTCAGCTTTTTCTAAATTTTTTGAAGATAGGAGTTTACTAAATTGCCCAGCCTGGACTTCACCTTGTGACACCCCCTGCTTCTCCTCCCCAGTACCTGGGATTACACCCAGGCCCGTGGATCTTTCTGGTTAACTGCCCACACTCCAAATGACCATTTCCATACTCACCTCAATCTTCCAACCCAGTATCCCTCAGGTGTCAGCAAATAATCTCCCTGTTCCAAGAAATCAGTCAACATAAGGAAATTCCCTCAAGTGTCTACTACCAGACTTCCCTCCATTAGGCAACCATCCTTAGCTTTTCCTCCTATTCCAATGGGAGATGTAGCTCTATAATCTGACTTTCTCTACCAGTCCACCAAATTCCCTCCCCTGGCTTTTATTTTTTATTTTTGGTACCGGGGATTGAACTCGGGTCCTTGCGCTTGTGCAGCAGGCAGCGAAAACACTGAGCTAAAACCCTAGCCCCTCCCCTGGCTTTTAAAGGCTCCATTCATTGTCCCTTCATATTTTCAACCTTGTCCACTCTATTACCTCTTCATCAATATTTTAACATTTTCATATCTGATGACTAAAATTCTACTGTCCCTCTATTCACCTTCTATCCTCATATTTCTTGATGGCCAAAGGTCTTGTAAGAGTTGTTTCTATGCACTGAGTCCTCCTCAAAGTCTTTAACCCGACTTCTGCCCCATGGCGCCCTTGCAATAGCCTCCAGCAAGGACACTGATGACTTACATATTCCTAATCCAAAAAACACATTTTGGTCATATTTGACTTCTCAACAGTACTTAACACTGGACAATCCCTTCTTCGAGCCACTTTTCTAGTGAGTGAAGACACACACCACTTCCTGGTCTTCCTTTTCTCTGACCATTTCTTAGCACCTTGGCAGATTCCTTTATTCACCTCTTAAATGTAACTGTTCTCCACAGCTCTGTGCTGGACCATTTCTTCCTCTCTCTGGTACAGGTAATTTTGTTAATTCCTGTGGCTTTGTCGTCAACTCCCAAATCTATACCAAGACTGGATGCTGAACTCCAAGGTGACAGAAACAATTGCCCACATGGGCTGGGGATTTAGCTCAGTGGTGCTGCCATCTGCCTCGCAAGCACAAGGTCCTGAGTTCGATCCCCGGTACCAAAAACAAAGCCAAACAAAAACCTGTTCTTGGCTAAATGCTACAGCCTAGACTCAGAGAACAGTAACAATTGCCCACATGGTAATATAAGCAGCATGGAACCCATCACCATCTCATACCATTACCAAACACTACCACTCCACAAACCCGGATTCTGCTCTCGGTTCTTCCACCAAGTTAATAGTTGCCTGTTGCTCACGCCAGAAACCTGGGGTTCATTATGAATCTTCCTCTCCTGAAGCTAACAGTCATGAAGTAACTGTGTAGCAGTTATCCATTGCTAGATCTTGAGTCAGCCCAAAACGGTGACTTAAGATGACAGCTTTTGTCGTGATTCTGATGATTGTCTGAACGATTCTACTGGTGTCCCCCAGGCTCACTCATGCAGCTGCCTTCCCCTAGCTGGTGTCTGGACTTGGCGGGGTAAGCCAAACCCCTCCGAGTCTTCTTTTAACTTCATGTCATGGATGGTGATTTCTTGATTCCAAGAGGAGAACGCAGAGATCGCCAAGTTGTTCAACTACAGAGACCCTGTCTCATCATTTTTTTAAAAGGTACGGGGATGTAGCTCAGGGAGAAAGTCCTGGGTTCAATCCCTGTTACTGGAAAACAAACAAACTGGGTTTGCTCTCTACGGGAAGGGGCACGGCCCCAGGACAGCGGGTCGCAGAGAAGTGACGTCGCCCGCCGGGTAGGAACAGACGTCACCTTCGCGCAGGGCGCTTCCGGTCCACGTGAGCGGGGTTTCGCGCCGGCTGCTGGCTGTAGGCTAGCGTCAAAAGGCTGAGTGGTGCAGGTTTTCTCAAGTTGCTATTTCTCCTCCGGGACCATGGCCACAGACTCTTGGGCCCTGGCGGTGGACGAGCAGGAGGCAGCTGTCAAGTCAGTGAGTGGCTTCCGGCGGGAAGAATGTAACGGGCTGGCCCAAGCGGACCTGTTTGCAGCACCGAGCTTTCCGAGTTGGGCAGGCCTGCGGCTCGCATGCTCCTACGGTTTGCCGGGGGGCGGTCACTTAGCCCTCGTTTGATCCTGGAGCTAAAGAAACCAATATCTAGCTTTTTATCTTCATCTGTGATAAAGAATTGCTCCTGTGATAAATCTGTCCGCCCTTCTCTATAGTGCGTCTCTTTCTCATGACGATTCAAAGGGAAGGCGTATTTAGACACAGATTCTTTTTCATTGTTTTGAGCGTTCTTGAACTACTTTATTTTTAAATTTTATTTTATTCTTGGTACCGAGGATTGAACTTGGGTCCTTGCGCTTGCGCAGCAGGCGGCGAAACCACTGAGCTAAATCCCCGGCCCGTGTTCTTGGACTACTTTATATCTAACAATTCTTAGATCCATTCTTAACGTGGCTGGGTTTATAGCTCTTTGTAGAAAAAAGAGTCAGGTTTACCCTTTTTTTTTTTTAAGACTAGAGTCTTGCTGTGTAACGTAGGCTGACCTCGAACTCGCAGTCATACTTCAGCTTCCCGAGTGCTGGGGTTACGGGCAGGGGCCACCCCCATACCCTGCTCAGATTTAGATTTAATGTTTCAGTGAACTGCAAATGTTGGAGAGAAACACGAATTGTTTAATTGACATTTAAAGTGAGATTGGGGGCCGGGGATTTAGCTCAATGGTTCCGCCGCCTGCCTTGCAGGCGCAAGGTCCGGAGTTCGATCCCGGTACCAAAACAGAAAAGAATGTAAGCTTAGGGACTGAAGATTTAGCTCAGCAGTAGGGTGCTTGCCCAGCAAACACAAGGCAGGGTCCTGAGTTCGATTTCCAGTAACTGCCCCCCCCCCACTATGTAAACCCAATACTTGGGAGGTTGAGGCAGGGGGATTGTCTGGGATGGCCAGGAGTTCGAGGGTAACCTGGAATACATAGCAAGACCCTATCTCAAAAAACAGCAAAAAGGATATAGGGTTTTGTTTTATGGTGGCCTTGAGCTTTACAGAACTTTTTAAGGCTTGAATTACATTTCTTCTCCAGCCATGGTCTGTCTTTCTTTCTTTCTTTGGGTTTTTTGAGACAGGGTCTCGCTATGTAGTTTAGGCTGGCTTTGGACTCAAAATGTATCCCAGGCTGGCCTTGAAATCGCAGGGATCCTCCTGCCTCAGTGCTGGGATTACAGTTGTGCACCAGCAGGTCTGGCCCTCCAGCCGTGTTTATTGCTTCAGGAGTATTTTCAGTTTGTCAGCAGGTATTTGACATGATCTAAGCCCATGGGAATATGAGAAGCAGATTTACAGTCTAGATGGAAAGGCAAGAATGGGGGAAATGCTATGAAAGTGGTACGGGTAATGTGATAAATGAGCTCCTGAGCAATAAGAGAACATTTATAAGTAGAAAAACCAGGTAGTTTCTTGTGAGCTGGATATTAGAAAGTGAATCATATTTAAGAGAGGTGAAGGTAAAAGGCACTTTAGGAGGACAGAATGCACCAAAGTGTTGGACAGGAGTCAGAACTCAGTTTTGCTCCAGTTTAGGTTAGCACGTTGGGGTAGGGACAGTATAGAAAAGATTGCAGAGAATTTACTGTGAACCTTAGCTAAGAACTAAAGAGTAAAGGCTGTATTTAGTAGGCTTGCAGTTTTTAAGAGAAATACTAACAGATATTGGACTGCAAGGAGATCAGTGTGCAGGTTACTGATTGCCCAGAGAGTGAGGGCATATTTTGGGCAGTGGAAGTGAAGATGAAGGAATGGAATGAAGCTGGCCATGGTGGCACATGCCTCTAATCCTAGCACTCTGGGAGGCTGAGGTAGAAGGGTCACAAGTCCCAACCCAGCCTGGTCAGTTTAGCAATTTAGTGATATCCTGTCTCAAAAAGAGCTAGGAATGTATTTCAGTGTGAAGGCCCTAGGTTCAGTCCCTGGTACCTCTAAAAAAACTACATATGAGGATTTGCTAACATAATACAAAAAGAAGAGAAGGAGATAAAGGCAAGTTAATATTTTCAACCTTTATTCTTTAGACATTGTTAATAAAGTGCTAATAACAGGAATAGAGAAGTGGGCAGGAGGGCACATTTGGTGTAGACAATGAGTGCAGGTCTAAATGTTCTGAGTTCAAGGAAAGTCTGTATCTGGAGAGTATTTGTATTGGGAGTTCCCACAAGTTTTCAGTTGGTTTGATGATTTGCCTTGAAGACCTACGATGTAGTTATGTTCACAGGTATGATTTCTCTCTCTCTCTCTCTCTCTCTCTCTCTCTCTCTCTCTCTCTCTCTCTCTCTCCTTTCTTTTCTTTTCTTTCTTGAGACAAGGTCTCACTCTGTAATTCAGGCTGGCCTTTAATTCACTATGTAGCCCAGGCTGGCCTCAGACTAGCAGCACTCCTCCTGCCTCAGCCTCCTGAGTGCTAGAATTACAAGTGTGTACCACTGTGACCAGCTTCAAATCTAAGGCTTTTTAAATGTATGACCTAGGGCTGGGGATGTAGCTCAGTGGTAGAGCACTGGTGTATACATGAGGCCCTGGGCGGTACCACACATGCACAGTGTGACCCTAATCTTACTATGTTTTTTTTTTTTGGTACCGGGATCGAACTTGGGTCCTTGCGCTTGCACAGCAGGCGGTGAAACCACTGAGCTAAATCCCCGGCTAATCTTACTATGATATGAATGTCACCAATATATTCCTAAACATACTTAGTATTTGGTTCTAACCATCCTGGTTATAAATTTTTTTTGTTTGATTTAAACAGGGCCTTGGTATCTTGCTCAGGCCAATCTTGAACACCTCGGTATAAATGTTTTAAAACAGTGCTTCCTAATGGTTCGAGAAGATTCCCCTTTTTTAATTTAAAAATTTGTTTTGTTTTTTGAGATAAGGTCTCCCTGTGTAGTTCAGACTGGCCTTGAACTCACTATGTAGCCCAGGCTTGCCTCAAATTTGTGGCGATCCTCCTGTCTCAGGCTCCTGAGTGCTGGGATTACAGGTGTGTGCCACCACACCCACTCACCCCTCTTTTTAATTGCATAGCCCTGTGCACATTCGCTGTGTCCCGTGTCAAGGACCCTGCCTTTCTGCTTTTGGGAAAGGCAGGATTAATCATCAGCAGGCTCCTTGCTGAGAGTGAATCCAGAATCATGGACAATGGGGAATTGATTGGCTGACTTTTTTTTTTTTTTTCTAGTTCTGGGGATTAAACTCAAGGAGCACTAAGCTATATCCCTAGCCTGTTTTAATTTTTTATTTTGAGACAGGGTGTTGCTCAGTTGCCCAGCCTAAATTTGAATTTGGGATCCTCCTGCCTCAACTTCCTGAGTCGCTGAGATTACAAGTGGGTGCCACCACTCTGGGCATCAGTCAGGCTTTCTGGAGATCACACTAATCAGTATGGTCTCAATCACATTTTCAGATGATCTCAATTGTAGTTATTTTGATTCTGCTGTATACATTCTGAAAATGAAGAGTAATCAGCCCCTTGATAAGACCTGGTAAGATTCCTTCCTAGATCTGTGTCAGCTTCCCATTTGCCATCAGAGAAAGGTCGTCTACCCCTAAGGAGAAAGTGTGTGGCTCTCCTTTTTCTCCGGAAAATCTGGTTTCTAGAGAGCTCAGATGAATACTCTTACTGTGGGACTGCCATCTCCCAAAGGCCCAGAATAGGGTCAGTTGGAAAAAGGTCGAATTGGAGGGAGCATGATTTTTTTTTTTTTGGTACCGGGGATTGAACTTGGGTCCTTGCGCTTGCACAGCAGGCAGCCAAACCACTGAGCTAAATCCCCAGCATAGGAGCATGATTATTTAATGAAGTATGTAATAAGCCTCAGGAACCAGTGGTTACCAGGTCAGCTCAGGGGCCTTCGGGGCAGGCTATCGGCCTAGGAGTTGATTTAGAAATTCTCAGAACCTAACAACATACCTTTCTAATACCATCTTTATAGTGCACTTCTTCCTCTTACCAACTCTTAGAACATAGAAAATTAGTTTTTATGAAAGTAGACACTTGATTGCAAGTTTATTAATTATTGCTCTACTTGCACTTTCCTTGGCAACTTACCAAGCAAGTTTGTATTTTAAATTTTGAAACATTTTCATATCAGGGACTTGGGTTTGTCAATTATTTCACTGAAATAAGTTTGCAGTATTAGAGGTAGAACCCAGGGCCTTCACACTGAGCTGGATCTCCAGCCCTTTTTATTTACTTTAAATTAATTAATTATTTTATTTATTTTGTCTTTGTTTTTTGGTACCAGGGATTGAACTCGGGACCCTGTGTTTTTGTTTTTTTTGAGGTAGGATCTTGCTATGTAGTTCAGGCTGGCCTTGAACTCACTGTGTAGCCCAGGTTGGCCTGGAATTCATGGCAATCCTCCTGCCTCAGCCTCCTAAGTGCTGGGATTACAGGCATGCACCATCATCATGCTTGGCTTTATTTTTTAATTTTGAGACTGTCTCATTAAGATGCCCTTGCTGGGCTCAAACTTGCAGTCCTTTTACCTCTGCCTCCCAGAGTGCTGGGATCACAGACGATTAAAGATAGTTCTGTATTTTCTGTTACTTTAATACAGCACAGGTTTCAGGGTTAAAAAGGAGAAGCAGGGCTGGAGGTGTAACTCAGGGTAGAACTCTTGCCTGGTATTCTTTTTTTTTTTTGGTACTGGGGATTGAACTCGGGACCTTGCGCTTTCAAGGCAGGCAGCAGAACCACTGAGCTAAATCCCCAGCCCTTGCCTGGTATTCTTGAGGCCCTGGAAACAATCCCCAGGGTTGAGGGCAGGGTGGGGAGCTTATTTGAAGTGTTTAAGTGGTATCATTTTCAGAAAGGAACTTTAAGGGCTGGGGATATAGCTCAGTGTCACCTCACTGTGCCTACCTCTCTAGTGCAAGGTCCTGAGTTCAATCCCAAGTACGGAGAAAAAAAAAAAGAAAGGAACTTTAAGTGTTCGTACCACTGAAAAGACATACTATTTAGTAAAGAGTAGATGTTCTAGTTGTGTACTTAGGGGAAAGGCAGAGGTTTAGGACTCTTTTATACTCTTTCTCCCTACCATTACATTTAGCACCCACCCCCTTAAGGCTACTGAAGATTCGTGTAATGTTTTCACCTAGGCTTTTAGCAGTTCTGCATTGTGAGGACAGGCCAGCTCCCTGACTAGAGCTGTGCAGTTGTTCTTGCTAGATTGTCACAGGGGAGCTCCTCCTGTCCCGGGCCTTCTTTGACTGGGGCCTTTGCTTATTCTGTTTCCTTTTATTCCTATTCAGATGAGCAGTTTGCAGATCAAGGAAGAGAAGGTCAAACCAGATACCAATGGTGAGTCACTCACTAGTGCCTACAGGCCAGGTACCAGTCACATGCTTCTGTTTTGTGCTCCCAGCTGTAGTGAGCAGTGGAGCTTTCTTTTAGGGGTATGTTTGGCAAACAACAGCGCTGGAACTGAGACCCTGAAATTAGATTTTATGACCGAAGGGGCATTATGTCCATTTTCCAGGTTTTTCTAACCTCTGACTCTTTAACATTAAGAATCACTGTTGGGGGTGGGGATTTAGCTTAGTGGTTCTGCCTCCAGCCTCGCAAGCACAAGGACTGGAGTTCGACCCCTGGTACCAAAAAAAAAGAATCACTGTTGTACCTGCTCACTTACTGCTATATTTTGAAATATTTTTAAACTTTTAAAAAATCGAATCTGAGTTCCACACTCAGAAAATATAAAAAGGTACTAGGTCTCATCCCCAGTCGCACGTGTGGTGGCATCATTTGCTGGGGTTGTCTCAGTGAAGCACCGCGAAGCTGGGGGTGTGAACAGTAGCAGTGCATTGGCTCAGGGTTTGGAAAGCCAGAGTGTTGGCAAGGTTGGCTGCCTCAGGCTGGGAGGAGGACCCTACCCCAGGTCTCTCCCTCATTTCTCTGGATTCCTGCAGTCGGGGGTTGCATGGTCTGTAACAAGATCTCTGCTGTCTGTGGCTTCATCTTCACATAGCAACCCCCTGGGTCTGGTACCCATAGTGCTACCCCTTTTTGTGGTGCTGGGGATTGAATCCAGAGCCTCAAGTACATGAGGTAAGTGGTCTACTGAGATACATCTCCAGCCCTCAGTTTTACCTTTTTATAAGGACCTAGTCATATTGGATTTTTGTTGTTTTTTTTGTTTTTGTTTTTTTACTTTAAAATGTCAGTACTTGCTGGGCATGGTGGTACACACCTATAATCCCAGCCCTCGGGAGGCTGAGGCAAGAGGATCCCCAGGAGTTTGAGGAGGCTGGCCTGTACTACGTAGCAAGACCCTGTCTTCAAAATAAGAAAACATTTATATGTCAGGACATGGTATTTCCTCACTGTTTTATAACTACAAGGCATTGTATTATGTAATACACTGTAATTTATTTAACTGGTCATCTATTGTTAGATGTTTAGGTTTGTCTCATTCTTTTGCTCTTATAAACAGTGCTTTGTGGAATAACCATGAACTTAAATTTTTTTATATGTGTACAGTGTTTTTGTGGGATAAATTCCCAAAAGACTATAGGACAAAGGCATATGCATTTGCAATTTTTATAAGTGTATTCAAAATACTCGCCATCCATATGTGTCATATCAATTTATACTTTTTTTTTTTTTGATACCGGGGATTGAACTTGGGTCCTTGCGCTTGTGCAGCAGGCAGTGAAACCACTGAGCTAAATCCCCAGCCCAACAATTTATACTTCTAGTAGCACCGCATGTAACTCTGTTTCCCTGTGGCCTCATCACAAGTGTTTAATCAGACTTGCTTATTTTTAATCAAACATTTAGAATTTGGCCAACCTGATAGGTAAAAAATGATAGGTTAGGGCCAGGAATTTAGCTCAGTGGTTCTGGCGCCTGCCTTGCAAGAGCAAGGTCCCGAGTTTGATCCTCGGTACCAAAAATATATATATATATAAGGCTGTTTTGGGCTGGGGATTTAGCTCAGTGGCTCCGCTGCCTGCTCTGCAAGTGCAAGGACCCAAGTTCAATTCCCAGTACCAAAAAACCAAAACAAACAAACAAACAAATGTATATATATATATATGGCTGGGTTTTGTGGGGCGTTTTTGGGGTTTTTTTTTTTTTTTGCAGTACCAGGGATTGAACTCAGGACTTTGTGCTTGTGAGGCAGGCGTGGTGCCACTGAACTAAATCCCTGGCCTTATAAGGCTGTATTTTAACTTAAGTCAGGTGACAAATTTTTCTTACATACTTAAAAACTTCCTAGAAATACAATCCATTAAACATAAAGAAATGCCAGTTTTTATATTGGGTCACTAAAGCAAGTTTTAGTGTTTTGATTGTCCCACTTTTTAGGTGAGCTTAAAAACTGCCTTTCCCATGACAACTATTTTCTTCTTTAGGTGTTGTCAAAACCAGTCCCACTGCAGAGAAGACAGATGAGGAAGAGAAAGGTAACTATCTGTTCAGAGCCCTGTGGCAAGAGAGGGAGGAGGATCCCGGCCTTGCCTTCTAGGAGGTGGAAGCACTGAGCTACGATCAGGAGATAAGGGGCCCCACCATGGAGACTGGGGAAGAGCCCTGGGGAGACAGAGTGCTGGTCAAGAGCGCCAGTGTCCTGGAAGCCAGAGGAAGTATGTCCAAAGTAGGGTGTTAGCAAGAGGTAACAGGCTAATTAAGAGAACAACTAGAGGGCCAGGGATTTAGCTCAGTGGTTTCGCCGCCTGGTGCGCAAGCGCAAGAACCCGAGTTCGATCCCCGGTACCAAAAACAAAACCAAAAAAAAAAAGAGAACAACTAGAGCCAGGCAATGTTGAGTGTTCCTGTAGTCTCAGCTGCTTGAGAGTTAGGCAGGAGGATTGCAATTTCAAGGCCAGCTTGGGCAACATAGCAGGATCCCACCTCAAAATAAAAAAAAATAAACTACAAATTGACCATTGGATTAGGTTGGCATGTGGAAATCACTGGGGACCTTGGCAAGGTCTCTTGAGCGTGTACATTGAACAGAGAAGGGAAGCAGGGGAAATGAGATGAGTATAAGCCCTTTTAGGGAATGTTCCAGAAAGGAGGGTAATCAAATGGGACAGTGGCTGGGTGGGAATATGGGTTAAAGGAGGAAGCAGGTTTATAAAGAGAGATGTTAAAACAGGTTCAGGTGCTGTGGGAGTGGCTCAGGAGGGGATGGAGATAATGCCAGGAGGCTGTGCAGAGAGAACTGTCCTGTGCACAGGAAGGGGTGGGCCCATGTGTGGGCAGATAGATGTGCAGCTAAGGTCCAGACTGAGAATGTGGAGAACTTCAGGGTTTGAGAAGAGAGGAGAAAGTATTATGGGTGAAAAATGAATTAGTAGACTATGGAAACAAGAAAAGTTGTTGAGTTGATCAGCCCACTTGAGTCTTATAGTCAAGAATGTGAAAGGAGCTGGACTTGGGCACTGCCGAAACCCCTGCCACTCTGAGAGGCTGAGGCATCTCGAAATTTAGCAAGACCCTGTCTGGAAATAAAAATAAACTAGGCTGGGGTTATAGCTCTGTGCAGAGGCCCTGGGTTCAATCCTAGTACCAAAAGTTTTAAAAAGAATTTAAAGGGAGAGCTGCCAACATGATTTGTTTCCTCTAGCCACACATGGCTGCCTGGTGCTGGGGCTGAGAGGGAGATAGAGCACTTTTACAAGTTGGGGTTTGATTTCATGTAGCTACAAAATCTACTGGTTTCTTGGACAGAGGACAGAGCTGCCCAGTCTTTACTCAACAAGCTGATCAGAAGCAACCTTGTGGATAACACGAACCAAGTGGAAGTGCTGCAGCGGGACCCCAGCTCCCCTCTCTACTCGGTGAAGTCTTTTGAAGAGCTCCACCTGTGAGTATTCATCACTCTGATCATAAAGCTCAGCATCTCAGACATTCTGGTAGGACTTTTATTTCTTTTGCTTTTTAAATTTTTATTTATTTATTTTAAAGGTAGTGAGGTTTTACATTTATTAAGGTAGGGAAAGAAGTACACACTGAAGGGTGAGAACAACCACTGAAAGCATGTACAGTGGCCTAAAAAAGTTTAGTGTACTTACTCTGAGTAAGTAATAACTCCCCTGATCTGGAAGTGGATAAGTGGGCTGAGCATGAGTGTAGATCAATGGTAGAAGGCCTGACTATCTCCAGCAACACACACACACACACACACACACACACACACACGCACACAGTGAAGAAATGTGAGTGATCTCACAGTGATGGTCTTCTGCCTCTCTCTTGGCAACCGAGTTTTCCTCCTCCTTTTCTTTGGTTTGTTTGTTTGTTTGTTTTTGTTTTTGTGTTTTGGTACCAGGAATTGAACTTAGGACCTTGTGCTTTTGAGACAGGAGCTGGAACCACTGAGCTAAATCCCCGGCCCCTGGTTTGTTTGTTTTTTGAGACAGCTCTCACTATGTAGTCCAGGCTGGCCTTGAACTCACAGCAATCCTCCTGCCTCAGCCTGCTTAGTGCTGGGATTACAGATGTGTGCCACCACACCTAGCTTCTTGATAGAAATTTTTAAATGGCACAAATTTATTCTTCATAGCTGAAAGTCTTTTTTCTTTTATGCTCTTAGAACTTTGAATAAAGTATTGGCTGGCAGGTAATTTCTGGATGTCAGGAACATTGCTTATTAGGTAAGCCCTTTTGTTAGATCTTAGGCCAGAAGTGGTGGTGAACCTATGGCACACATGCCTCATTGGGCTGTTTGTTGTCATTAAAAGCTCTAAAAGTTTTGCCATTACTGCTCTAGGGTTTACATTTTTGTTGTTTTTTTGTGGGTTTTTTGGTACAGGGGATCAAACTCGGGTCCTTACGCTTGCAAGGCAGGTGGTGGAACCATTGAGCTAAATCCCCAGCCCTGTTTTTGTTTTTTGAGACAGGGTCTCTATGTACCCCAGGCCGGCCTAGAACTCATGGTTATCTTCCTGCCTCAGCATCCAGAATGCTGGGATTACAGGCATGTACCATCACCTCTGGCTAATAGGGTTTACACTCTTAAGAGTTTATCTACTTTTAGAAAGTCTATTAAAAGCATCTACATTCCTGTTACCAAGAATGGAAAGCAACTTTTGACAGTTCTATTTTTAAAAAAGTAACCAGAACCCAGAAGTAAGCTTTACAGGGGGCATATTTATGACATTGTGCTGAAAATGACTTTTAATGTCATTATTTTAAAAGGCAGAGAATTAGGAAGGTCTGTACCGTGTGTTTTGATCTCTTCAGTAAGTTATAAAGGGATGATTCCGGGTGGTTGGGTTAACATGTGTGCCACTGCAGGGCTGTCCAGAGGAACACAACACACACCTACCATTCTTGCTGCCTGCCAGGATCCAAATCATAGACAGAAAATAGCTGGTGAGTAAGAATGTGGTAGAATGGGTGGATTATTTGCCTTTGTTCAATAAAATTTGTAGTATGGTGTGCCCTGTGGGCATACAGAGGCTACATTCCTCTGTTACTGAGTAAGAGACATTGAAAATAAGAAAACTAACTAGCTGTTAATGAAGTAATTGTGCAGAACAAGTTTTTAAAAGTGTGAGCTTTAAGGTTTCCAGGAAATTAGACTTTTCTATATGTGTTTCCCCTACTCAGGACTTTATTCACCAAATCTGTCATCCCTGCTTGTGTTCTTAAACTTAACAGGGCAACTTGAAGCACTCTGTTGTTTCCTGAGACTGAGAGTTTGTCTTTCCAAGATCACTGGGTATTTTCAGGTTCTTTTCATTTAAAAGACTTGCACTCTCAATTCAACCACTGATGAATTGTTCTCTTTAAAAGGTAGATTCTCAAGGCTGAGGATTTAGCTCAGTGGTTCCACTGCCTGCCTCAAAAGCACAAGGTCCCGAGTTTGATTCCCGGTACCAAAAAAAAAAATGAGCACCTTCTCATAAAAGGTAGAGCCTCTCTGAGTTACTTGTTGGAAGCCAAAGGAAACAAAGAATAGAATCTCAGTCACCTAATATACTTGGAATATTTATCCTTAAAAGATTTGAAATCTAGGCCGGGTGTGGTGGCCCATGCCTGTCATCCCAGTATTGAGGAGGCTGAGGCAGGAGGATCACCTTGAGTTTGAAACCAGCCTGGGCTACATGGTGGGTTTTTTTGTTTTTTTGGTACCGGTAATCGAACTTCGGTCCTTGTGCTTGCGCAGCAGGCGGTGAAACCACTGAGCTAAATCCCCAGCCCTACATGGTGGTTTTGAGGTCAGCCTGAACTACATAATTGAGACCCTATCTCAAGAAACAACAACAACAACAAAAAGATTTGAAATCTGCAAAATAAATGAGCCAGTGGGAACCATTAGATTGCACGAGTCCTGATTAGGTAATGGCTTTGTTTCCTTAACCAAATCAGAAACTGCCTTTTTTATTTTTCACAAATAGACACCAAATTTTTTCTTTTTTCAATTTGTATCTCAGAACCAATATATAACAGAAAAATTTACCTTCTAGAGAGATGCTGTTAATCTCTAGATAATCCCAGAACTTGGGAGGCTGAGGCAGGAGGATTGATGTGAGTTTGAGGCCAGCATAGGATGCATAGTGAGTTCGAGGCCAGGCTGAACTACATAGCGAGACCCTGTCACACACAAGTCTCTAGGAAAAGCTTAGAGAACAGAGTATTGATTTTTTTCAAACTTAAAGTTGATGTTTTTCTCTTTTTTTTTTTTTTTCTGAGACAGGGTCTCACTATGTAGCCCAGGCTGGCCTTGAACTTGTGGCAGCGATCCTCCTGCCTCACCTTTCCAGGTGCTGAGATTATAAGGATGTGCCACCAGCCTACCAGTTTGGCTTTTTCTTAGAACAATATGCTGTGCGGGGGGGGGGGGGGGGGGGTTTGGGGTTTTTTTTGTACAGGAGATCGAACTTGGGACCTTGCGTTTTCGAGGCAGGTGCTGGAACCACTGAGCTAAATCCCTGGCCCATGCTGTGGTTTTTGTTAAACACCTTGTCCATTTAGAGGTAGCAGAGAGCACATTGTAAATGCAGTGTAAAAGGAGTTCAATTGATATTTATTGTGTAGCTGCTTATTTAAGAAGTTGGTGGCTGGAAGTGGTAGCACATGCCTGTAATCCCAGCACTTTGGGAGGCTGAGGCAGGAGGATTGGCTGGAGTTTGATTTAGCTCAGTGGTTTCGCCACCTGCTTCACAAGTCCAAGAACCAGAGTTCAATCCCCTGTACCAAAAAAAAAAAAAAAGTTAGTGCTTTACTTTTTCTTATTGTTTTTTATTTTATTCATTTATTTTTGAGGCAAGGTCTTCCTTTGTAGTACAGGCTAGCCTTGCAGGCTGGCCTTGAATTTGTGGTGATCCTCCTGCCTCAGCCTCCCAAATGCTGGGATTATAGGGTTGTGCCACCATGCCTGGCTCTGTTTTTTATCTTTTGTGGTGCTGGGAATTGAACCTGGAGCTTTGCACATGTTAGACGAGTGATCTACCACTGAGCTACATCTCTAGCCATTTAAAAAAAAATCTTTCTGAGACAGAGTCTCGCTAAGTTGCCTAGCCTCACCTTGAATATGTAATTCTCCTGAGTAACTGGGGTTACAGGTGGGGCACTCCCACACTTGGCAAATTTGTCTCTATTGTTGATTTTCACTAAATGTAGTAGCAGTCTGAGCATTTGTAAAGTTCATTCTGATATGAAACCTCCCTAACCCATTTAGTCTATAGCTGCTTCTAGAAATTGGCTTGATCAGTATTGTTTCCTCTTGGTTGTCCTGCATATTTGCACAGCTGGCTTGGAAGGATGATAGAATAAAGAAAGACTGGTTCGACTTTAACATCTATACCAAGAGATAAAAACTGTGCTTCTGGGCTGGGGCTGTAGCTCAGTGGGAGAGCCCTTGGCTGGCATGCGCTGGGCCCTTCGTTCAGTCCTCAGCACTGCAGAACAGATACACCTCGAAGTCCCACTTCCTAATTTGTTTCGTGCTATTAATTAATAAAAACTACTCTTGCTATATCCAGGGGACACTTGGCATCAAAGACCAACCAGATTTGTGGGATTGGGAGCATGAATTTCTCCAGGAAATGGGAAGGGAAACGCTGTACTGGGTGAAGTGTAGTCACCGCAGAGTGAGATCAGCAGGAACGCGTCAGTTGTGCCACACACCTCTGTGATGCCACACGAGAGGCTGAGGCGCGGGGTCAGGGCTTCAAGGCCAGCCTCAGCTTCATAGTGAGACCCTGTCTCAGGAAACCAAAAACCTAAAAAGGTGGTTGGGTTTAGTTTATTTTTTTGTGATACTGGAGCTTGCACCTGAAGCGTTCACATTGAGCTACATCCCCCACCCCTTTATTTTGAGACACAGTCTTGCTCTGTCACTAAGTTGCTCAGGTTGCACTCAAACTTGCTGTCCCTTGCCACAGTCGCCCAGAGTGCTATGATTATAGGCATGTGCTGCCACACTTAGCTTGAGTTGGTTTTAGATAGCTTTTTTTTTTTCTTTTGGTACCAGGGATTGAACTCAGGACCTTGTGCTTTCGAGGCAGATGGTAGAACCACTGAGCTAAATCTCCAGCCCTAGATAACATTTTTAAGGCATTAGAAAATGTCTGATAGGGCCGGGGATTTAGCTCAGTGGTTTTGCTGCCTGCTGCACAAGCACAAGGACCCGAGTTTGATCCCTAGAACCAAAAAAAAAAAAGATTATAGGCCTTAAAACAATTTCAGCTACTAAAATCCACCCTGTGTCTGCTTTTCCTCCTAGGAAGCCACAACTTCTCCAGGGAGTCTATGCCATGGGCTTTAATCGACCATCCAAGATACAAGAGAATGCATTACCCATGATGCTCGCTGAACCGTGAGTGCACACCCAAGTGACCTCTTTCAAAGGTGGCTTACTAATGTCACCACAAACAGTTGTTACTGTTTCTCAGTGTAGGGTGGACTGTTTGGGGGACGTGTCTCCGGAAAATAGCTTGGCAACTGCAGAGAGAATCATGGATTTGGGTATAGTTTTTACTTTTCCCACTTCACACAAAAAACTGATGATGATAGTGCTTTATCTTATGTAATATTAAAAATTGGCTTTTTAGAAATGATTCGAAGCTGGGCATGGTAGTATATTCCTGTAATCCCAGCACTCTTAGGGGCTGAGGCAGGAGGATGGCAAGTCTGAGCCCAACCTGGGCAACTTAGCAAGACCCTGTCTCATAAAAGGGCTGGGTTGTTCGAGCACCAAGACTGAGCGGCCCAGCGCCCATTGGACTCCATTCTGGAATCAGTAACTCGATCCCCTCAGCTGCACCTGGGCCTCTGTTGGACCATGTACCTGAGTGGCTTTGGCTTCCTTATTGGAACCCTGACCTCTGGCTGCCTCTGCCACAGAACCAGAACCAAATGGCCCAGACCTCTGATCTTGACCCCTGATCTCTCACCTCCAATACATGGCCTTTGTGCCCCAAAGTGAGGCAGGCAGCCTCCCAGCGAGGCCTAACAGCCAAACTCATGGGCTGGTCCCTCTTTGAGCCTGTAGCCAGGACGGACTCAGCCTCTGGGTCTGTACTGCCTGATGAGCCGGTCTACCAGCCCTCAACCTGGGCCTTGAAATGTGGCAAGGGTCTTGTCCTGTCCTATCTTGTCCCTTCCTTTTTTTTTTTGGTGCTCCGGAGACATCAGAATTAATAACACTATTTTTTATTTAAAAGATGAAAGGGCTGGGGGCCAGGCGTGGCATCATAGCCCTGTAAACCTAGCAAGAGGCTGAAGGATTGCCACTGGTTTAAGGCCAGCCTGGGCCTCTTAGTTCAGACCAGCCTGAACTACACAGAGAGACCCTGTCTCAAAAAGGGAGGGGGGTGGATGCAGCTTAGTGCAAACACCCTGGGTTCAATCCCAATACCACCAAAAAAAATTATTTTGACATTTTTGTGCCCTACAGAAAGGATGTGAAGAACAATACCAAGAAGACCCCTTGTTTATTAACAAGTAAAACCTAAGTCCCTTTTCCTCCTTCTCCCTCTCCCACTCTGCCTCCCTCCCTTCTTTCTTCCACTCTCCTTGTTTCCCTTTTCTTTCCTTACTTTTTTCCTCATCTTCCCAACAAATTGAAAAACAAAAACAAAACAAAGGCCCAACTGACAGTCAGAACGCCATAAACTCTTCCTTTCCATTCCCATCCTTCTCTCTCCTGCTGCAAAGAGAGCTCCATCCTGGGTGGGCTGTCGTTCCCTCGGGTTTCTTTGGAATTTTTTTTTTTAATGTCTAAAAGGCCACCAATCCCCATGACACTGGATCACCTGAAGTTGAATGTGGGTTGGTTACTTACATTTCCATAGAGATAGGGAAAGTAAACATGAAAAGGGAGCTGAGTCCTGGGTATCCACATGACCTAGGAGAAGGTGGCACTTGGGACTTGTGTGGCACCGGTCTCAGTCTGTACTCAGCACTCCTGATTTCCCTGGGGCCCTCGGGTACAAAACTAGGACACTCTGCGCTAGAGTCCAGAAGGAGGATTGTTGTGTGTGAAGCCATCTACAACAGTCATTATTTCTTTTATATTAAAGCTGTTTTTTTAATGACATATAAAAGTTTTCTTGTAATTTGTGCTCAGTGCCAAAAAACGGGATGATAGAGAGAAGCTTAAAGAGGGAAAATGTCCCCTCGCCCAGAATGAATGTTTCCGTGCTTTATTGCTTTGCCAGTCTTCATTTCCTTTCTGTCCTTCCTCCATCCAGCCCACAGAACCTAATCGCCCAGTCTCAGTCGGGCACTGGAAAAACAGCTGCCTTTGTCCTGGCCATGCTCAGCCGAGTGGAACCAGCAGACAGACACCCTCAGGTAGGTGATGTGGGGACCTGGCTTGCCCTCCTGGGAGGGGACCTCTGACAGCTGCTCTTAAACCGAGCCTTAGAGCAGGCTCCTGCACCTGGCCCTGCCAGGTAGAGCTCATGTGGCGGCAGCAGCCCTAAGCAAGGCAGGGCTCTCTCCCGAGGCTTGGCCCATACAGAAAGGTGGGCCTGGTTGAAGAAGATGTAGTTTGGGTTCGCTGCACTGGTCAGGCCTATAGTCTTACTCCATTCATTCTTCCTGATTTTTCCGTCAGTGTCTGTGCCTCTCCCCGACATATGAGCTGGCGCTTCAGACGGGAAAAGTGATTGAGCAGATGGGCAGATTTTATCCAGAGCTCAAGCTCGCTTATGCTGTTCGAGGCAATAAATGTGAGTCCAAGGGCTGCAATCTAAGTGGGGTGGAGGGTGCTAGGTGTTTGATTTTGAAGATGTGATGATATATTCAGCTTTTTAGTTCAGTCAGACACTCCAGCCCTATTACATTGCTCTCAGTGAATCTATTTAAATACAGACATTCCTCATTTAATAGCCAAGTTCCATTCCTGCAACTTGGTTGCTAAATAAGGAATTGCATATAGTGTGTACATTACAATATTTAGAATAAAGAAATGGTCAGAGGAAACTTCAACTTGATGACTTTGCTCTTATTTGCATAGCTCTTCATGCAGTACTGTAATGTATAACAGAACATAAAACTACAGGACTGTACAGTACAGTCAGCAAAAATTAAAGTACTGTATAAACAAGGTGTTTTTTGGTTTTTTTTGGTACCGGGAATCGAACTTGGGACCTTGTGCTTTTGAAGCAGGTGCTGGAACCACTGAGCTAAATCCCCAGCCCTAAACAAGGTGTATTGTACAAAAAAAGACACTGAGGCTGGGGCTGGGGATTTAGCTCCGTGGTTCCACAGCCTGCCTCGCAAGCACAAGGTCCCAAGTTCGATCCCCGGTACCAAAAAAAAAAGACATTGAAGGTACAAGCTGTACAGAACTATACGAAAAAAGACAAGTCGTAAGTCCAAGTGGCATGCCTGGTCGTAATTCCAAACAGTTATTAAACAAGGATAATCTGTACTTGCTGATGTGTTTACAGTTCTCTCCAGTACCCCCCAGTCCTGGGGATCAAACCCACCTTACACATGCCAAGCAGACGCTGTGCCACTGAGCTACTCCCTAGCCCCCCTCTTCTCTTCAGTCTGAAGATTTTAAGTTGTTCAACCACGAAAACTCTGCAGTGCTCCTGGAGTTTGTTTCTCCTGTACTGGGAATTGAACTCAAGGGTTTCACACTGAGCTACATTCCCCAGCCCTTTTTTTTTTAGACAAGTTCTTACTAAGCTATCCAGGTTAGGCTTGAACTTGTAATCCTTCTGCCTCAGCCTCCCATAGTGCTAGAATTAATTACAAGTCTGCATCGCCATGCCTGGTCCCTGGAATTCTTAAAATCTGGAGTTCTTCATGAAGAAGAGAGGGTTTCGAGTTCTGGAACCTGGTTAGATTAGCAGGGCTAGGGGTGGCAGGTTGGGGTTAGATTCCTTTAGCAGTAAGCACCAGCTTTAGTAAAGAAAACACTAGGAGAATGTACAGTTCACTGGCTCTTATCAAAATCAAAAATCCCTCCAATTCTTTCTTCCATGTGGTCTGCAGAATGTCATGGAGAAAGTATGGGTTAAAATGAAGGGGAAATAGGTTTTGAAATTCATTAGAAGATTATCAGTATGTAAAAAATTTTCCATACATCAACAAGAAAAAGCAAGCCAAAAGAAAAAGCAAGCAGTTTACTAGGAAAATGAACAAAGGAGGTCCAGTTGAACTGGCTCTTCACAGAAGGAATTCAGATGGCCAGCATAGTAACTGGAAAGGATGCCAAAACTCACTGGTCCATGAGGAAGTAGAGAAGTGGAAACCCAGCTCCTCTGGGCTAGGCAGAAATCTGTCTGACTGTGTCTAGTTCCGGTGAAGACAGAACTGCAGTGTGCACTCCTGGCAGATGGGGGCGTGGGTTCACGCACATTGGCAACAGTTGTATGCTGCCTAGAGGAACCCAAGAGGGGCACCCTCATGGGGGACACAGCCCTGATGGTCCAGAGTGCACTTCTCACTTTAGAGCCCTGGCATTCTCTCACTCTCATGGTGTTTCTGTTATGCAGGCTGTGCCTGTTGCTGTTATAGTAGAACCTGAAAACTTTAGAAGTACATATTTATTAGTTTAAGACTAGTGTAGCTCAGTGGTAGTCTTTGCCTAGTATGTGTAGCTCATGTTAATAAAATGGGCATGATGGTGCACACATGTAATCCTAGCACTTGGGAGGCTGAGACAGGAGGACTGTAGCAAGTTCAAGCCTATACTACATAGACAGTTCAAGGCCAGCCTGAACTACATAGCGAGACCCTGTCTCAAACAAACAAAAAAAAACCACAACCCCCCCCCCCCAGAGGGTAGTTTCACTATACAAATAATAAAAATGACCTTTTCCTGAAGAAAGTCACTGGATTTTGGCAGAAGTAGCAAAAGCACTTAATCCAGTAATTATGAGATTGGGCATTCTCAAAACAGCAGGCTCAGCCCAAGTGAGGCATATGCCTGCCTTGGAGTGTTTTCTGCCATGGCCGTCACGAGGGGCTGACATAGCCACTGCATTTAACTTGGCAATTGTGAGATGTTCTGTTTTACTGACAGGCAGTGGGCATGAGAAACTACCTTTTTGTTGTTATTATTGTTGTTGTTATACTTGTGCTCTGCCATTCTGCTAATTATATGTATATAAGTATGTGTGCATGCCATTTATATACTGCTGTGATATATATATTTTTTGAGATTATTTCACCTCACTTCCTAAACATTTTCAGGCTTTATCGGAGTCACCCATTGCATGCATCATATTTTACTAATCAGATATGTGTTGTGTGCATATTTTGTGTACATTGCAAAATGTCTAATAGTGGAAGTCTTGGTCAGAGGTTATGTGTATTAGTGATTTTGATAAATGGTTGTACCAGTTTCAACTTAAACCAGCTTGAGAGTTTGAGAGTAATGTAGTGCATAAGTCAGACTTGTAAGTGCTACTACTAAGTGAGAGTTTCCCCATGTGTATAAACATCTCTAATGAGATTGATGGAAATACTAATACTTGATTTTTAAAATTTTTAATTTTTAATGGTGTATGTTGGCAGTATATAATGACGACATTCATCGTGGGGAGTTGGTACACGTACATAATAGATCTTTTACTTCCTTTTCCCCTACCTGTTTTTTGTTTTTCTTTTTCTTTTTCTTTTTTGAGGTGCGGTCTCACCATATAGCCCAGCAAACTGGTTGAAACAAGTTGAGAATACTGTAGTGTTTTTTAAATCAAAGAGTTTCTATTTATGAAAACTAGCTACACAAGTGGAATCACTAGAGACCAGAACAAAAAATCACTGTGCCAAGATCCTGGGAAAAACACTTCTGTGAGGTGAAATTATAGGAGAAAGTAGAAAGGAAGTGACACTTGCTGAGGGTCCTCTGTGTAGAACTTGATGCTGACCATAGGTCACTGAGACAGGTGTCATTCTATCCTCATCACAGTAGAAGAAAGCAGGGAGGGCTTAAGGGTAGAACTTTTATATTTTGAAATCTAGAATTACTCTGTTCTGCTAGTCCTAGAAGTACAGGCCTGGCTTTGATTTCCAGAGCTGGCTTGCCTTAGAAACACCACCAGCAAACATCTCATCTCCACAGTGGAAAGAGGTCAGAAGATCAGTGAGCAGATTGTCATCGGCACCCCCGGGACCGTCCTGGACTGGTGCTCCAAGCTCAAGTTCGTTGACCCCAAGAAGATCAAGGTGTTTGTGCTGGATGAAGCCGACGTGATGATAGCTACTCAGGGCCACCAGGATCAGAGCATCCGCATTCAGAGGTAGGAGCTCAGGCCGGGAGGAGCTGCCAAGGCCTCCTACTTCTGTGGGGTTCTTTCCTCTGGTCTGTGCAGCAGCGTTGCCCTGCGGGTCATTTGCACATCGGCTCTGAGCATACTGCCAGCCTGGGCTGTGAACGGAGACCTGGGAGCCTGTGCCGCCCCTGTGCCTCCTCCCCCTCCCCGGAGTCTCTGGCCCCGTGGCAGCCTGCTGTGGTTAGAGCCCATCTGAGCCGGGGAGACCGTGCTTCAGATCTTCTGCTGACACCCGGGGCCTTACAGGATGCTGCCCAGGAACTGCCAGATGCTGCTTTTCTCTGCTACCTTCGAAGACTCTGTGTGGCAGTTTGCCCAGAAAGTGGTCCCAGACCCCAACATCATCAAACTGAAGCGCGAGGAGGAGACCCTGGACACCATCAAGCAGTATTACGTCCTGTGCAGCAACAGAGATGAGAAGTTCCAGGCTCTGTGCAACCTCTATGGGGCCATCACCATCGCTCAGGCCATGATTTTCTGCCATGTGAGTAGCAGCGGGGCCTGCAGCGGCTGCCCATCCCCTCCCAGCCAGCCCCACCACCTGCTTAGGAGGACCAGATTCCACTGTGTGAAAATGAGAATCACGTCCACCTCCCCCACATGGTCTCAGGTTCTTGAGTTTTAAGGGGACGACTTTGTGATGAGCCAGGCCTTCTGTGATCCCTCTTCTTAGAAGTTGCTTGGAAAAAACCCCTAAATAACACCCAGTGAAATAATTTTTTTTTTCCATGAAGTTTATTGGTACGTTGTAGGTATAAAATGGTTACATTCATCATTGGGATCTTGTACCTTTATGATGTATCTTCATTCTTATTTTTTCCCCATTTCCTTGCCCTCCCTTCACCCCCTCCACCCTTTCCTATTTACAGAGACTTTGTTTCCATTTTTTCCTTTTCTCATATTATTTTCTTTTCCCTCTCTCCTTTCCCCTACTCTTCCCACTTCCCCTACTCCTTTAGACCTTTTCTTCCTATTTCACATCATCAGTTATACCATTTGAACCTTATTTACACTTTTAGTTTTTCACACCAGAGAAACTCTTTGGTATTTACACACGTGTGTAGTGAAATAATTGTTAAACATTAAGGATATGGACTATTGAGACACGCAGATCTTTGGCTCAATGCACAATCTTTCTAGAGGAAAAAGTAAGAGGAGTTAATTCATCCAAACAAATCATGTGGCTGAAATTCTGTGTGAAATTTGAATGCTAACTGCTCACTGAATGAATCGGGGGCTTGTGTTTTAACCGTGAAAAGCCATGTTTTGGTGGGATCTGCGCTTGGCTTTGGTATAGATCTTCATTGAAAAGAATTCTCTTGGCTTCAGACCCGCAAAACAGCTAGTTGGCTGGCGGCAGAGCTCTCGAAAGAAGGCCACCAGGTGGCTCTGCTGAGTGGCGAGATGATGGTGGAGCAGAGGGCTGCAGTGATTGAGCGCTTCCGCGAGGGCAAAGAGAAGGTTCTGGTGACCACCAATGTGTGCGCCCGAGGTGAGCAGAGACAACCCTGGTCTGCCTGGCTCGGGGTCCCAGGCCCCAGTGGCGAGAGGAATCCTCATATCCAGGACACTCGGTGCCCTCTGGGTCGGCTGCAGTGGCTCCCCATCCCGTGTAACGGAAGCCAGGAGCCCTGTCCTGGTGAAAGGCGGTGCTGAGGCTCTGCCTGCCTGAGAAAGGCCCTGCTCCCCGCTCCGGGCAGCATCATGGGTTCCGCTGTCTGCAGAGATGCTTTCTGGTTTTGCGCGCTTGTTGCACCTGCCAGAGTCTGCTCTCTTCCTCCAGCTGTGCCACAGGCCTGTGTGTGCCGTCCTGTGCCCACAACCCAGAGGTCCCAGCCTCCTCTTCCACCCAGAGTGGGGGTGTGGGTGATGGGGACGTCGCCTCTCGCCCTGACTCGGTTCCGCACCCGACCCTTTCTGCAGGTATTGATGTTGAGCAAGTGTCTGTGGTCATCAACTTTGATCTCCCTGTGGACAAGGACAGGAACCCGGACAACGAGACCTACCTGCACCGGATCGGGCGCACCGGCCGCTTTGGCAAGAGGGGCCTGGCCGTGAACATGGTGGACAGCAAGCACAGCATGAACATCCTCAACAGGATCCAGGAGCATTTTAGTGAGTCCCGGGCCACCTCTGCCTGCTGCCCTTTTCAGAGGAACAGGTGGGGAAAGGAGGGTTTTCCTGTGGCCCCGAGAGGGACCACCGTCTTTGTGCCTGCCCCTTCCTCTCGTCCCCCCCACCTTCTGGGGAGCACCTGTGGGGCCTTCACCTGGTGGCCTGGCTGGGGGGCCTGGGGCGCTGAGTGTCAGTGCCAGTGACCTCCCCTCCAGGCCTTTGTGGTTAGACGAAGGATCCCTGTGACCCAGGGAGTGGTGTCCCAAGGCTAGGTGGGGCCTTCTGTCTCCTGTCTCCCTGCCGCTGTCCCTTTCGGGGCGACTGGAGCTGCGTTTTCATGGCAAGCCCGTGCTGGTCTCTTTCCCCCAGATAAGAAGATAGAAAGATTGGACACAGATGATTTGGATGAGATTGAGAAAATAGCCAACTGAGAAGCTCCCCAGTCCCTGGTGCCGCCCTCGTCCCGTCACCGCCCTTCACGGAGTCCAGGGCTGCTCTGCCCGAGCCTCGACGGTTACCACAGACGAAGACACGAGGAAGACACTGCCTACCTCATTAAATTATGTTTGGACTTGACCAAAATTTGTGGTAACAGTACAGGACAAAAGCAGGAAACTACATTTTGAAAATATTCTGTTGCGTACCTTTGAATCTGCTTGCAGTTGGTGTGACTGGCTCCAGGACCTCTGGCTGCTCTCTGGCCAGGATGTTAGGACCAGCCTCCACCCCTAAAGTGACATGCGCCACACTTTCCATGAGGGCTGGCAGGACAGGGTGCAGCTGTCTGGATGGCGTGAAGAGTTGAGCGCAGAGGCCTTGACTTACTCCTCATCGCTGGACCTGTGGGGAACAATTTCCTGCCTCGGGGGTTATTCTCCTGAAACAAGAGATGTCCCCACCACCCCTTTTACCTTGGCTCTCTTGGGCAGACGGTGTCCCTCTTGCTGTCTCAGGAGCATCTGTGGTAACCTCCGATCTGGGGGGAATCCCAGCCTCTGGAGAGATTGGCCAGGCCGGGGTGGGTGAGTCCTCGAGGCTCAGGGCCTGCCTGCCTTTCCTTTCCTTTGGCCCATCAAGTGGCACCCAGGAGACTCCGGAGACTGTGAAGCCACGCCTGGCCCACTTCCATGGTTCTGATCCACAGGCTGTCCTGCCGTGGCAGAGCTGAGTAAGTTTGGAGAGGAAGTGACCGCCTGTGGAGGCTCAGGGTAGGCTCTTACCCACAGAGGTGGTTTTCATGGCTTATGTAGTTCATACATTGTACGAATAGGGACAGAAGTTAGCTACATGCATCTTTCATTATAAGAAATTTTGGGCTGGGGATTTAGCTCAGTGGCAAGGTCCCGAGTTCAATCCCCAGTACCAAAAAAGAAAAAAGAAATTTTAATAGTTACGAGAAACACTTTACTAATCATGACTTATTTGTATTTTTCTGCTTATTAGACTAATTTATGCTCATTAAAAATACTCTGTGTGTATATAACCTGAAAGTGCTCTCTGACCCTTCTCCAGGGTCACCATTGCTACCAGTTTGCTGGACATTCTGTCATATTGCCCTCTGTACAAGAAAAGTGTGACTTCTCAGTCAGGGGAGGTGGTACACACCTGTAATCCTGACTACTCTGGTGGCCCACTCAGGAGGATTGCAAGTTCAAGCCCAGCCTAGACAACTTAGAGCTGTTTAAATGACTAAAAAGAGCTGCGGATGTAGCTCGGTGGTAGAGCACTTGCCTATCAGGTGCAAAGACTCGGGGTTTAGTCCCCGGACTGTAGCAACAAACCAAGTGTGAGTGTTCTCTTGACGCTATGTGCAGCCTGCTGCTCCACTTGTCAGCATAGCGCAGCTGTGCTGACACAGGGAGCACGCAGGTCTACTGCCCTCGGGGAGGGGGTGTCCCTCCACCGTGCACCTGTCCCGGCGGGCATTTGGGGTGGGGTATTCCAGCTTGTGCTATCACCCACAGTGCCACGGTGAATGTCTCTGTCCTTGTCCCAGAGCACTGGGTGAGAATCCTAGAGTAAATAATAAATTCCTGGAAGCAGAATAGTTAGGTCAAATAGGAGGAAACACTTAAAATCATAATACATTGCCAGTCAACCATACCAGAAGTTTTTAGCAATTTATGTTCATTGCAGTGATAACAAAAATACCCATTACTGTTACCAGCTTGTCAACTCTATAGTAGCAATATTTTAAATTTAAATTTTTTTTTCTTTGAGACAGTGCCTCTCTAGTTCCAGCTGGGCTTGAACTTACTATGTACCCCAGGCTGTACTTGAACTCATAGTGATGGATCCTCCTGCGTCAGCCTCCTAAGTGCTGGGATTACAGGCATGCGCTGCCATACCCAGCCAGATTCTATTTTATTTTAAAAAGTCTAAACTTTATGTCATGACTAGAAAAATTTTCTTAATCCCAGAACTCTAAGAAATGAACCCGTATTTCCTGCAGAGGGGACTCCTGGGTAGTAAATGTTCTAAGTTCTTATAGCTCTTACAATATTAACTGGCCATGGTGGCATATGCCCATAGTCCTAGCTACATGGGAGGATATGGCAAGAGAGTCACTTGAGTCCAGGAGTTTGTGGCCAGCCGGGGCAACATGAGGCCCTCATCGGAAAAGAATAAAAATCATTTTGTGCGTGTTTGGCTGAGATTTTGGTTCCACAGAGGGTGAGCCCATGGCAGAGCTGTGTGGCCTTGTGTGTTGGAGCAGATATTTGTGGCGTCCAGTGAAGACAGGGTCCCTGAGGGAGGTATGTGCCCAGGGTGGCTGGAGGGTTGGGCCTCAGAGAGGGAGCAGCTTACAGCAAGACGGAGGAGGCAGTGTGGAAAAGGGAGACGGGAGGCCAGACAGTGGCACAAGTTAAGGCCCCTCTGACTCAAAACTCGGGCGATCTTTTCTGTGAACTAGCAATGGAACAACAATGCAATGCAAGTGGGCCTGGTGGGTGCACACCTGTCATCCCAGCAGTGTCTCAAAGGCGAAGCTGAGAGCTTGCTGTGCTCCAGCCAGGAGTGTACTGGCCCAGGGTGTGGGATCCCTGCACTGCAGCCCCTGCCTAAAGCGACCTGCACCTTGACATGTCCTGCGCTGCAGCCTGAGGGGAAACTCGACAGGCCCCACAGAGGGCAGCACGGACCTCACCTTGCCGAAGGTGAGTGGCACGGCCGCTGTGGGCTTGCCCTGGCTCTGATACCCTCAAATCCTTCTTGGACAGAAGCTACTGAGGCCAACAGACCTGCCTGTAGGTAGCAGCTGGAGGGGATGGAGGACACCTGGAGGGGCAACCACTGTGGGCAGAGAAAATCGGGAAGAGGAAAACCTTGAAAGTGAACCTGAAAACCAAAATCCCAAAAGCCATGAAGAGGCCTGATGGTAAGAAAGACTGAGGAATAGATGAAAAGAAATCCACCCCAAATAGAACTATGTTTATGGATGGCCTGATAAAAGGCTAAGCATGTTTGGATACTCAGCAAAAGGAAGTTTATTTTTCCCTTCACTGGGACTGCATGTGCTCTACAACTGAGCTACACCTGAGCCTCACTTTTTCCCCCCAGTACTAGGCCTGAACTCAGGGCTTTTGCACTGAGCTACATCCCCATTCCCACCCCCCTTTTTTGAGATTTGGTCTCCCCAAGTTGCCCAGCCTGGCTTGAACTTGTGATTCTCCTGCCTCAGCTTGCTGAGTGAGTGCTGGGATTACAGACATGCGCCATCCTGCCTGGCACATTTCACTTTTTAAAAAGAGCAAAGAATGGGGCCAGGGATTTAGCTCAGTGGTTCCGCCACCTGCCTTGCAAACACAAGAACCCAAGTTTGATCCCCGGTACCAAAAAAAACCCAACAAAACAAAAAAGGGCAAAGAAATTACTAAGTACATTGGGCAAAAGCAGTAATCGTACCCACATACAAGAGCCACTTGTTAAACCATTGATAGTTTAACCCTGGCCAGGGTGGAGGTATTTATACTACAGGAATAAGCAAATGGGGCCAAGCAAGGCTTTATTTTCAGTCAGGATACCCATGGGCAGACAAAATTAGAAATTTTAGGAATCAAAGAATAAATGGCAATCCTAGGGATTTTTTGCTTTCTTTGCAGAGCTGGGGATTGAACTCAGGGCCTCCTATAAACTAGACAAGTCCTGTACCACTGAGCTACACACCCAGCCCCAATCTGAGATTTTTATGGGGTTTTTGTTATTTTTTGAGACAAGGTCTCACTATGTAGTACAGGCTGGCCTGGAACTATTTAGCCCAGGCTGGCTTTGAACTTGTGTCAAGCCTCCTGCTTCAGCCTCCTGCGTGCTAGGACTCTAGGCATGTACCACTACACCCAGCAATCCTAAATGTTTAAACCTAAATACGTGTATGTAGCCCAGGTTGACCTTGAACTCCTGTCAATCTTCCTGCCCCAGCCTCATAGGTGCTGGGATTAAGGCATGTGTCACCACTCCTGGCTTAATTATACTCGTATTAAGAACAATGCAAATTTCCTAACAAGCCACAGTCTGGCTGCATCTCAGGAGTGGAGTCAGCAAGATGAACTCAGTGGCCATGGTGGGCCAGTCACACTCCAAATTTGGAAGCCAGCCTTCTGCAGCAAAGCTTAAGAGTTCGCTGTTCTGGAGTCTCCAAAGGATGCCGTGAGTCTGCACCCAGGCCAAGTGGAGAGTGGGTGTGGGCCCCGTACTCCCCGTGAGGCTGACCAGCTGCATCTTCTCAAGGCCGGTGACCAGGGTCACTGCCCACCCTGGCAATGTCAGGCGTGGGCCATGGAGGAGCCCCTGGAGAAGCACAGGCAACTTGGCACAAACTGGAGGCCTCGGGGCAGGGAAGGCTTGGGTTCTGCAACTGCCTTAGGGAAGATGGCTCTGGGAAGCCAGGGTAGGGCTGGAGCAGTCCAGAGTCTGCCCTTGGCCCTTGGCCCGGCTCCTCGAAGACAGCCTCTAGGAGCTGTTCTCCTTGGACCATCCTTCCATGGCCATAGGGTCACTTCTGCAGATATCCAAAGACGGAGTGAAGAAAACCAGGGAGACTGGCCGAGGCCCTGAGGGCAGACAGGCTGGCCAGGGAGGCAAAGAGGGCAAGGAGCCAAGAGGACAGCTCGGAAAACAGGTGAAAAACAGGAGGGGGACCTGCTGGTGCGCATGCACCAGGCCTCTGAAGACAGAGGTTCCCTGGGTTCCCCGGTGTCTCACACCAATCCTGACCTTACGGACAACCCTGTAATGCCCAACTCTTCTTTATTGAACTCCGTAAATAAAAATGCAAATTTCTGTAGAAAGACACAATAAAACTTTATTTCTTGCTCCCATAGTCTCTTTTCAGGCTGGCCTTAAACGTGCTGCGATCCTCCTGTCTCAGCCTCCTGAAGTGTCACATGTGATTGCTCCCATAAAGTTTAAAGTTGATGTTCCTCTTTGGTTGACTCTACTGGATACTTTGACTCCTTGCTTTTATTATTTGTTAGTGTCATTATTATTGTTTTAAATTTTTTAAATGTACTTTTTTTGGGTCAGGCATGGCTGGCTTTGAACACAGCTGTTCTCCTGCCTCAGACTCCCTAGTGTTCCAACTAGGAACCAATACTGATAGGTTGTTATTCACTGAATTCCACACTTTATTCAGAAGTTTTCTCCTACTTTCCTTTTTCTGCTACAGGATCTCACATTACATTTTGCCATTTTAATTTTTTTGTGGTACTGGGGATTGAACTCAGGGCTTTCATACCAAACTATATCTCCAGTCCTTTAAAATTTTTTTATTTTTGTTTTGAGATAGGCTCTTGCTAAGTCACCATGTTGCCCAGGCTGGCTCTTCTTGGCTGTGACAATTTATCACATTTGTCATTGATGACTCTGACAGTTTTGTAGTGTATTGGCAGGGATTTTCTAGGATGATCCACTATTGGAATTTATTCAGTGTTTTTCTCAAGGTTAGACTGGTTGTGGGTTACTGGGAGGCAGACCACAGAGACAAAGTAGTGTTTTAGCCAGGTGTGGTCATGCACCCCTGTAATCCCAGGATTCGGGAGGTTGAGGCAAGAGTATCACCATTTCAGGCGAGCCTCCACTACATAGCAAGAGCCTCTCAAAAAAACACAAAACACAAAACTCAATCTAAAAACCAACTACAAGCTGGGTGTGGTGGTACACGAGTATAATCCCAACACTCTGGAGGCAGAGGTAGGAGGATTGCTGAGTTCAAGGCCAGCCTGGAATACAGAGCAAGACACTGTCTCAAAATCAAAACAAAACAAACAACCCCCCCCCCTAAAAACCAACTATAAATCTGTATGGGGGGAAAATATATATAAATATAAAAAGGTACTACTTTTAGATTGTTTTTACATTCAGTTCTGTGATCTATTTGGCATTTACTTTGGTGAATGGTTTCTAAATTCACAATTTTTTTTTGGTAACGGGGATCAAACTCAGGTCCTTGCGCTTGCGCAGCAGGCGGTGAAACCACTGAACTAAATCCCTGGCCCAACATTTTTATTTTTTTAAGACAGGGTCTCACTAAGCCACTACATTGCTCAGGCTGGACTGGAACTTGTACTGCTCCTGTCTCAGCCTTCCAGAATGCTGGGGATTGCAGGTGTGAGCAACCATACCTAGCCAATGAGTTGATTTTAACCCAAATCCTCACAGTCCCAAAGATTTAGTGGGCTGGGGACTTCAGAGAGTGGAGTCCATGAAGCCAGGCTCCTCATGTTTAAGGGGAAAGGATCTGGGAGTTGTTCTGCTCCCCTCCCAACCCCTCCGGCATTCTTAGCCATTTCGGGTCACAGCACCTGGGATGCTCAGATATGCCTTTAGCGATCGGACACATTTCACAACAAACAACTCTGGGGTTTTTTTCTTTTTTTAATTCAGAAAGAGAAAGGGGAAGGAATAAAAAATGTTTAAATAACTATTGCAGAAAAGGTGACCTGGGCTGAGTGCTGGGACCTACTTCTTCCAGAATGGGGATTAATGGTTTAAACAGAAGAAAAAGAAACAAAAAAGAAATAAATTATTCTGCTCAATACTGTTTGGCATCATTGCATTGTTTATCATCTTCACACTCCAAACAGCCTCTTGTGGAAGCACTGAGATGAGTCGGGCAAGAAGGGCTGGTGCCTCCCGCTCCCCGCTGGCGGGGACCTGAGAAAGGGTCTGTGGGGCCCCATCATGCCCACCCTCCTGCTTCGGAAACTGAGAAGACAAAGACTCATACCCAGTTTTCCTTACACCACTGCTCCCTAGCACTGTCCCGTGGGTGACTGTCCTCAGCCGGGAGACTGCGTGGTGGCACCAGCTCTGAAAAGGGCAGTACTGGTGTCGAGGCTGTCGAGACGGGGGATCCTTTCCTTGATTTGGGAGCTTCACAGAAGCCTTTTCCCGACTACATTTTCCAACCTTGAAGGTGAGAGTACCATCAGCAGTTCTGGGGCCTTGGGCTGGGTCTCCTCAGGCAAGCAGCTTCCAGTCGGAACCCCTGGTGGTCGCTTCCCAGCCCTACGGCCTGGAAACCGTGAGCTGGGAGGTGGGCAGGGCACGAGAGGGTCTGCACGGCCTCTTCTGAGCGGGCAGCCGGAGCGGGGGAACCAGAGTAGGAGACCAAAGCAAATCGCACCCTCAAGCAAGAGGCTTCCTGTTCTTTGGGGTGACGGGTGAAGGTGCATGCATGGCCAGCTGGGCTCTTCTCTAGCCTCCTTTCCAACGTGCTGCTCTCCCTGGGGCCAGCCAGACATGTGTGCAGTGTGTGTGACACACAGAGAGAGACAGAGAGAGACAGGAAGACAGACAGGCAGGCAGGCAGAGAAGCAGGGGCCCAATCCTAGGCAGCTTTCTGATTTTTTTCCCCAAAGCAACAAGTAGGTTGGTGAGGCGTCCTCGGGCTGAGGAGGGAGAGCTGCTGGGGTTAACTGTTGGGGAGAGAGCACGCGTGAGAAGCACCTTACGTGTGACTGACAAGGTTTCCTGGTCCCCCGCCCCGCTCCTGACACCCGTACGGAGTGGGCGCTGGGCAAGGCTTAACCCATGGCAGGGGCGATGCCCCGGTTTCCGGCGCGACACGAAATGCCCTGGTCAGAGGCTCTGCGGGGCGAGCGGGCGGCGGCTTCACCGAGACCGCGTTTCTTTGGTGGCTGTGCTCTCGCCCAGCGGGCCGGCGGACGCAGGAAACGCGCAGCTGCCGCTGCTCCCGGCTCTGGGGACACCGACTCTCTCCACCAGACCAACCCCGCCCGACGCCGCCCCTCCACCTCCTCCTCGCCCCCGTGGAACCAGCTGGGAAGCGATCGAGACGCTTGTCTTCCGGAGCCCGAGAAAAGTTCTCAATCGAGGACCAAGCAGCCTCTACCTTTCAAAAGGCGGAAAACGAAATCCTATCAAAAGCAGAAAGGATGGGGATTGGCCGGTCACTAGCCCGCCTCCGAAGCCCATTGATTGGAGGAGATGGCTCCAGAGCAGGAAGTTTTCCTTGAGTCGCATGATTGGCTAGGAGAAACAGAAGCTCCGCCCGACTGCAGCGCTGATTGGTGCCAGGCCCGGGCCGGCCCCCAGGGACTTGTGATTGGCGCAGGGCAGCAGGCGTTCCCTGAACTGCAGCATGATTGGTCCAGGCCAGGCCGCACGGTTCCTGATTGCCTGGCAACGCCCAGGGCGATCTGGCCCCAAGGCCAAGAGGCTGGGCGGGAAGGGTCGTGGAGAGCCCAGCTCAGTTACCTCGGTAGACCTCGATCTTGCTAGCCTTGGCCAGCAGGTCGATGATGTGGGCCTCGAAGTCTGCGTCGTGCACGCCCGTCTTCCGGAACTCGCCCGCGTACCGGTTATTCTCCCAGTAGTGGTGCCAGTTGCCGCGGCTGTCAGCCCCGAAGCCGTACACGTTCACCTGAGGGGAAGGGCGACAGGGTTATCACGAGCGGATACAGTGCCCAGGGCGGGGGCACCTCTGAGACGCAGGGCACAGTCAGGCCCAGCCCGGGTCCCTCAGTTCTTCCTCTCCAGCCCTTGTCAACTTCCTCGTCTCGTTGGTTTTGAGAAAGGGTCTTACTACATGGGCGGTCCGGCTGGCCTTCAGCTTGTGATCCTCCTGCCTCAGCCCCCCCAGTAGATGGGATTACAGGACTGCACCGCCATGCCCAGTTCTGTAACTTCTTTTTGTGAAATGGAGTACATTCAGTATTTGAAATCTGGTCAAGTACTTACAGAAATGGGTTTGCCAAGCATGAGCGCTATCCCCATGCCACAGGAGCTCTCGCCACTAGTGAACCGTGCTTCTTATGACTAACCTGCATTGTTTGTTTGCTTGGTACCGGGGATCGAACTCAGGACCCTGAGCTTGCAAGGCAGGTGGCAGAACCACTGAGCCAAACCCCTGGCCCTAACCTGCATTTTGAACACAATAAGCCCTGGACAGCAGGGCGTGGTGGCACACACCTGTAACCCCAGCACTCTGGAGGCCGAGGCAGGAGGATGACTCCAAGTTCGAGGCCAGCCTGGGCTACATTGTGAGCCCAAGGCCAGCCTGAACTACAAAGTGAGACCCTGTCTCAAAAAACCAAAATAAATAAAAAAGAATAAGCCTAGGGCTAACGGTTGTGGCAAATAGTCAACCAGCTCAAATTACTACTCAGTTGCTATCCTATTTATGATTATTTTTTCTTTGGGGGAATAATATCAATTATGATAGTAGTATTCTATTTCATCATTCAGTAAATTTAATTTTTTTTGAGACAGGGTCTTGCTGTGTAGTTCAGGCTGGCCTTGACCTCACTGTGTACCCCAGGCTGGCCTCAAACTTGCTGGGATCCTCCTGACTCAACCTCCCTAGTGTGTGCGGAATTATAGGTGAGCTGTGCAACCACACCTGGCTAAATTTATCTTTTTTTTTGGTACCGGGGATCGAACTCCGGTCCTTGAGCTTACGCAGCAGGTGGTGAAACCGCTGAGCTAAATCCCCGGCCCCTAAATTTATCTTTTTAATGAAGTGGTTTCAGATTTAGTAAAATCATGAAAGTCATAGTTTGAGAAGTACAAAGCTAAATTCTTTACAGCTTAGAAATGGGGGAGATCTAAGCCACATGGTTTTTGCCTATAAAAACCCACATTCCTCTGCTAAGACCCGAGAAGTGCGGCTTCACTCCCCTGTTGCCCGGGTCCTGCCATTTCTGCTGCAGATGGGCTCACTCACCTCATCACACACATGCAGGGCAAAGAAGAGCACCAGCATCCCTGTGGAAGGGTACCGCCCGTGGTGCTCCGTCCACCTGTCGTGGATGTACTTGAAGAAGGCTGGGTTGTAGATCTGGACCTGGGAGGAAAAAACGTTAACAGGCACATTAGGGCTGGGGCCAGGCTCTAGCAGCTTCTACCAGTGCCTCTGGCCCTGGTTAGGGCCCGGGGGTGAGCACTCCTTGGTCCTGTGGCCTCTGCTGGGTCAGGCATAGCAGCAGGGGGGATCCTGAAGGTTCTGGAAGGGCATTGGGGCACCCGGGGCCACAGGACCAGGCACACAGGGATTAAGCCAGCACTGTTCTCCAGAGGAGAGGCGGAAAAGGAGGGCAAAGGTGCAGAGCTGACCTTCTCTTTGTCCACTCGAAGGAAGGACTTCACTGGAGCATAGGTGCTGCAGGCAGAGAGAAAGAACATTTGAGACGCCACTATCCCTTGGCACTGATTACACGCTCAACCTGAAAATCTTCAGAATATAAAAATGTTCTAAAATTAATTGTGATGGTTACACCACTCTAGCAATGTAGTAAAGTCACTGGATTGTACACTTTCAATGGGTGAGTTGTACAGCAGTAGTGAGACAAAGGTGGCTACAGTAAGTATCTTTTTTGTGTGTGTGTACCAGGGATTGAACTCAGGACCTTGCACTTGCAAGGCAGGCGTGGCTCCACTGAGGTACATCCCTGGCCCTACAGTAGGTATCTTCATAAAGCTCTTGAAAAGAAAATACTTGGTGCCGGGTGCATGCGTGCCTGTAACCCCAGAATTTGAGAGGCAGAGGCAGGAGGATTGTTACAAGTGCCAGGCCAGCCTGGGCTACATAGTAAGTTCAAGGCCATCTTGGATTCCATAGCAAGACTATCGCAATCAATCAATGAAAGTGAAGTAAAATAAATTTTAGAACAGTGAACTGGATTTCCCACGATTCCCGCTGTGCTGGGACACCTGAGGGGACAAAGTTCTCAGAACACACAGCGCTGCGGCCGGGAGCTCCTCCTGGAGAGAACACGAACACCGGCCTGTGGTTCCTCGCTGCTTTACCCTTGACCTCAGATGGCACCCTGCAGGCAGTGGCACAGAACAGCTGTGCCCTCCTCACCACTTTCTGGAGACTCCCCCCAGCGCCCCTGTCACCCACATCCCACTCCCAGTCAGCAGAGGCTCACAATCGGATCTGCCCGGTGGACAGGGCACTAGCAATCCACAGCAGGTCCAGGGCCTTGAAGGGCACCAACACGAAGCTGACGTTGGCAGGCAGGTTCTTGGCACTCTCGGGGTACATGAAATGGTGGGTGGTCCGGCTGCCAACATCCTGCTCAAAGCCCACAGTTGGTGCCTGATTCATTCTGCAGGAAAGAGAGGGTGACATGAGAAGAAACTGCCATGGAAACTGACACCAGATCAAGAGGCCAGGAGTGGTGTTGCATGCCTGTGATCCTAGCACTCAGGAGGCTGAGGGAGGAGGATCACCACGAATTTGAGCCCAACCTCACTACAGTGAGTTCAAGGCCAACCTGAACTACATAGCAAGACTCTGTCTCAAAGTAAATGAAAGGGCCAGGGATTTAGCTCAGTGGTTGCGCTGCCTGCCTCGAAAGCACAAGGTCCTGAGTTTGATCTCTGGTACCAAAAACAAACAATCAAAGATTCTTAGAGGACAATTTGGTGCTGTCTATCAAAAATACAAATGAATGTACACTTTCACTCAGCAATTCCATTTCTATACATTTAGGTTATAAAAATGGTTGCAGAGGGGCTGGGGATTTAGCTCAGTGGTTCTGCCACCTGCCTCACAAGCACAAGGTCTCAATTTTGATCCCCGTTACCAAAAAAAATAATAATAATAGTAATATTAATAAATAAGGGTATTCAATCAATTAAACAATAAAGAACTGGTTCAAGTTGCCAGGCCTGAAAGCGCATGTCTGTAATCCCAGCATCCAGGAGGCTGAGGCAGCAGGATCACAAGTTTAAAGCCCACCTGGGCTACATAGGAAATTCAAAGCCCGCCCTAACTAGAGTGAGACCCTGTCTTAAAAAACCAAAAACAAACCAAAAAGCCAAGAAGCATCTCATTCTTTCAATCTGTACAAAATACTGGGTAAATACAATCCAGGCTGTCATTTCTGGGGAGCACCTACATCGAAGGTGAACCTGCTCTAAACACAAAGTTCTTGGTCTTATCTTCTGCCATGACTGTGTAGAAGGGCCTTCCTGTCTCCTGAGCACCAGCTGTGGAATCAGGACTACCCAGACGGGGTGACCAGACCCCAGTCCTCCTCAGGAGCCGAGTCCCTGGTGTCTCCCCCAGCTGTATGTGCCAGCTCTGTAAAACTGGTACAAACATTTTCGGTCCTGAAAGTGGCTGGCCCATCAGCTGCACTGAAGACTCAAGTGCTGTGGGTGTCCACGCTGTCTTCCTGCTCCTCACCCAAAGATGGAGCCACGGAGTCCAAGGTGTGCTATCAGGATGCTCTGCCCTCCAGTCACATCTCCATGTGTCCTGCCTCTCTCCCTTCCCTCTGGAGCACTGGAGGGAGTCTTAGGGTGGAGGTCACAGAATCCAGAAAGTGAGTCTCTGTTCTTTTTTTTTTGTACCAGAGATCAAACTTGGGACCTTGTGCTTGCAAGGCAGGCAGCGGAACCACTGAGCTAAATTGCTGGCCCTGTTCTTTTTTTTTTTTTGTACCAGGGATCGAACTCAGGACCTTGCACTTGCAAGGCAGGCAGTGGCACCACTGAGCTAAATCCCTGGCCTTCATCTGTTCTCCACCCCCACCGCCCCAGCACTAGGTGGGACTGAACCCAGGGCCTTTGCACTAAGCTATATCCCTAGGTTTTCATTTTTTCTTTTCTTTTTTTTTAGAGACAGGGTCATGCTAAGTCATTGCCCAGGCTGGACTTGAATTTGCAATCCTGTCAGCCTCCCAGAGTGCTGTGATTACAAGTGTGCACCACCACACCTAGCCAAGTCTGTTCCTAACCACTCAATTTTAGTCTGGTTCAAGCAGATGCCTAGAATCTTCCCTACAGAATCTTGCAAGGCTTCCTGCCCAGAACAGGGATCTATGTCCTACTTCCCTGTCCCAGATCCAAGACCTGAGACAAAATGTCCTTCAGTCTCCTGGACTTTAGGGTGCAGAGACACTGCCTCCTGCTATCTCCCCTTCCTGTGAGCACTGCTGCACAGGTTGGGAACTGCAGTCTGTATCTGCCTCCTGCCCAGGCACCTTGGGCTCTGCCCAAGGTCCCCACTGTCTGCCTTCTCCACCATCCTGTGGAGTCAGTGCGCTCTCCAATCTCTCCTAGACCTTGTGGCAACACCCTATTCTTCCCTACTCCCCTCGCACCCACTGCCCAGGCACCAGCAGACAAGGGTGAGATGAATACACAAGAGACCCCAGAAGATGTTTCATAGTCTCCACGGGAAAGGGAAGGAATGTCGCTGACAAGCCGGGCTTGAAGTCGTGATCCTCCTGCCCCAGCCTCCCAGAGGGCTGGGATTACAGGTGTTCAATGCCACACCTGGATGGAATGTGCATTCTTTTTGACAGGATTTTGTTTTGAGGCTCTGATTCATTCTGGAGAAGTCAAGTCCTGAAAAGAGGCCAGAGGATAAGCTGGATCTCTGGGAGTTGGAGGCAATATTCCAGAAACTCATCTGTCCTGAGTGCCTCCAGCAGCCAAAGCACTGAGGAGGGACACAGGCAGGGTGGGTGGATACACACTCTTACTCAGGGAGCAACATCTGGCTGCTCCTCCTTTCATTCATTCATATATTTATAGCCTTCTACCCACCAGGCACTGAGGTAGGAGTTGCAGATGTATTGGCTGGCCAGCTGAGGCAGGAACAGCCCACCTACTCTGGAGTAGTCGCCAGGGCTTAGGGACTTAGAGAAGGAGGCAAGATGGGCATGGTGCCACACGCCTATAGTCCCAGAATTTGGGAGGGTGAGGCAGAGGGATCGCTGAAAGTGTGTGGCCAACCTGGGCTACAAAGTGAGGTCAAGGCCAGCCTGAATTACATAGTGAGACCCTGCCCCACCCCCACCCCCCAAAAAGGAGGAAGAGGTGGTGTTCAGGAGGCAGCGCCACCATCTCATTATAACTCAGTATGGCTCTCACCTTGGAGTCTAGTATCAGTCAAAGATGTGGACAGAGTCACCCCCACTGCCACCTGACTGCTTCCACAGACCGACAGCCAACCAGCCACCACCTGGGTTACTCCACCAACAGGTGATACTGGAGTTCACTCAAAAAAGCTACATCTCAAGCTGGCTCCTGAGCAGGTTCCATCTATGTGTCCTAAGTGTCTAAGACTTTTGAGGCTAGAGAAACTTGGCCCTGGCACTTCCCAAGCACCACTGAGGTGCCTAATCAAAGCACCCACTCAGTGAAAGTGCTCAGGCATCTGACAGTGCTCCCCTGGGTTCCCTGGCGCCCTGGGACTACCCTGGAGGAAGGGAGGCTTGATTCCCCAATCTCAGCAACCTCTGTGGGGAGAGAGAGGCCCCTCCCAGCTCCCATCATGTCCCCCTCCCATTTGAAGCGTCAGTGACTGGAGGATGGGGATGATCCCAGGTGGCTTCGGGTGCTGGGTGAGATCCAGTATCCTCCTCTCTCCCCCACCCAGCACCGTCTCCCAACATGAAGAAGGTCTTGCAAGGAATGTGGAGAGCCTCAGAGACATAGTGCTGCCTCCGTGTTGCTATGGAGACAGCAACAGTTTCTAAGACAAAGCCCTTCCTTCCACCTCCTGGGAAACCTGGTCTTTCTGCGATGCTCATCCTAAGAGGTGCTTAGTAAAAACCAGGTGTTTTCAGTATCTTTATTCTTTTTTTTTAATTTTTATGGGACTGGGGATTGAACCCAGGCCCTTGAACAAGTTAGGCAAGCACTCAACCCTTGAGCTACATCCCAGTCCTTTTTTGCTTTCTTTGGTTTTTGAGACAAGGTCTAGCTGGCCTTGAACTTATAATCCTCTTGTCTCAGCCTCCTGAGTAGCCAGGATTACACATGTATGCCTCTGCACCTGGCACTATCTTTTTCATATTTTCCCCCAGTACTGGAGATTGAACCAAGGGCCTTTGCACTGAGCTGCATCCAGCCCTTTTATTTTGAAACAGTCTCACTAAATCACTAAATTGCTCAGACTGGGCTTGAACCATCCCTCTGCTTCAGCCTCTCAGGGTGCTGGGATTCCAGGCATGCACCACCATGACTGGCATTATTTTTATTCTTAAGGTTCTTCTACCTTGGAGTAATGGTAAAGGATCTCCACTGTGGCATGCCCTGTCCCCAGCCAAGTCAGGAGAGAAAGAAGACACAGGGTCTGAACCAAACAAGAGCCGTGGGGGGCCCCTCAGTCCCCTGTGATCTCTGTTCAGGCCCAGGCCTCCCTTGTTTGGTGTCTTTGTACAGAATGCTCTCCCAACTTAACTTTCCTTTCCTTTCTTTCCTTCCCCTTCCCCTCCCCTCCCCTTCCCTTTCAAACCCCATCCCCCATTCTCTTTTTGTGGTACTGGGGATTGAACCCAGGCTTCAGACATGCTAGGCAAGTGCTTTGCTACTGAGCTATATGTCTTGCCCTTTTATTTTTTATTTGGAGATAAAAGTTTCCCTAAATTGTCCAGGCTGCCCTCAAACTTTTTTCTTCGTACCGGGGATCAAACTAGGGAACTTTCGCTTGCAAGGCAGGCGGCAGAACCACTGAGGTAAATTCCCAGCCCTGCCCTCAAATTTTCGATCCTCCTGAGTAGCTGGGATTACAAGGATGGGCCCCTGCACCCAGCTCCCCTCCCAGCTTTTCTTTGCTTGGGGCTGGGCACAGGTGTATCTAAAAGCTTTATGAGGATGAAGGGAAGGGGCAGCTCCTTTTTCTCCCCACTCAGGACATCGATCTTCCACAAGTCTGCCAAGAAGAGTCACCTGTTGCTATAACGCATGATGTTAGTTTGGGTTGGAGTCCTCACATCTGGCCTAACTGCTGAGAGGACCAGGCAGGGAGGAAGGGCCTCTGGTGGGAGTTTTTACCAAACATCAGCCAAGGCTCTAGGTTTGGCTCTTTCCAAAGGAGAAGGGCTTTTTCAGACCCCTGGAAGCTGATGCAGGCCTCCAGCAAAGTTCAGATTTGAAACACTGCCACCTGCCCACCCTGCACAGCTATTACTGAAAGCTCGGGGGCCACACTTCTTTAGTGACTCTGGCAGCTGGCAACCTGGACTGAGTAGACAAGGCTAAGGAGTCAAATCCCTCCCAGAGGTCTGTCCTGGCTGCCCCCACCCAGCAGGGCTCACCTCATGATGAAGTTGTGCCCGTCCACATCCTGCCCATAGCCAGAGCCCCGAAGGTTGCCTGAGTTCCCCACCACAGCACAGCGCCGGCACTGCTGGGGGTCACGGGAGCGGTAGGGGTTCTCGCCGGGCACAATCTGGAACAGCTTCTCCAGCACTTCATTGGTGTTGTGTGACTTGAACTGGGGCTGCAACATCTGTGGTCGGGAGAGAGCTGTGAGGAGGGAGGGGCCCCAGCCACCCTCCCTGCCTTGGGTGTTGGGGTGCAGAGGCTCCCTGAACAGTGAGGACACCCCCTCCCACTTGGTTCCTAGTGGGCCTCACTTTTTAGAGACAGGCACCCTGACAGGCATAGGCTACTCTGACCCGCTCAGGGTCGAGGTGCTATTGAACACGTTAAGTGCCCCTCCAGGTCTGTGCCATGAAGCAACTTCCCTCCGCTCCTTCCCAGTCAGCCTGAGGGAGCACCCCTGAGACTCAGCCCCACAGCTGGGATCACGGAGGCCCGGTCCAGGGAAATATTCACCGGATACTGGGACCACTCCCTCAGTTCCTGAAAGGCAGAGAGGCACATGAACCCTTTCAAACCCATACAGTGGGAATAAAATTGGTCCCCTACACCTCCCACCACCTGCTGGAATCCAAACTACTGAGAGTCAAAGAACATAAAATGAGGTAGGGCAGGAGTTCAGTGGTTATGAGGCCCAGGCAGGTGACAGGTATGGTACAGAAGAGGGCCCCACAGTAAAGGAGGCCACGTGGCCTATCAAAAAGAGCAAATTCAGAGGCGGCTCAGTGAGCATTTGTCTAGCTTGTGTGAGGCCCTGAGTTTGCTCCCTAGCACTGAAGACAGACAGACAGACAGAGGCACAGACAGACAGCCATAGACAGCGTGAGAGACAAATTCAGCGAATTGTTGCAATCTATACAAGAGAAGCTAAATAGAACATTATGTGAAATATCTTGATTCTAATGTTGGTAACTAATGGAATTTGATTTATTTTTTGAGACAGGGTCTCACTATGTAGTCCAGGTTGGCCTCAAATTGGCAGTGGTCCTCCTGCCTCAGCTTCCTGAGTGCTGGGATTACAGGTGTGGGCCACCACCACCTGACCCTGCTCAGCTGTTTCTAATGCAAATATTTTAAAAGCACTTAGTAAACTTCACTTGGCCCACGACACGGGCCACCAACTGGTAAATGCAGAAGCTAGGACTTTAAAATACTGTAGGTTGAACCCTAACTCCATGAATCTGTGGACAGGCAGGAGCTTCTCAGAGGACCAGAGATCTCGCTGGAGAGGGAGCCTGGCTGTGGGAAGCAGGGAAGCATCTCAACTAAGTCTGGGTTATCCCCGTGGGCAGGAGGCCTGTCCTGTTCCCGAGCATTCACTGCTGCCCAGAGTGCTGTTCTGGCTGTATGTGGCCACTGCCAAGATTGTCACCATGGACAGACTTTGTACATCTCAGAGCCATGAATTTCCCGTAAAATGAAGGCTGTGACTACAAGCACCAGGCAGGAACCTTCGAGGGCTCTGGGCTGCAATGATAAGGGTCTGTGGGACACCTAGGAGGCCTTGATTTGCAGATGTAGGTCCTGGAGGCCTCTGAGTCTGGGGTTTTCTGATAAACCTGGTCACACAAGCTCATCCTCACAATGTTCCTGAAAGCAAGAGAAAAGGGAGTTGCCCCGTTCCCATTTTCTGACAGGGGAAACCAGGGACCAGGAGCCACCCTCCAAGTGAGAAAGTGGGCAGCCTGTGGGCCCAAGGACACTGTTCCACCCTGAGCTCAGACAGCAGCCAGGTGGCACGGCAGGCCAGAGAGGATGCTCCAGAAATGATAGGTTCTAGGCCGAGGGCAGTAAGAGAAGCAAAAAGGTGCCAGGACGACCTGAAGACTGGGGGACCTTCCTTTCCCTTAGCCCCTGAGGGTAGTTGGCAATGCTCTTTTTTCTTTTTTTTAGGGGGGACGTTTTTTGAGATAGGGTCTCACTATGTAGCTCAGGGTGGCCTCAAACTCTTGGCAATCCTCCTGCCTCAGTCTCCTGAGTGCTGGAATTACAGGCGTGCTCCACCACACCTGGCTGGCAATGCGTTCTCATTCCAGCCCAGAGCAGTCTTTTCTGGCAACTGTAAAGAACCAAGAGGGGCTCCTGAGGTATTTATAATTACTCTGAGCCAACACATCCCCAGTAGAATATTAGTTTCAAAATTTAGTTTCTGAGGTCTCCTAAGAGGTCCAAAGAGGCAGTGGCATGAGCTACACCCTGGCACAGCGGCACCAGCTGGGGCTGAGGGGTGGCTACCTCCTGCCCCTGGCATGGCCCTCATTTGTCCCACATTCACACCTGGGCTGCTCCTTTGTCTGTGCTACCTGCCTGGGGCAACAGGCATTTTTCATCTATGCTGGGCTCCTACAGGCATCGAAAAATATTAGTTCTCTCTCTACTTTCAGATCAAAGCTTGTTTTGCCTTTAAATAATCTGTGATCCCATAACATGGCTCTGGTCAAGCAGGCCTCCTGCTTTGTCAAGACGCTGGGATCCAAAGACAGAAAGACCAAACCACAGAGGGGCTCTAGAAGTGACTCCAAAACAAGGGGATGGGCTTCTGGAGAGGGCAACAAAGGGGAGGCAGGAGTGCCACCAGTCTCACCATCCACCACCTCTGGACATCTGGAGGGAGATCCATGTTTTCTCGTGTCCAGACGGGGGAGATGTTGTTGTCAAAGTGGCTGTCGAACCAATTGGAGCCACCAGCATCGCCCATGCAGCGGCGGCAGGTGCAGCTCTTGCCCGAGAGACCCTCCTTGCTCAGGCGCTGGAGGCCGGCATAGCCAGGCACCAGCTTCACCCGATGTGTCCCGCCCAAAGCCCCAGAGTCCAGGTAGGGCAAGGTGGTCATGCTATGGTGCGAGTAGGTGAAGAGCAGGGACATGATGAACACCAGCAGGAAGGCCACCGAGAGGAACCACACCCGCAGGGAGCACTTCATGGTGCTGGCAGGCAGGTGGCTGTCACCGTGGCCACTCCTTTCCCAGTCCACCGAGGGGCTGGCCACGGCGCAGCCTGCCTGTTCTGGCAGTACATGCAAAGGGCATAGGGGCACGTGCTGCCACAGGGGACCCTCAGCAAGCCCTCCTCCCTCTACGTAAGGAGAAAGCTCATTGGCAGGAGTGGCTCCCCTGTCCCTGAGCCACTTCAGACCCTCTTAGGGCTTCATCAGGTTTCTCTGTCACTAGCTGGGCCACAAAGGCTCTGCCTCTCCGGCCACCCCAGTGAGGGGGAGTTCAGTCCATGCCAGCCCTCTAGTCCCTTGGGATTTCTGGCTGCCAGGTCCACAGGTTCCCCTCTTTGGTGGCTTGAAAAGGCCCAGTCTGGAGCAGTCGGGGTCCTTGTGGCTCATGAGCAGATGCCGAGGCAGCCCCTCAGCGTGCCCCACAGTGGGAAAGCCCTGGAACTCTCATCACAACAGAGCATACACAGCTTCAGGGAGCCACATTCCACGAAAGAGCCCTTCCCACCCCGGGTATCAGAGGAGGGGAGCCAGGCTCCAACAATGACAGAAGGACACGTGAAGCTCTGCAGGCGTTCAGGAACTGCTGCAGAGACCAAGAGCTCCTGGTGCTGGCTTCCACCCCACTTCGTCACATCCGAGTTCTGCTCTCTTCTCCTGGTGTTCACACTCCCAGTTGCCGTGGTACAGGGGGTCACGAAGCACCTACTTCTGCTGTGGGGTCTTCTGGGGTGGGGAACTGCTGCTGCTTGTGGAGGACTGCATCTAAGCCCTCTGGGGCATCACAGCATGTGTAGAGCTCCCCACTAGGGCCCAGGCCTCCTGCCTGGAGCTGCTGGCCTGGGCTCGGTGGCTGTTCTGCCCATCCCCACTCCCCAAGGCCAGTCTGTCCTGCTGGAGCTTGCACTAGCAGTAATCTCCTGGCAGGTTCCCACTCACTTGTCAGGCGCCAGGCTGCCGCAGCATGACCCTGGAATTGCAGAGAGGAAAAAGAATGTGCAGATAAATCACACATACACACAGGCTCTCCCCCAACCCGGCCCCAAGTCCCAGAGAGGACAGAGCTAGCAGTAGAGGAGAGAAGGCCCACTTAATCAGAGTGTGGGCAAAAGAAAGGGCTCTCCCCTCTAACCATCCAAAGATAGAATGCTTGGTGTGACTCCCGGGCCTCAGAGGGCTACATTAGCCCAGCATCTTCACTTATTAGCCAGAAGGTAAACAAGGACTACAGTAAATTGATTTCCCCAGAGTCGTGCTTAAGCACTAGGTTCAGCACAGGTTTGTTAGTTACTTTCAGGTGAAACTTAAAAAGAAAACGGCCCAGAGAAGAACCTGGGGGTCTGAATGTGACTCCCCAACACCTGTTCAGGGGCCTCCCAGCAAGAAGGGAGAGCTGGGCCCAGGTCCTGCGACTTGCCCCTCTTCTCTCCCGGGTGTGGATTACACAGGAGACACTTTCGGGTTGGCCCAAACGCAAGTGAACCATGAACAATCCTTCCTGCTCTGGGTGTGTGGGGAGCTAACTGTGTCGGGAGGCGCAAATGCCAGACTCCAGGCCCATTAATCAACCCTCTGGGCAGTCGCCTTCAATTGTATCTCATGGATGAAATGAATACCAGGGTCCCGGGTGGGACTGAGACCCCAAACTGCCCAGGCAGACAAGAACAAGGAGAAGAGGCCGTTTTCATAGTAGTTTGGGTTTTGGCCTTAAGGAAAGGTGCCTGAATCCATGCCCTGAAAATCTCTTAAACTGGCCTGCCCTAGTTCTCACCCAGCCCTTAGGCCTCAAAGCTCTGCGCCCGCTCCCTCTCCTGGCTGAAAGCTAAAGCAGGCTTTGCTGGGGTTCACCAGCTGCTGCTGGCCGATGCACAGGTCTCTGAGGCTGTATGTTCAAGAAACTCAGCTGCCTCCTCTACTTGTGGTAGCTCAGATACCTGCAGCCAAGCCAAACCACAAAGCCATCGAAGAACAGAACCATCAAGCTGCAGTGAGGAGGAGATCGCTCTGGGGGGAGACGATGCACACAGAAGAGAAGGAGCTGGCTTCCCTCAAAGTCAAGCTCTCAGGAGTGGTGGTGAGCTGTGAGCATGGAACCATCTAACTCCAGAGCCTGGGATGGGCCAGCACACAGAAAGCAACCTGGTGCTCCTAGAGCTACACAGGGCTCAGAGGGGAGAGGGAAGACAGACACAGACTGGCTTCCCAGGGTCACACATGAAGCTGCACCACATGCCTCCCCCAGGCCCCAGCAGCACTGACTTCAGTGTGCTTATTCCAGTGTTCTCTGTAGCCTTTTAGCAGATTATGATGGACAAGTGGCCTTTGGTTGAATAGTGTAAAGAGGAAGCCAGGGCCAGTTCCTTTGCCTATTTCCATGCTAAGGAAAAGCACTTGATGTTGCAGGGTCCTGCTCCCAGCCTCCTGGACTGGAGGAGAGCCATCTATGGCACAGGTATCCCTGGGAGGCAGGGATTTTGCAGACCAGACAAGTGACAGAGGGGCCGCAGTTGGACAGATCTGGTTGATGGGTAGCAGCTCCACTGTGACACTGAAGGCAGGGCTGGGTAGAAGCTGACACAAGAGGCTTCCAGAGGAAACATCTCAGGCAGGGACGTCACTAGCTCCAGGGGATTCTAAATCAGCACAGGGGCATCCCAGATAACTGGACTGCTTTACTGGAGAGAGGAAAATCCGTAGTTCAGTATGTTCAGGATGAGCAGAGGAGGTGAGTCACTGGCAAAAGCCCTTGCTCTGGGAACCCCATATCTAGGATGTTACTGGGAGCTTAAGCTGCTCAACTTGTGTTAAGGGTGAAATGGAGGCACAGGGAGGGGGAAAAAGCATGAAAGGCCTTTGGACGTGCATTAAAAATCCCAGCAGTCACCGGAGCGGGCCCTCATGTCTCATGTCCACCTGTGGCCCACTGCCTACCCAGGTCTCTCCCTTTTACTCTAGTTATTCACGACAAGCCCATGCACACCCCAGTGTAAAATGCTGAGGACAGGGTGCACACTTTGGCATCAGCCCCCGCCTCTGCTGCCCAAGATACCCAGGGACACAGGGTAAACCCAGTCCAGGCCACATGGAGCTTACAGTCTTGGACAAACACAATGACAAAGGCCATTAACATGTGCTGTACAGTGAAATGACAGGGACCAAGGAGAGGAGAAAAGGAATGCAAAGAGCTTTAGGAAGAAACTAGACTGGCTTATTAAAAGCATAGTATGGAGCAGGGGTGTGGCCGAGGCCCTGTGTTCCATCCCCAGCAATGTAAAGAAAAGGTAAAAAAGAAAGAAAAAGCACAGCATTAAGGTCAGTTTGGGAGGGGAAGCTGGGAGGCTTGATTAGGATTTATTACAAATCTGATGGGAGGGTTCTGAGAAACAATGTGTCATGACCTGATTTCAACTTTAAAATGGATCTTCGGAGTAAACTGTTTAAAACACTCACAGGGCCAAGACTTTGGAGAAAATGTGGAGCATTAAGAACAGTGAGGCGCTGCTGGGTGTGGTGGTATATCCCTATAATCCCAGCACTCTGGGAGGCTGAAGCAGGGGGATTGCAATTTACTAGCTCATATGGTTTGTGTCTAGATGTCCCCCCCACACACAAAGCCTCACGTAGTCATACGGTTGTTTCAGAGGTGGCTGAATCTAGAGTGTGTAAGGCTGGGATTAAGGATGTGTGATTACTAAATCAGTCCACTGACTGGTTTGACACTGCACTAATCCTCAGCAGTCTAGATAAGATAAAAGGGACAGAAAGACACTGTTGTGGTCTACCATGAACTGCTGCCCCTCTACTATGTACCACATGCCTTAGAGCCAGGTGATTACCGAAATAAACCTTTCCCCTTTTTGGTTTTGTTTTTTTTTGTACTGGTGATTGAACTTGGGTCCTTGCACTTGCAAGGCAGGCGGCGGTTTCCCCTTTTAACTTTGGGTGTTCGGTTATTTTGTCTCAGCAACAAGAAAAGTAAGATAGCTACTGCTCAGTGCAAAGGCCTTGGGTTCAACCCCCCCAGTAAAATAAACACACACACACACACACACACACACGGAACAGTGTGACTCATGGGTAGCAATGGAAACTGGTATAATGCTTTGGAAGATAACTTGACATTACTTAAAATGGACACGAGTATATCCCCTGTAGGTGTGTGCATATGTGTGTGTGTGGCTTTAAGACAAATTAAAAACACTTTCCTCACAGAAAATATGGTGTCTTAAAAGAATGGGAGACCAGAAAGTTTCCCCAGTTCTGGGTTTATTTCATGATTTCCCAGGTTCTTCCTACACATTCTCAAGTTGTTTCCCCTCTTAGGATTGGGTAGAAAGGAATGGTTTCTCACCCAAAGTAGTTCTGTCTACTTGTCATACTAAGCAGATTTAAAACTTAAGCCAAACCCCAACAACAGGATTGAATGTACCACTTCATTTTCTCCCTAAAACTCACTCAGGTGACTTTTGTTCCCCACTTGGGACAACCCCCCACCTCCATTTTTTTGTGGTACTGGGGCTTGAATACAGGGGCACTCTACCACTGAACTACATCCCTAGCCTTTTTAATTATTTATTTTGAGATAGGATCTTGCTAAGTGGCCCAGACTTGCACATGCTTGTAATCCCAGCACTCTAGAGGCCAAAACTGGAGGCTCATTGCAAGCTCAAGGCCAGCCTGAGCTGGATGGTGAGTTTAAAGTCAGCCTGAAGGCCAGGGATTTAGCTCAGTGGTTCCACTGCCTGCCTGCCTTGCAAGCAGAAAGTCCTGAGTTTAATCCCCAGTACCAAAAAAAAAAAGTCAGCCTGAAATGCACAGTGAGACCATCTCAAAAAATAAAAATAAAAACCAATAAATATATAAATAGATGGCCCAGACTGGGCTCAGACTTGTAGTCATCCTATCTCAGACTCCCAAGTAGCTTAAAGGGCCCTCTTTTTTGCAGTTTAAGTCACATATAATAAAATGCAGAGATCTTTCAATACAATGTCTGATGACTTTTTCCTATGTGCTCATCGATGTGACCTCCCAGTTTAGAACACAGGACTCTTCCATCATCCCAGGAGTTCCTTAGCTCTGTGTTTTAGCCACTCCTCTACTTCTCTGACTTGTGGCTCCAGAGGTGCAATGTCCCTGCTCCTGCACTTCCTGTGAATATGTGTGCTGTTCTCACGTGTACCTGGCTCCTTCTGCTCACCATAATGTTTTGGAGATTTGCTTATGTTGCTGCACCAATTATTTGTTCTTTTCCATGTTTGGACATTGAGTTGTTTCTAGTTTTTGGTTGTTATGAATAAAACTGCCATGAATTTCTTATACCAGTCTTTTGGTGGACACACACTCTCACTTCTCTCGGGTAAGCATCTGGGAATGGAATTGCTGGAGCCCTAGGGTAGGTCTATGTTTAACTTTACTAGAAATGATCAGATGATTTGCCAAAGTGGTTGTAGTGTTTTACATTTTCACCAGTAATGTGTGAGTGTTTCATTTGTTCCACGACCTTGACATTTTCAATCTTTTAATTGTAGGCGTTCTGGTGGGTGTGAATTTCTCTGGCTTTCTACTACCAGGTGTATACGTGCAGCAAGAGATATGTGTAAGAATGTTCTCAGCCACACTGTATAATAGTTGAAAAGTAAAATCAATCCAAATGTCCATCAAAACAGAATGGATAAATCATGGTACATTCATGATATATGTTAAAAAAATTAATGAATTCCAATTTTTTTTTTTGGTACCAGGGATAGAACTCGGGACCTTGCACTTGCACGACAGGTGCCGGAACCACTGAGCTAAATCCCCAGCCCTGAACTCCAATTTTAGATATCAACAGGGATGAATATGACCAAACAAAAAAAAGTGAGGCAAAAAAAGATTAAATCATGGATGACTGCCCACAGCATGAATCTGTGAAAAGTTAAAAAATATGTCAAGGTGTTTTAATAAATCTGAATCAGTTTTTCAAATTCAAAAATATATGTCAAGATAAGAAAGACATTGTTTATGCTCTATGTATAAATAACAAAACAGTAGGGAAATCCAAGGAGCTACTCGGAATTCAGGAGCTTTCTCTGTAAGGGGAAGGAAGGTAAATAAAATCAAGGAGGGGCCCACAAAGGCTTTGGGACCAGTGGGTAATACATTACCTCTTAATCCTGGTGGGGTCACAAGAGTAATTTTTATGTTTTCTCTTTAAAGAGTATACATATATACTAAGTGTGCCTATAATCCCAGCACTCTGGGAGGCTGAAGCAAGACAATGGCAAGTTCAAGCCCACCTTGGGCAACTAAGAAGACCCAAGATCCTGTCTCAAAATAAAAAAATGAAAAGGGGAAAATATATGTTACTATGGGTTGAGGTTGGGCATGGTAGTACACACCTATAATCCCAGAGCTTGGGAGGCTGAGGCCAAAAGATCACAGTGACTTTCAAGCCAGCCTAGATTACACAGTGAGTCAAGGCCAGCCTGAACTACACAGCGAGACCCTGTTTCAAAAAACAAAAAACAAACAAACAAACAAAAAAAGAGTTGAGGATATGGCTCATTGTGTTGGCCCTAGATTCAAGCCCTACTATTGCAAAGGAAAAAAATCAACACATATGATAAAACTATTTTAAATGCTTGATGCCTTTCATAATAAAATCTGAATTTAGGGGGATGCTGGGGATCAGACCCAGGGCCTCACACATGCTAACTACATGCCCTACCATTGAGCCTTCAGCTTCTTAAAAAATTTTTTTTTTGTTAAAATGTTTGTTTGTTTTGTTTTCATTTGACCCAAAGTCTCACTCTGTAGCCCAGACTGGCCTCAAACCTGCAATCTTCCTGTCTTAGTCTCTCAAATAGCTGGGATCATGGATATACGCCACTGCTTGGCCTTAAAATAAAGAACTATTCTGGCTTAAAATAAAGAACTATTCTGGCTGAGCAGGAGACCAGACAGGAGTGCTGACATTGCTGCAGGTGGTGGAGCAGGAAGAAGGACTTGGTGATGTAGATTACCGGAGCATGAAGGGCAAGGGGCAAGAGAGAAATGGGAATCGGGGAGACACCGAAGCTGTGGCCTGAGAAACCTGGTAGATGTGGGTACCATTCAATGATACAGAGAAGACCGGAAATTTATGGATGTGGGTGGGAAAAGATAAGATTTCTGCTTGTGACAGGTTAAATTTAAAGATATCTTTTAGACTCCCATGTGCAAATGGCAACAGGCAGTTGGACATACAAATCTTAAACTCATGGGTGTGGTCAGAGGCAGAGGGATATATCAGAGAGTACAGTTCATTTTAAAACTATAGAACTAGAGGAACTGGGGATGTAGCTCAGTGGCACAGCACCTGCCTGGCAAGTGCAAGGGCCCAAGTTCAATTTCTGGTTCCAAAAATAAATAAATAAATCTATAGAACTACAAGAAATGATCTAGAGAGGGGCTGACTTAGAGGAGAGAAGGTACCCCAGAGCACAACCCAGTACAACCTTCACAACTACTGATCCCAACAAGCACAGGAAGAGCCACTCATTTCCCCAGGGAAATGCAAAGCAAAACTGCAAACAGGCTAGGTGTGGCTTCCAGCTTCTGTAACCCCAAGCTCCTGGAGGCTGAGGCAGGAGGATCAAAATTTAAACCCAGCCTGGATGACTCAGGGAAACCCTGCCTCAAAATGAAAGATAAAAAGGGAGAGGGGGACTGGAACTGTAGCTCTGTGCAAATCCCCAAAACTAGAAAAACACACACACACAATCAAAATACTACTTCCTATCTACTAGGATGGCTGTAATAAATAAGAAATTGTAGGCAGGAGTGGTGGAACATGCCTGTAATCCCAGCACTGGGGAGGCTGAGGCAGGAGGATCGCTGTGAGTTTGAGGCCAGCTTGGGCTACACAGTGAGTTCAAAACCAGCCTGAACTACAAAGTGAGATCCTGTCTCAAAAGAAAAAAAAAGAAAGAAAGAAAGAAAGAAATTGTAACTGACAGGTCCCCTAAACGGGACACCTCCCACCCCATCCAAGCAGACTGGCTACTCACATCCACAGGAGCACAGGGATAACAAGAAGCCAGCAGCCGGCCTGCTGCTCTCACCAACACCCTTTTTATCAGCCAGCCCCAGGCCCATCACCCATGGGACTCTAAAATTTTCCACTCTCTCGACCAGTGCCCCCTTCCCTACCTAACCTCCCCCATATCAACCGTGTGCACCCTCCTCTCAGTGCCAACAGCCTTCTCGCCCTTGGCCCATCTGCATCCAGTCCAAAATAAACTCATTGCATGTTGCTTGGGCTTTGCCTGCCTTGGTGGTCTCAATCACCTCGGTCTAACCTTACAGTAACCATAATACATTGCTGATGGGAATGGTGAATGGTGCAGCTGCTTTCAAAAAATAGTCTGGCAGGGCTGGGGATTTAGCTCAGTGGTTCTGCTGCTTGCATTCCAAGCACAAGGTCCCAGTTCCATCCCTGGTACCAAAAAAATAAATAAATAAAAATAAAAAATAGTCTGGCAGCCGGGCGCGGTGGTGCAAGCCTATAATCCCAGCACTCGAGACTGAGGCAGGAAGATCACTGTAGTTCAAGGCCAGCTTGAACTACAAAGGGAAACCCTGCCTCAGAAAACAAAACAACAACAACAACAACAACAAACAAAAATAGTCTGGTAGTTCCCCAAAAAGGTTAAACACAGAATTATCTTATGACTCAGTAATTCTGCTCCTAGTTATATACCTACAAGAAATGAAAGCATACACCCACATAAAAACTTGTACATGCTGGGCATGGTGGTATCATTTGTAATATCAGCTACATGAAATGAGGCACGACAATAGGAAATTCAAGGTCAGTCTAGGCAACTTAGCAAGATCCTGTCTCAAAATCATAAAACCAGGCAATGTAGTTCAGTGATAGAGTATCCCTAAATTTTATCACCAATATCTCTCACACACACATACACAAATGATTTATACCAGCATTATTCATAACAGCTCTAGAATGGAAACAATACAAAATTCATCAACTGATAAATTAATAAACAAAATGTAGTGTATCTATGCAACAGACTATTATTCAGCTATAAAAATAAAAAAGAACAGAGTTCTGATAAATCTTAGTGTATGCATATACCTTGAAAACACTGTGGTAAGTGAAAGAAACCAGTGTGAAAAGGCCCCATAGTGGATGATTTATATGAAATGTCCAGAATGGTCAGGTGTGGTGATGCACGCCTGTTACCTCAGCACTAGGTGGCTGAGGCTGGAGGTTAGAAGGTCACCGTGAGTTCAAAGCCAGGCTGGGCTACAAGTGAGTCCAAGGCCAGCTTGGAATGCATAGCAAAAGATATTTCTAAAAAAAAAAGTCCAGAATAGGAAAATCTATAGAAATATACACTATTGGTTGCCAAGGGCTGGGGTTGGAAAAGAATAGGGAATGACTGCTGGTGGGATGGAGTTTCCCTTTTGGGATGATGAAATAAACTGGTTTGTGGTGACAGTTGCGCAACCATGTGGACAGATTAAAAATCACTGAGTTATCAGGGTTTGATGACACATTCCTGTAATCCTACTTAACAGGCTAAGGCAGGAGGATGGAAAGTTCAAGCCTGGCTTGGGCAATTTATCACGACTCTGTCTTAAAAAATAAATAAAAAGGGCTGGGGATATAGCTCAGTGCTCCCTGGGTTCAATCCCTAGTACTAAAACAAACTCCACTGCCTTTTTTTTTTTTTTTTTTTGGTACCAGGGATCAAACTCCGGTCCTTGCACTTGTGAGGCAGGTGGCGGAACCACTGAGCTAAATCCCTGGCCCCTCCACTGCCTTTTATACTTCAAGTGGGTGAACTGTATAGTATGTGAATTATACCCTAATAAAAAGTGCTACTAAAAAAAAAGAAGAAAAAAGGAGCTAGATGCAGTGCTGCATGCTTGCAATTTCAGCACCAACGAAGACTGAGGCAAGAAGATTGAAAGTTTGAACCCAGCTCAGACAACTTAAATAAAAGATCTGAGGATGTAGCTCAGTGCACATGCTCTGGGTTCAACTTCCTGCACTTAAAAAAAAGAAAAGTGGGCTAAGTGTACTCTTGAGTTTTCTGTACATAAATAATAAATTGTCCTTAACCCAGGAAAAAAAAAAAAAGAGAGAGAGGGACTGGGATGTAAGAAAGTGGCATGGCAGCACAGGGGTTAAGCTGGGAGATACTACAGGGTGTGTATGCTGATGAGAATTAAAAAGATGGAGGCTGAGAAGCAAAATCCTTGAACAGCAAGAGGGGATGGAATAAAGAGCTCAACTGGGGAAGGGTTACCTAGGAACTAGAGCCAAAGCAGAGCTGAGGGGTATGGGCAACAAGGACATTTGGGGTTGACGATTTTTATAGAGATGGGATGTGAAATAGACTGCTGTAAGAGAACAGAAGTAACAAGGGCAATTTAGTAGGTGGCAAGGCAATCCTATGACTGTGTGTGTGTGTGTGTGTGTGTGTGTGTGTGTGTGTGTGCACTCATGCACTGGGAATTGAACCCAGGGCCTCAAATCCCCTTCTGACAGGAACTTGCTAAGTTGCCCGGGCTGGCTTCAAATTTTGACCTTTCTGCCTTAGCCTTCTGAGTGCTACAGGTGTGCACCATGCCCTACTGGTCTGTATATGTATATTCATTCCTCCAAGCCAGGCACAGTGGCACACACCTGTAGTTCCAGCTGCTTGGGAGACTGAGGCAGGAGGATCACTTGGGCCCAGGAGTTTAAGGTCAGCCTGGGCAACAGAGTGACAGACCCAATCTCTTCCCTATTTAACATATATGTATGTGTGTGTGTGTGTGTATATATATTTTTTTTTGTTTTTGTTTTTGTTTTTGCAGTAATGGGGATCAAACCCAAAGGCTCAAGGATGCTAGGCAAGCTCTATACTACTGAGGTACACTCAGCCCAAATCTAAGGGGTTTTTGTTTTTGTTTTGTTTTGAGACAGGATCTCACTATGTAGCCCAAGCTGTCTTCAACTTGTGGTGATCCTCCCGCTTCCACCTCTCGAGTGCTAGGATTACAGATGTGCACCATCACACCCAATCTGTTTTGGTTTTTGTATTTTGTTTTTGCTACTGGGATCGAACTTGGGACCTTGCACTTTCGAGGCAGATGCAGGAACCACTGAGCTGAATCCTCGGCCCCTGTTATGGTTTTATAAGAGGTTTGTGGTCACAAATTTGACAAATTTTGAGAGACCATGGTTACAATAATCATACCCTGAAAAGCTGGTCAATCTCAAACTGCTGAGGCTGAAAGAGAAAGAGACAGCCAGGATGGGGGGGGGGGGCTGTCACCTTTGCCCAGCCTTCCACCAATGGGGGATACATGCTTGGGTGATTCCCATGGAACAAGGACACAACGGGAGCTCAAAGAGGCCCTCCCTAGCCCACAGGTAAAGAGAAGGAAAAATGAGAGCAGAGGAGTGAGGAACAAAGAACAGTGGAGACCTGGGAGACTGTGATAACTTCAGAACCATTCTGTCAGATCCCAGGAGCAGGAGACCTGCCATCAAATTAACCTAATGAAGCACAGGATAGCACAGCTTCAGATCAGCACAGCTGAACACAACTTTCTTGGCAGGCAGAGAAAAGAAACGTCAAAATAAGACACAAGGATAGGGGGATGGGGACTGTTTGCTCGGGGAGGGCTGGAGAGAGGGGAGAAAGCTGAGCCCTAGACTGACAGACAAAGGACCTCTTTCCATCTGCCTGGGGTATGTCCTGAGCTTCACTCCAACGGCAGCAAACCACACTGTTACTCAAAGGGCGCGATGCTTTCTGAGTTTGCAGGCATTTTCAGGGCTAGCCTCTCATTTAATATTCTTAGGAGTCCCAAAACAGCTGAACAAGGTCAGCCAGGTGAAAGTGAAGACTCCAAGACCAGTGCTTCCACAAGTGCCCACTGCCTTCCAAACAGGCTTTCTCCACCAACTGGGTACAACTACCCAAAGCCTCCCTGTTCCCCAGATCCCTGCCAACCTAGCACCCTCGCAAACTCCTTGCTTCCTGGGTGAGGCAGCTGCCAATCCTGAAGGTGCTCTGGGAAATCAGTCATTATTACTATTTATTGGGAGGTACTAAGGATGGAACCCAGGGGTACCCTACCACTGAGCTACATCCTCAGCCCTTCTGCTTTTTTTGAGACAGGGCCTTGCTAAATTCCCCAGGGGAGATTCGAACTTTAATCCTCTTGCTTCAGGCTCCCTCAGGGCTGGGATTATTACAGACAGCTAAATTAGATGGAAAATAACCTACAGTCTGAAAAACTGGGCCCTCAAGGAAGTCAGCACAAAAAAAGAAAAACATCAGAATTGTGGCTGGAAGAGCAGCTAAAGGCCAGGCCTCAAGACAGAGCTGTAGTGGCCAGGCCTAAACGCCTCCCTAAGGGATAAACAATGATTTGGGATTATACTTTACTTAGCATCACCTGGTCCAGTAAGTCCAGCTAGGCATCAGATGACCAGGTGAGTTACCAGAACATCCTGACCCATCACTTCCCCAAAATGCCATGGTTCTTTCCTGTACCTTTCCTACGGACTCATTTCTCTATTGCATCAATATCAGCTAAGCAGCTATACTTGTAATCCTATAGGTCTATTGTGCTTTGACCCTTGCTGTACCCATGTTGTGACTTTGCTGTATAAATTACCCATGACAAAACGCCTGAGTGACCATTCATTCAAGACCCTCCTGGAAATCCAGGAGCTATTCTTGTCTTTATTTCCAATAAAACTCTCCTAACTTCCTCCTTTGGTTCTGGACTTTCATTCCTGGGTGTTGTGAGGCCATGAACCCAGCAGGTCAGGAGTTATATTTTATCAGGATTACAGGTATATCCCACTGTGCCTGGCACTACCTTGAGGAAGAGGCAGAATTCCCGGCCCTTACACACAGCTCAAACTCAGCCTGTCACATCCCTGATGTGTCCGAGAAGTGGTTGCTTCATCTCTGTGTGCTTGGTTAACTGAAGTCATCACGTTGCAACATCCTGGCCCCAGCCCTTGGCACAAATCCCTCCCAGCTCACCAAGTGACTCAGGCCCTTCGGCTCCCCTGCTACAGGGGAAGTCCAGGCAGTCTTCCGGCAGGACATCTAGCCTAGACTTGAGTCCCGTATGAACTCAGCTGTGCTATCTTGGGTGATGCCGAGAGCCAATAGCCAGGAAGTCAGAAACCAAGAGCCAAGCTGTCTCTTCAAACCTAACACAGGGACTCTGGCTAAGCTTCAGTCTTTCCAATGCTGCACCTGAAGACACAGCCTCTAGGCCCACCTAGCAGGCTCGTGGCTCTGGGGCGGGAGCCTCTAACAAAGGAACACTGGCCCTGAGATGCAGGAAGGGGGAGAAACTAAGGTGAAAGGTCCCTTTAGATCACTACCTGTGAGCCCTGCTCCTTCAGGAGAAAACCCCAATTTGACTGGGGGAAGAGGGTTCACTAATTTGCTATACATGTCTATAATAATCCAGGAAGTGAAGTCTAGATTCTAGATTCTTGAAGAACAAAGTTATCTCAATAGCTAGCCAGGGGCCAGGGATTTAGCTCAGTGGCTCCAACACCTGCCTCACAAGCGCAAGGTCCTGAGTTTGATCCCCGGAACCCCCCCAAAATCCCAAAAAACAAAAAAAACTCCCTACTGCCAGGATTTAGCTCAATGGTTCTGGTGCCTGCCTTGAAAGTGCAAGGTCCTGAGTTCGATCCCTGGTACCAAAAAAAAAATAGCAGGCCAGGGATTTAGCTCAGTAGTTCCGCTGCCTGCCCCACAAGCACAAGGACCCCAGTTCGATTCCCGGTACCAAAAAAAAAAAAGCTAGGCAGACAGGCCAGACAGAAAGGGTTGGGGAGGGAAAAAATTGGGCAAGGAAAAGACGGGTTAGAACTGTGGTGAAGGTCCCAGGTGGTGGCACCCACCAGTAATCCTAGCACTTGGAAGGCTGAGGCAGGAGGACTGCTGTGTTCAGGGCCAGCCTAGGCTAGTGAGTTCAAGGCCAGCCTAAACTGCATAGAAAGACCCTGTCTCAAGAAAACCTGCCAGGCATGGTGGCACACACCTATAATTCCAGCACTTAGGAGGCTGAGGTAGGACCTCCGTGATAGTTCAAGGCCAGCAAGGCCTACATGATGAATTCAAGGTCAGCCTGAACTACATAGTGTGACCCTTTCTCAAAAAACAAAAAACAAAACTACATAGTGAGTTCAAGGCCAGCCTGGACTACAAAGACCCTGTCTCAGAAAGTGAGAGAGAGAGAGAGAGAGAGAGACAGAGAGAGAAATGGAAGGTGGGTAGGTAGGTAGGTATGAAAGGCAACGTGACTTCTGTGGCATCTGTTTTCTGCTCCTCAGAAGCCAGACCATTTCCTATTTACTTTTTAGCTAATCTGATAGTCTGGTGTTTTTTTTCTCTGATAGTCTGGTTTTTAAAAATACATGAACTTAAAAAAAAATACATGAGCTTAATCAATTACACATATATTTGCATTTATTACTGTCTGCATTTTCTCTATTTTTTTTTCTTTTTCTTTCAGTGGATTGATACATTATGCCCACCCACACTACTTTTTTTCCTCCTGGTTTAGAAATATTCCTTGCTGGGCCTGGTGGTACACACAGTAATCCCAGGATTTGGGAGGCTGAGGCAGGTGAATCACAGGTTCTAATCCAGCCTGGGCAATTTAATGATTTAGCAAAACCCTGTCTCAAAATAATAAAAAGGGTAGCTGGACATGGTGGCGCACACTTGTAATCCCAGCACTTGGGAGGCTGAGGCAGGAGGGTCACTGAGAGTTCGAGGCCAGCCTGGAATACATAGTGAGACTCTGCCTCAAAAAACCTAAACAAATAAATAAATAAATGAATAGGGTGAGAATGTAGCTCAGTGTGAAACCTCTGGCTTAAATCTCCAGTACTGGGGAAAAAAAAAGAAAAAGTTATTTCTTTCATTTACTTATTCATTTACTTATTGTTTTGTTTTTTGAGACAGGATCTCACTATATAGCCCAGGCTGGCCTGGAACTTGCAATCTTCTTGCCTCATATTTTTCTTTAGTAATTATTGTCAATTGTTAACATAGAGGGCCGGGGATTTAGCTCAGTGGTGCCAGCACCAGCCTAACAAGGTCCTGAGTTCGATCCACAGTACCAAAAAAAAAAAAAGTGTAGAACTGAATTGTTAGCATAGATACATTTTCTTTCTTTGGAACCAGGGATTGAACTCTGGACCTTATGCTTGTAAGGCAGGCTCGGTACCACTAAGCTAAATCCCCGGCGCAACACAGACACATTTTCTATAGTGCCATTCCCTCAGCAAGGCAGAAACTTGTTGTGATTTAGCAATGAAATCCTCTAGTTTATTCTTCCTTGATGATGTAGTTAACAGTTCTAGTTTTCCTTTTATAAATTAAAAAAGCCAATCGATGCTGGGTTTTTGCTGTGCATCCTGCCATCTGTGGCTGACACTGTTGGTTGCCCACAAGCAGTCACTCACTCTTCTTTTCCTGCCAAGATCCTCGACTTGCTCAGGCAGCTAAAGATCCAGTCCCAGGAGATGAGATGAGACTGGTCAAAGCCAACCACAGCCTGCCTGGAATAGGTCTAAGGACACAGCTGCTTAGGCCCAGGAGACCTAAGAAAATATCTGCTAGGGCTGTCTTGGAAAAATTCTCCCCCTCCAAAAAGAAGGCATGTAAAGAGAAAGCTTCCTTACTCTTGGAATCGCCCTGTCTTCCTGCTTGAGATGTCAAAGGGTGGTGATGCAATGTCTAGAGCTATAGCGGCCCTCTGGAAACCGCAGAGACGTCTTATACCTGTGAATGGCAGAGAAGACAGATCCAGGGTCCTTCATGTTGACACTGCAGGACTGCTCCAACCCTGGCACTCCCTACACCTCCATACTTCTCAGCTAATTTTGGGGGGGTGAGGAAGGGTCTGGGGATTGAATCCAAGGCTCCACCCATACTAAGCAGGCTCCCTACCACTGAGGAACACCCACAGACAGCTTCAACAGTTTTTTGTAGTTTAAGTCACTGGATTATGCTGTTACTTGTAGCTGAAAGTATCCTGATATACTGTCAATAAATTTACCAACATGATGTATCAATTTCTTCTCATCCCTCCCCCTCCCCCGTTTCTTTTTTCTTTATTTTTGGTACTGGGGATTGAACTCAGGTCCTTCTGCTTGTGAGGCAGGCGGCAGAACCACTGAGCTAAATCCCCGGTCCTCCCTTCCAGTCTCTTAGGAGAAACTCCCTGGGTGTAATCTCAGATACTCAGGAGAACGAGGCAGGATTACTGCCAGCCTGGGCGATTTAGTGAGGTCCTATCTCTGAATTTAAACCAGGTGTGGTGGTGCATGCCTCTAATCCCAGCACTTAGGAGGCTGAGACAGGAGGATCACCAGGAGTTCAAGGTCAGCATTGGCTACAAAGTGAGTTCAAGGTTAGCCTGAACTACACAGTGAGACCCTGTCTAAAAAAAATAAAATAAGGGTCGGGGATTTAGCTCAGTGGAACTGCGCCTGCCTGGCAATCACAAGGTCCTGAGGTCGATTTCTGGTACCAAAAATTAAAGAAGTGGGGGTGCTGCTCAGTAGTAAACTATTTACTACGTGCAATGTGCTAAGTACAATATCCTGGGTTCAATCCCCAGTACCACATACATTCATACAGAGAAGGACGGAGAGAAGGGGTAGGGGTCTTGCTATGGTGCCTAGGCTGGCCTTAAACTCCCAGGCTCGAGGAATCTTCCTGCCTCAGCCTCCCAAGGAGCTGGAAGTATGGGGCAAGTTACCACACTCAGCTCAGTGTGTCAATTTCTGAATCACTGTTGGCCCTAGCGACCTGTTCCCTCCTCTATGGATTTACTTTTCTTCTTACTGAAGGAAACGTGCAGGAATCCTTTTAACAAGAGTGTCTTGGGCTAACAGTCTTAGGACATACAGAAACACTTTTATTTCACCTCATTTTTGAATGACAGCCAGATACAGAATTCTATCTAGATTGATAAGTATCTTCCCTAAGACCTGCCTCTGTTTTTGCTTTTTTGTTTGTTTTTTGGAGACAGAGTCTCGCTATGTAGTTCAGACTGGCCTTGAACTCACTACATATCCTAGGCTGGCCTTGAATTTATGACAATCTTTCTGCCTCAGCCTCCCAAGTGCAGGATCACAGCCATGCGCCACCACATCTGGGCCTAAGACCTGCCTCTCATATCTTCTGGCATCTAATGTTGATGGGAGATTGTCTAAAAGACTGATTGTCAATCCTCTGAATTCCTTTTTCCTTTAGAAGAATTGCTGTTTTGCAGTACTGGGGACTGAACCCAAGGCCTCCTGTGTGCTGGGCAAGAACTGTTCCACTGAGCTACCTCCCCATCCTCCTCTGCAAGTTTTTGGCATTCTCTTTACAGCTTCACTATATTATATCTAGTGAGATATTGTTTGACTTTCATATTGTTTCTTCAAATCTAGCTTTCTGTTTGTTTAGTTTTTTGAGACAGGGTTTCCATATGTAGTTCAGGCTGGTCTGGAACTCACTATGTAGCTCAAGTGGCCTCAAACTTCTGGTGATCCTCCTGCCTCAGCCTCCCAAGGCCTGGGATTACAGGCATGCACCACCATGCCCATCTTCAAATCTAGAATTCTAATCCATTATTCCTTCAAATATTATTTGTCAGGGCCTGGGATTTAGTTCAGTGGTTCCACCACCTGCCTCACAAGCTAAGGACACAAGTTCAATCCCTGGTACCAAAAAGAATATATATATATATTATTTGTCATTTCCTTTATTCATATCTGGGATTCCTACTAGACATGCTACAGTTCTCTACCTATCTACCATGTGTGCTGCATCCTAGGTGAATTCCTCAGTATTATCTCTCAACTCCATGATCTTGTGTTCAGGCTAGACTTATGTACTGCTTCCAATTTTTTTTTTTTTGGTACCAAGGATCGAACTCAGGACCTTGTGCTTGTGAGGCAGGTGATAGAACCACTGAGCTAAATCCCCGGCCCCTACTGTTTCCAATTCTAATAATGCCATTTTTCATTTCTAGATTTTTTTTTTTCTTTTGAGACAGGGTCTGCTGTGGTGTCTGTGTAGCCCAGGCTGGCCTTGAGCTCTGAATTCCTCTACCTCAGCCTCCCAATTAGCTGAAACTACAGGCACTCACCACCATGCCTGGCCTTTCCTAAAATTATTAATATGCTACATTTTCATATTTATATGTACTTTTTTCTTTCCTAGTTTCTCTCCTTTTTTTTTTTTTTTTTTAGTACTGGGGATTGAACTCAGGACCTTGTGCTTGCGAGGCAGGTGGTGACACCACTAAGCTAAATCCCTGGCCTCTTTTTTTTTTAATGGATTTACTGTTTTATCTCTTAGAAGGTCCTAAACCTATTTGTACTGAAGACATTTTCTAATTACTGTTATTTTTGCTTCTAGGGTAAATTTTTCTTTCATTTTGTTTCTTCTTTTTCATGCTTTTCCTCCTGTGTTTCAGAACTTGTAAATAAGTTCATCTTATCTTTTATATTTTACTTTTCCCTCTCTGTCTAGGGGGTTTCACATTTGCTTCCCCAGATCCCTGTGGATTCTCAGTCTAGAGTCAAATCTAGTAGCCTCAGCTGAGTCTAGGTCCAGGGTATTAGGTTAAGTCTCTGAGTATCATGAAAATAAGCCACAGCCTGAGGGTTTGGTGGGCAGCAATTTTCCTCAGCTTACTTTCCCAGCCCCTGGCTTCTAGCAGCATGCTGACTTTAATGCCACACCAAATGCGGTGCACATTAGCATTCTGTTACCCGAATTTCTGCCTCTGGACTCAGAGGCCAGCGGGCCTACAGCTTCAGGCCAGCTTTCTTCTTTGTGTTCCTGTTCCTGCTCTTATCCATGGGGATGTTCACCCATTCCATGTGTGGTGGGGGTTGGGAAGAGAGGGAAAGCGGGACTGCTTTTAGAATTTTATCTTTTTATGTTGGACTGATATGTGTTTAGCGTATAAATTTACAGTGCCATCTTGATGGAATGGGTTGGATTAAACTATTCACACCAGGGAACTGGGGATCCCTGCCAATACCTGTCTCTTGGGAAGGAATATCAGACCATCTCTAACAAGAGTGATAGAACTCCAGCCAGCACACTGAAGGACGCAGACGGAGACACCCTGGGGAATGATGATCAAAAGTCCCAATTAACACATTCTACCCCCTAGCTTCATTCCCCTCTGCAGTGGGGTGGGAACAGGATGTACAACCAGCACAACAGGGACTTTCAGATGTGGGCTGAGCAGGCTTCACTGACGAGGACAGCTCCCACAACCCTTGGCCATGTCAGTCTTTCCCTGCCTAGGGAAATACGTATACAGGCTACACAGACACCTTTCATGAAAGGCCCACCTGGCTCTCTCCAAATCCTAGTAGGTCTGCGGCAGAACCAGCCTGACACTTCCATACGACTCAGAAGATCAGTGGATTCTGGAGCCACATTCCAGGACATCACCAAGCAGCAAGATGCTCCCTCACTTGCCTGATTTGCTTACTTATTCATGCAGTACTGGGGACTGAACCTAGGGGCCTCTGCACTTAGTTACAACCCTAACCCACTTTTTATTCTGAGATAGTCTCATTAAAGTCACTACGTTGCCCAGGCTGGGCTTGAACTTTTGATCTTCTTGCCACAACCTTCCAAAGTGCTGGGATTATAGCTATGTGGCACCATGTCTGTCATTTTTAAATTTCAGGCCAAAGGTGGGCATGGTGGCACACACTTTAATCTCCATACTCTGGGAGACTGAGACAGAAGGATCGTGAGTTTAAGCCCAAAGTGGGCAACTGAGCAACTCAGATCCAGTCTCAAAATAAAAAATTGACAAAGGGCAAAAATTCCAGGCCAAAAAAAAATTTTTTTCCAAGTAGGGATCTTTCTGTGTTGCCCACGTTGGCCTTTACCTCCTGGGTTCACACAATTAGCCTACCTCTACCTCTCAAGTAGCTGGCATTACAGCTGTGCCCCCAGGGCTGGCAGGGCTAGTGCTTGAGGGACCAAAATATCAGTTGAAAGAAGGCAACCCTACCTCCATCCTCTTTCCCCGGGGCCTCATTACCTCTCTGTTACTGCTGACCACCACTCTAACTTCCAATCTCTTTCCTTGACTCTCTAAGCCTTACCTTTCCACCTACAGTGGACCCTCCGCTTACAAACTCAATTGGTTCATGAGGGCTGGTTTTAACTTAAGGTGGTCAATTGAAGGCTCAGGCTCCTCTACCCAGCCTTCAAAGTCTCTCTCCCATGTACAGGCAGTTCTCAAGTGTCCTTAGAGAGACACTGGCCCAGGATTTCTCAATTAACCCCACACAGGAAAGGATGTTGTAATGTTCCTTCCAGAACTCTTTAAGGGTTAAATCTGTATCTGAGACCATCTGGAAATATAAGTGGCCGGCATTTGTGTCGTAACACAAGACTTTGTAAGTTAAAACTAAAATTCTAGTCGCAACCCATGTTGTTTGTATGTCAGGCTGGTCATAACTTGAGGGTCCACTGTGTTTCCTTCAGCTGCTAATGTATCCTGAAGGTTCTGCCTTCAGCCTCTTTTGCTTCTTTGTGGCTCTACTGTGCACCATCCCCTTCTAAATCTAAGGGCCTGCTCTCCTACCCTGGGCTCTAGACCTGCTCTGCACTCTCAATTGCCTCCTTGGCAAGTCTACATGGCACTTCACACTTAGCTCATCATCTTCCAGCATTCCAAAGCATATGAGGCCTGGCACAGTGGTGCACACCGGTAATCCTAGCTATTTAGCAGGCTCAGGCAAAAGAATCCTAAGTTTGAGTTCTGGATAACTTAAAAAATAAAAAGGGCTTGGGATGTGCTTAGTGTCCTCTGAGTTCAATCCCCAGTATCAATAAAAAAACAACAACATCCACTGCCTGCCTCGCAAGCACAAGGTCCCAAGTTCGATCCCTGGTACCAAAACAACAACAACAACAACAACAACATGCTGGGCTGGGGGTGTAGCTCAGTGGTGCTGTGCCTGCCTGGAAAGCACAAGGCCCTGAGTTGATTCCCAGTACCCGGGTGGGGGGGAGCATATGAGATTAGGTGTCCTTACTCATGGGCCCAAGGTCAGATCCCAGACAATAAATAGCAAATGAGGCTCTCCTCCCAACCCTCATCTCTTATCATACCCTATTCTCTAGGGTTGATGAACTAATTTGGATCCAAGCAAATTCTGGCCCATATTTATTAAAGTTCCTTAACTGAAACTAGAAAACTTGTATGCTTCTACCTCCCTCATTTAATATATGCACTGTAAAGTACAGAGAGCAGACTATTTAATTTAGCACCTCTATCCCACTACAGGACCCAGCACTGTCCTATGTGTAGTACACATCAATAAAAGTCACCAAACTGAGTATCATCTCTATATATAACCCCGGGGTTATAAGAATCAGAATACAGTAATAAACCTGTAATCCTAGCACCCTGGGAGGAGGAAGCAGGAGGATCATAAATTCAAGCCCAACCTGGGCAACTCAGCAAGACCCTATCTCAAAATAAAAAAGAAGGGCTGGGGATTTAGCTTAGTGGTTTCGCTGCCTGCCCCGAAGGCACAAGGACTGGAGTTTGATCCCCCATACCAAAAAAAAACAAAAAAAAGAAATCAGGCATGGTGGTGCATGCCTGTAATCCTAGCATTCAGGAAGCTGAGGCAGGAAGATCACCACAAATTTGAGGCTGCCCTGGGCTACATGGTGAGGTCAAGGCCAGCCTGAACTACATACTAAGACCCTGTCTCAAAAAAAGCTAAAATAAGTTAAAAATTTAAAACAAAACTAACAAAACAAAAGGGCTGGGGATGTTGCAGAGGGTGAAGGCCCTGTGCTCAATCCCAGTACTCAGAAAAAAGAATCGAATACTAGTTCTGGAAAAATGCTTTGAGCTTGTGGCAGTGGCATAGGCCTCTAATCCTAACATTGGGAAGGTAAGGCAGGTGGACTGCAAGTTCAAGACCAGCCTGGGCAAATTAGTGACTTAGCAAGACCATATCTCAAAAAGAAAAAAACAAAACAAAACAAGAGCTTGTAAATGTAGCTCAGTGTGAAAGCCTGGGGTTCAAAAAAAAAAAAAAGCCTTGATAGCACTTTTATAAATTAGGTAAGTATGCAGATGATAGCAGTAATTCTGCCCTACTCTTCTGTCTCTGACACCTGTAAGTGAGAGATTTCTCTAACTTCTCTGGATCCCCAAGAACATGAACCCTCAGGTACAAAGCAGATTTAACAAGTCTGAGGCAGTGGGAAAACCTGAGAAGCGTGGAGGGCAAGACTTAAGTTTCTGTCATTGGGTTTGCGAAGATGGAACTTTCTGGTCACTTCCCTAAGAAACACACACTGGGCTGGCAGGGCAGCGTGGCAACTGGCTACTTGGCTATCACGAACAAACAAGGCTCTATTTCAATTCCCTGTACTGCAAAAACAAACTCTGCAGATTACTAGCGTCCACCTGTCCAGCTACTGCTCTCAGATCACTCATCTGTTTTGCCTGAGCTCAAAGTCTCTCAAAAGAAAGAAAGTACCTAGAAAAAGTTGAATTCACACTCTGGCTTTACCACTTATCAGCTACTAACCATTCAGCTTCTCTGATCTGTGTCCTTATCTGTTAAATGGAGCCATCACCCTTCTCCAAGGGGTTCTATAAGGATTAGAGGCAAAAAGCTCCAGCTTGGTGGCTGTCATCCGGGGTTGGGTAGGTTGAGGACCACATTTCTGCTGACCCCGCCCCAGCGTGGATCACTCCTAGGCTGGTGCCCCCCTTCCTGGAGATGCATTGTGGGACTGTGTGATTCAAAAGTTAATTACTCCCCTAGATTCTGTTGTAAATTTGATGGTTGGAGTGTGTTTGCCTCGGGACAATGGACAATTAGTAATAGGGCGAGGTTACTCAGCCATCTGTTTGCCCTAAATCCAAATGTCCTGGGGCCCAGTATCTACAGGACAATCTGTAAACAGGGTGGTCGTAACTGTCAGTCAGGATGTCTGCTGAACATCAGCATGTGACAATGAGCCACTAACCTTTGTTCTTTTTTTTTTCTGTGAATCCACATGTTAACCTCCCCCCCCTTAACCCCCTATAAAACAACCTCGGACTCTGAGCCAGGTGCCTCTCTGAGCTATTTTGCTTCGGGAGTGCCGTCTGGCCAGACTAATAAAGATCTGTTTCCCAACATGGCTGGTGTGTTCCTTCGCGGGTGTGCTCCACTCCAGCTCCTTGGAGCGTTTGGTAAGGCCTTTGATCTTACATTCTGGAGGCACCGCTGGGATGCCCGGGTGTGCTCCACTTCAGCTCCTCGGAGGTTTGGTAAGGCCCTCGGTCTTACAGCATAAGCCCTTCCTGTACAGCCCTAGCCACCTTCAGAGATTCCTTCCTGGCTAAGCCCAGAGGCAGGCACAGCTTCCAGGAAGGCAAGGTCTCCGAGCTCTTCTTCGGTTGACCTCTGCTCCTCAGCTGAGCAGAGAAGGGACTGTGTCCACCCTGAGGCGAAGCTTGTAGGACAGGCTCTGCTGTCACTTCCTCAGGCCCTGCTTCACCAGATCCCAAGGAACAGAGCCCTGACCTGAGCCCACTTCAAACAGCTCCCCGAGGCCTGTCCCCTATCCATACCTGTGGCTCGATACCCACAGATCAGCAAGATCTAGGGAAAACAAGGGAGGAATTTCTGCCCAGGACTGAAACCTCAGGGAGAGGAGAGGAAGAAGATGGGTGCTAAACTCTGAAGGCAGAAGAGAAGGGGAGAAATCTAAAGTCCTCTGGAGACTTGGAGGAAGCGGAAAGGGATGGATAAATAATGGCCAAGGAAAGTAACAGGAGTCTGCAGAGCCAGGTTCAGACCTTAACCTCCCTCTGCCCTCCGCCCCCTGCCCCCTGTCCCCTGCCACCTGCCCACCTCCAAGGGCCAATAGGACCTGATAGGACCCTGCCCAGGGTGAAGAGACTAAGGTACGAACAGTCTCTCTGATTTCCTTTAAAGACAGGCACGTGTGTGTGTGTGTGTGTGTGTGTGTGTGTGTGTGTGTGTGTGAGAGAGAGAGAGACTGGGGACAGAACTTAAGGCCTTCACTGAGCTACAGCCCCCCTTTCTTTCATCTTCAGCTCTTTTTATTTTTTATTCTCAGACAGGGTGTAAGTTGTCCAGGCTTGGCTTGAACTTGTGATCTTCCTGCATCACCCTCCCAGAGTGCTAGAATTAGCCATGCCACCATGCCCTTCATAAAGACAGGGTTCAGGGCCAGGGATTTAGCTCAGTGGAGCCGCCGCCTGCTTGGAAAGCGCAAGGATCTGAGTTTGATCCCTGGTACCAAAAAAAAAAAAAAAAAAAAAGACAAGGTTCAAAGAGCCAAGTGCATTGGCTGCTTCATCACTGCTTATGACTGTGATGATGATGATGATGATGATGATGACGACGAAGAGTTTAATAAAGAGTCACTGAGAACCTTCGGGGTCTTCCTTTCCTTCTGCACTTGTCTACTGTCTAGAAAATACTTTGAATGATAAGAGAAAAGCAGAAGCCGAGGATTCAGCTCAGTGGTTCTGCTGCCTGCCTCGCAAGCACAAGGTCCCAAGTTCAATCCCTGATACCAAAAAAAAGAAAAAAGAAAAGAAAAAAAGCAGAGGATGTGCTCATGGGACAGTTGTTGGTCCACACCAGGGAGTGGCAGCTAGCATGGGCGGAGGCCCCCTCCCCACTGGGCCACGTCACTAACCCCTCTGGAGAGCCTATAGCTCCTCTCTGGTAACCATCAGCCCCACTTCTTAGTGTCCAACAACAGAGCCATGGGGCTTTGTTTTGCTCTGATTTGTTTTCTGGTTCCTTTGATTTTGGAGTATTGGGGATGGAACCCAGGGACTTAGGCATGCAAAACAACCACTGTACCACTGAGCTGTATCCCGAGCCTTTGTTTTGAGACAGAGTCTTGCTAACTTGCCCAGGCTGGGCTCAAACTTGCAATCCTCCGGCCTCACCCTCCCAAGTGGCTGGGGTTATAGGTATATCCCATTGCCCTTGGCTTTCAGTTGCTGGGTTTTGAGGACTTCAGAGAGTCCAGCCAGCCTTCCCACCATCCAGACATCTTGGCTACGACAGCTCTCCAGAAGGGCAGCCCTTCCTCAGGCATATCACAGGGCAAGCTGACCTACGAGACTGGCACCCCAGGTCTTGTTCTCTTTAAAGAAGTGGAGCTGGTGACCTGCTCCCATAGTCTACACCAGGAAAATACTCACTAATAGAGCACGGATGCGGACGGCAGAGCCAGGATTTCAAGGAGAAATGAGGGCAACTCTCAACTTACAAGCTCCCCTGAGGAAAGGGTCACATTCCCATCAACCTCATCCCAATCTAGGCAGCCCTCCTGGCTCTTCTCAAAAACACTGGTCGGTCCCATCCTCCCTAACCCCGCTTCCACCAAACCACATACACCCTCTTGGCAGGTTTAAAAGAGTCTCACCTCTGCCGGGGATTTAGTGGCACCACGCCTGCCTCACAAGCACAAAGTCCTGAGTTGATCCCAGTACCGAAAAAAAAAGTCTCACCTACCTTTTTACACTCCAGGAGAGGGGTGAAAGGAAAGTCAAGTCAGGTATGGTGCACACACCTATAATCCCAGCTCCTCTAGAGGCTGAGGCAAGAGGAGTGCAAGTTCAAGGCCATCCAGGGGACCCAGAAAGACCCTGTCTCAAAATGAATTTTTAAAAGGGCTATGGATGTAGCTTAGCACTAGAGCACTTGCCTAGTGCTATGGTTTGTGTCTAGATATCCCCCTAAAGCCTCATGTGGTCACAGGCTTTTTCAAAGGTGGCTTGATTTAGAGTATGTGATGCTGGAATTGACTCAAAATTTGTAATGCTACGCTCAAGGGCACTAGGATCAAGGGTGTGAGTGCTACCTGCCCTAAGTAGTCTGGACAAGATAAAAGGGGCAGAAAGACTGTTAAATTCCCTTGTTAGGGCCGGGGATTTAGTTCAGTGGTTCTGGTGCCTGCCTCGAAAGCCCAAGGTCGAGTTCAGTCCCCGTACCAAAAAAAAAAAATTTCCCTTGTTATCTTTGCTGTGTTCTGCCACCATCCACCATGAACTGGTGCCCCTCTGCCATGTGTCACCCTGCCTTGGAGCCAGCCAATTATGGTCTGAAACCTCTACAAACTGTGAGCTTTCCCCTTTAACTGAGTGTTGGGTATGGTTGTCTTAGCAACAAGAGAAAAGTTAACACACCTAGCATTTATAGCCCTGGTTCAATCCCCAGTCTAAACAAATAAACAAACAAACAAACAAAACAAGGGAGTGGAGGAGAGTGCAGGAAGTAGTTTCCCCAGATAACCTTCAACCCTTCCTTCTTGTACCCCCAGGGCAGGATAAAAGGGCTCACCACAGCAGGGAGGCTTCCTGGAACAATCCTGGGCTAGGACACCCATCCTGAGAAGGAGGGAGTCGGGGTGATTTGCACAGAACTGTGGAGATGGAGCAGGGCATTCCTTCCCAAGTTAGCAAACCTTGGCAATCAACAAAAATTCCTGAATCACCTAGGAGAAAGGAATGGGTGTGGTGCCTCTGCTTTCCACCATTGCTCTTTCTTCTCTTCCCAAACCTGGACCCTGGCGAGGGTGTGTGGGGTGTGTGTATGTGTGAGTGTGTTTTTAAATTTTATTGGTACATTTTAGATATACATAATGATAACATTCATCATTGGGAATTTGTACCTGCACATGATATATCTTGCCTGGTCTGTGTTCTATTCTTCCCTTGGCCTGGCCACCTGCGAAAAGGCTCAGGCCTGCAGGGGCTGATGGAGAAGGGCTAAACTTGAGTACATCCAAATCCTTTCAATGCATACCTCAGGAGAAGCTATCCTTCTGGAAGCCTCCAGAACAATTTCTGCAGCTCAGAACTCCAGCCAGTAACTGGCCCAGCCCTGGTACTAAACTACCAAACTATTAGCTCAGTGGTTTCGCCGCCTGCCTTGAAAGCACAAGGTCCCAAGTTCAATCCCCAGTACCAAAACAAAACAAAAAAAACCATGACTTGACTTAAAAATACAACATTTGGGCCAAGGATTTAGCTCAGTGGTTCCGATGCCTGCCTCACAAGCGCAAGGATCCATTTTCGATCGCTTGTGCCAAAAAAAAAAAAAAAATCCAACATTTATCCTCACATCATCTAATGACAGAACAGAGAAGAGAATCAACCCAATGGCCAGCACTGTAAGCCTGCAAGACAAGCCCAAGGAAGCCAGATGGTGAACTGCTTCCCTAGAAAGGAAAGCTGCAAGCAGTGTCTGTGGATTTCTGCAGACACAACCCAACAGGATTCCAGGGCTTCCATACATCTGAGGGCAGTGGCAGAGTGGCTAGCACACTAGGATGGGCTTTCTCTGAAGCTCTGACACACAGAACAAGCTACAGCCTCTGAGAATGCTGGGAGACTTCTGGGACTTGAGGTCCCAGAAGCCATTTTCCTTTAGAGTGCGCCCCTCCTCAGGCCAGTGGTTGGAGTTCAAGAGCAGCTTGCTCACTCAGAGTTACACATGCGGGTGCAGATGACAACAAGGTTCTCTGTCATTAGGCCCCATAAGGTGCCAAACCTCCTCTGTTGGGCTGGTAAGGCCTTCAGCTGTCAACTTTCAATCCTCATGCCCCACTTATGGTGCCCAGGTAGAACGTATTACCTCTGAGACCAAGCATCATTGTAAGGTGACAGTTCAGACTGCATACGTAGAGGCCCACACGTAGAAGGGCAAATTCCTCTAAAAGGCTCCAACATTAGCATCATGGTAGGGACAGCAGGCTGTAACTGATGGCTTGACCTAACTTTTTTAATCCATCCTATCCCCATGTTTCCCTAAGGCAGTGGTTCTCTGGATTTCTTGTGACTTCATCTGTATGTCTGGCATGCAATGCAGGCACTGAGTGTGCAGGGTAGGAGCAGTTTGAGAGTCTGGAGACCTGTCTGGCTCTAGGGCTCTGCCAATGCCAGGCAGGACAGAGCTGGTGCTGCAGGCTGGAAACTTAACTTTATAGCCAGGCTGTTATCTACTTCCTTCATCAAGATCACATGACTTCTAAGTGTGTTTTGGGGTTTTTTCCTCCAAATCTAGAACAATCTTTTCCCCAACCTACCAAAAAAACTTCCATCAACCAAGCCAACTTCTTATCAGTTTCTATTCTTGTGGCCCAGTGGGAGGAAGGAACTAGGTGGGGAGAGTTCTACAGTTCCTGCCAAAATCAGATGCTGGAGAACAACCAGCATTCTGTATGGCAGCTTGTAGGCTACACTGGGCCTAAGCAGTGTGTTAAGAGTGAATATATCACAAGGCTTACTGAGAATAAGGCCACACTCCTAAAAGGCAGTCATGTAGATGCCAATCCCCTGAGGGACCAAGGAAGGAGGCAGGATCCACACACAGAGTCAAAGACCCCTGGGTTGAGTGGAAGATATAAACCATAAGCAAGGACTCATGGTGGTGTGCTTAGACAGAGACACAGGTCAATGCTACAAGGCCAGAGGTTGTGGCAAAAGAGCATGCTGAATTATGGTGACCCTACTGGATGGCTGGGGCAGGAGGATTATGAAGTGTGATGCCAGGCTGAACAACTTGGCAAGACCCAATCTCAAAATTTTTTAAAAGGGCTAAGGATGTAGCTTAGTAATGCTTGTTTAAAATCCATGAGGCCAGGCCAGGGATTTAGCTCAGTGGTTTCGCTGCCTGCTGTGCAAGCGCAAGGACCCGAGTTCAATCCCTGGTACCTAAATAAATAAATAAATAAAATAAAATAAAATAAAATCCATGAGGCCTTGGGTTCAATCCCCAGAGCAATAACAATAGAAAGGCCCTAATGCTGGAGATTTAGCTCAGTGGTTCTGCCGCCTGCCTCGCAAGCGCAAGGTCCAGAGTTCAATCCCCAGTACCAAAAAACAACAACAAAACAACAACAAAAAGGCCCTAGAGGCCCTCTCCAAGGAATGGTCTAGCACAACAGGGTCCAAAAGCCCTGGAAACAAACCAATAACCTGTATTTTTCGAGCCAGGCTGTTTTTATTCTTTGTACACCCTATCTTTAGCTTTCTTTTGTTCTCCTTTTATATTTAGTAATGTCTTTCGGAAAGGTCAGCCTATGGCAGCTATGCTAATGGAAACCCAAAGATGTCTGCATCTAGGCTTGGACTAGAACAGCAAAGAGGGGCAACCCCACCCCACCCCTCAGTCATGTCCCTGGGAATGGAGGTAGAGAGAAGCAGGGTAAAAGAACAGAGAAGACTGGGGTTGGGTCCCTTGCTCAGTCATTGTGTCTCCTAGATATCTTTCAAGGACAGCCTGGTGCCATCTGGTAACTTCCAACACCAATCCCACAGGTGGCTTTGGGAAGCAACCCTGTCTTGTACCCTGACTTTTCCCTGTCATTAGGTTCAGCCCCAGGAGGCGGGGGTAGGGGACAGGGCGTGAACTTGAGAGCCCAGTACACACTTGCTTTCACTTCTCTCTGGTTGAGCAACTTTCCTCTTCACCGAGGAGCTGATAATACCCTGTGACCCACTCAGGGCTCTGGTTGCTAGGTAATCAATTTACCACCTCTGGAAAGTGGCAACATCAGCTGCTATGTAGGTGCGAAGGGGGGCTTCTCTTAGCGCAGGCTGCCTCTGACCCTCACCTGAGGTGGAGTGTCAGGGTGGGGGAGCCAGGACCTTCCCTGTCCCCAGTCCCCATCTTCAAGGATGATTCATCCTCCTAGATCCAGCTTGAGTTTTAAGCTCCCTGCCAAGATGACATCCATCATGACATGCACCAATGTGACCAGCTTTGCGGGAATGGGGGTGTGTGTGTGTGGAGATCTTGATTTATTACAATGGCCCCAGGGAGCAGGCTTTGTCGTCTGTGCAGGGGTGATCTGGGGGCTTCAAGGAGTGGGGCTGGGGCTGCGCCCCTCCTTTCAAGTTCTTGCCTTCCCTCGAAAGGCTGAGGTAGCCAGAGTCTCAGTTTGGGATTGGCTCTGCTACTCGAAGGGTCTATGTCTTTGGGCAAATCATATCTCTTTGGGCCTCAGGTCCTCAATCTTAAAATGATCATGATTACCAAACATACTCCCTGATGAAATGACTGTTGGCTATGAAGTGCTAGATATTAAATATCATCAAGTTTCAGCCTCACCTTGAGGAAGGAAGTGGGACTACAGGAGACCCTGCAGCTCAGCCTAAGGAGATGGGGCATTTGAGCCAGGTTGGGAGACCACTTCAAGGCCAATCCAGACCAGGAGTGATGGTGCCAGCACTTGGGAAGCTGGGGCAAGAAGATCACCTCAAGTTTGAGGCCAGCCTGGAATACATAACAAGATGCTGTCTCAAAAAAACAAAAATAAAAACAAAACAGGCAAAAATAGGCAGACCAGGGCCAGGGATTTAGCTCAGTGGTTCCACTGCCTGCCTCATAAGTGCAAGGTCCTGAGTTCAATCCCCGGTACCAAAAAAAGAGAAAAGAAATAGGCAGACCAGGGGCATCTGGATACCAAGTGGGAGGGGCAAGCAGAGCACACCTGTCAGTCTGGGCTGGCAGACGTGCAAAAGGGAAGGATTGGCAGTCAGCAAGTATCTGAAAAGAAGGAGGAGGGCCAGGGATTTAGCTCAGTGGCACTGCGCCTACCTCAAAAGCACAAGGTCCTGAGTGTGATCCCTGGTATCAAAAAAAAAAAAAAACGGAGGAAAGATGCACGAAGGGGATAGGCAGAATGAGAGAATTTGATGCCAAACTCAGAAGAGCCCATTACTGCCTGAGAATCAAGGAGCTGGAAAGAACTGCCCCAAAGCTGCCAGTACCTCCAGAATTTTGTTAATATAAAACTCTACACTCTTGCTGAGTGCGGGAGTATACACCTATAATTCCCACACTCAGGAGGCTCAGGCAAGAGTTTCAGGCCAGCCTGGGGTACATGGTGAGTTCAAGCCCAGCCTCTACTACATAGCAAGATCCTGACTACCAAAAAACAAAAATGAAACACTCCACACTCTCAAATAGGCTCAATCCCCTCACGGCGATACCTGTACCTTTCTAAATCACAAGCCCCCATCCAAGGCAAGAGGCCTATGCAAGACTAAACTTGAAGTCTCCTCTTGCCAAGGCACAGGCTTAAAGTGCAGGATACACTACTGAGATCTTATGACTCCACATTTCTGGCTCAGCCAAGCTGGATCAAACATCTGTATCCTCACAAATTGGAGATGACAGGGAACTGAGGCCCAAAGAGAGCTAATTTTGTCTTTCTAGACCTGAAACTAACACCACAGTACTGGATATTCTCTTCCAAAGAAGTCAGAAGGGCACAGTGCTCCCCAGCAGGAAATCCCCAACATAATCCAGAAAACACAGCAGCCCTAAAGCTATATTCTGATCCAGCCTCTCAAGAAACACCACAGGAGCAGGGTAAACACCTATAAGCCAAAATTACCTGGAGACAGCCCCAGGGTAGAATCCAGGTAGAGCTACACTAAATCATGTTACTGGAGTCTGACTAAGCCACCATGAGGGAGGGTCTCCCTGCTCAGACAGCACCACTACAACTGCCACCACTACAACTGCCTTGTGCCACAGAGGAAGGCCTGTGCCAGCTCTTTATCTGGTAATGCAGGGAGTGAATCACTCCTTATGGATGGGCAGCTGAAGCGAGGAAGTGGTTTATACTCAAGGGTCCTGTGACCATTAATCCTGATCTGTCAACTACATTGGGTGAAGGAATGCCTAGCAAATTAATGCTCCTCAGTGTATCTGAGTGGATCTTGGAAGCTTGAGTACTATATATGGTCCTTGTCCTTTCCTTCCTGGAATTGTTTCGTTCCTCTAGTTCCCAGCCACCACAAAATAAGCAGCTTTACTCTACAGGCTCTTCCATCATGCAGTGTCTACCTTGGAGCCAGCTGACCATGTACTGGACCTCTTGAAACCATGAGCTAAATTAAACCTCACTTCCTTTAAATTGTGGGTATTGGGTACTGTCTTGACAAAGGGAAAGCTGATTAACACAGCCCCCAATCTGCAAGGCAGACCACCTAGGTCAGCAATTGTGAACATTTTGGTTTTCAATAATAACAAAGAGCCAGGGCTGTGGCATGTGTGCCACAGGTTCACCACCACCAACCTAGGTACTTGTCTCAATTTGTGCATCTCAAATGCATTCTTCAACCTCCAGTTCCAGATCTGTGATTGGAATGACTCACTGATTCTAAGTTCCATGTACATTCTAGCATTCAGTTTTTAACAAGGTAAATCAATAAATGGCAGCAAACTCATTAGTCCACAGTGGTGTTTCTGACATATAAGTTGGAGCTATGGCAGTCTCCAAAAGCACACCAAACACTGCCTCACAACATGATGTCATGAAACAACAGCCAATTTTCCTTTATGGAACCATTGCTTCCCAAATTGCTGTCTCTGTGTCATGTCATCCAGGTCTGCCCAGTGAAAGCAAAGGGGCACCCAGTCCAGTGCTTAAGCCAGGGCTGAGCATGGGTCCAATGAGGGAGTCCCTGTAGGAATCCCAGGAAGGGGTCCTGGGAGGACTGAGGCCTGCTCCAGGGCGAGGAGCCTCCTACCTCCTCCTACCATGGGGAATCTGAGGGGAGAGCATTCCCCCTACACTCAGCCGGCCATATCCTCACATAGGTGTGGGCACACATTCCCTTTAATCAAAGGACACTGTGAGTCGGATTTCTGACCTTTGTAATTGAAAAAACCAAACTGATACAATTCCCTCCACAACCATTTTCCATTTCATTTAAAAGAACTTTAAAAAGCCCGTGTCACTTGTCGTTGACAGAAAAAAACTGCCCTGGACTTGTACTTTAAGACCTTTCCTTGATAGGTCAAGGAAGCTCACAGACCCACTAGAGCAGAAGTGGCTTGGGAGCCAATGCTCTGGGATTCCCAGTAGTAGCTCAACTCTTACTGTGACCGAAGTCCTCCCACCAGTGACACTGCAGAGTCACATGGTCAGTAACAGAGGCTCTGATATGCACGGATGACCTGGGGACAGCACTGACCACTGCCAAAGCCCTCCAGCCACAAAGACTCAGCAGGGAAAGCTGCTATTATTCCTTTTGCTATCTAGCTATGCCCTAAACCAGTTGAAGTACTCTAAGTAAATAGAACATGACCCCGAGCTTTGAATGCAATAAAAATCAGGTTCCATTCCTCATCTTACAACAGATTTTTGCGTGGGTGGAAGTTGAAGAGTCTTTCCAAAACTCTCAACCTCTAAAAATCACCTCTGGCTTTTCAAATGACAGCAGACATACCTATCCCACTAACTTCCTGGACACTATCCCTTAGATAATATATCTTACACTACCCCAAAGGACCTCAAATCAACCTGCCCCAAACACAGTCTAAGCCCCTGAAACCTGGCCCTCTTCATATATATTCAGTTTCTGAGAAAGGGACCACACTATCCATCTAACTATGAAACATCAAGAGTCATCTGTGACCCTCCTCCCTGTTACCTCCCACAGCAAATCTATTATAAAGCCCAACTAATTTTTACCACTTGGATTGCTCTAATCTTCCAATTTCTCTCTACATCTACAACCATCCAGTCTGACATCATTTACCTATAGTAGCTTCCTAACTACTGAACTCCAGATCTACCAAAGAAACTGTCTACAATTCTTTTTCCACACAGAAACAAAAACAATCCTCACTAATGCAAATCCCTTCAGATTCCAAACAGTTTTGGAAAGACTCCCCCACTACTTCCAACTCCTCCCAGCAAAACAATCAGATCTCCCAATGTTCTGTAGCAGAGGGACTCCACAAATGCCAACGTGGTCCCAGGTCTGCCTGCTGAGTGGCAGGGACATCTTGAAACCAGAACGGAACAGATGAGTCTGGGAGTTGCTGGTCAGCTCAGCACCCTGGTCCATGTCCTGGGTGGCTTTAAACTCCTGGGTCTGGCTCACAATTGGCTCAGGCTCACCAGGACTTCCCTCCACTCACCACCCCACCCCAGTGCAGAACTCATCTGACCTCGGATGGGAACTGGAGCCGGCGCCAGGCAGGGGAAACCCAACTGGGCTGAAGCCAGGGGCTGTGTATTTCAGGAAGAAGAGACAATGGAGCAAGAGCCACACAACAGACTGTCAGGACCTGCAGGGCCACCCAGAGCAAGCAGCTATCTGAGGATAAAACCCAAGGAATCTATCTCTCCCGTCTTATACTGATCCCTGGCCTCCTTGCCTTTCATGCGAAACAAACTGACATTAACACCTCCCACACTTCCTGCAGGCACAATCTTCTCTGGCCAGCCCAGCATGAGCCCTGGCAGGAAAGCCTACCCTTCCTCCTTGTCTCAGTGGGGTTTAGGGCCCATCTCTGCCCAGACCAGTCTGTCCCAACCCCCCTCCCCCTTGGGCAAAGAGCCAAGGAACCTAGGCTCTACTCAAACTAGTCTCCTTGGGGTCCCCAAATGGACCCTGCTTTTTCTGTTTCAGCCTTTGCATCTTGTCACATGTGACCTATTCCTCACCATCTTCCGTCTCTCGATGGGATCTGCCTGTGAACCCAGGTCTTGCTTGAAATCCTGGCTAGATCAGAACTCCAGGGGAAAAGGGTGGAGGGATTTGGAACAGAGAGAACAGGAACTGTGTTAATAGCCTCCCCAGGGCCTGACCTGTGGCCAGCATAGGAGGGGAGGAATGTGATGAGATACCTGCCTGAACCCAGCCCCAGCTGGGGCAAGAGTCGGAAGGGGGTGAGGAACTACTGACAAGAGGGCCAGCTCCCTTGGCTGCAGGAGCCTACATGCTCCAGAGATATCAGAGTTCGCTGCTGTAGCTTAATGCATCCAAGCAGATTAGGAGAAAGGGCAAACCAATTTCCAGGCATCTAGATCGCTCAGTGGCAGCCTAGTCCCCAACTCTGCCTCCCGACTCCTCTGTCATGTTGACCATGTGGTTTGAGTAAATCCCTCAGCAGTCCTCTGCACTTTTTATTCACAGAGGACACTGAGGCCCAGAGATGGGCAACAACTCATCCCTGGGTCACACAGCACTGCTTGGGGGCCAACAGAGAGCCTGCTGGTCCCTCATGTTCTGCACTAGATGAGTGGCAGGGTGGGCCCACTACCCAGGATGGGCAGGAACTGCTAGGACTGGTAGCATGCGTAGAAGATGTCCTGCATAGTACTTCACCCAGCTCTGAAGGAAGTGAAGAACGAAGACAGCTGGGTTTCCACCAAGGAAATGCAACTTGAGAGACTAAAACTCACATTTTATCTTAGAAGTTTCCCCACTGTTGCTTAAAGGTTAAGTAGGGATTGCTTTGCAGGTGCTGAGGAAATTCCTTCTCCAACAGCTGTCACTTCGGCATTGGGGAGACCTCCCTGACAGAAACTATTTACCTGCTCCCTATTTCACAGCATCTTCCTAAGGAAATCCTCCTCCACAGGAAGAGCCTGATCACTTCTCGGCCTTTTGGCTAAGATCAAGTGTAGGAAGAGCCTGAACAGGCTCCTCATTCTTCTCCTCACTCTTCATGTTTTGTCTCTGGAACTACCCAGGCACCTAGGGGCTTCCCTTGAGCTCTCCTGGACGCCACAGGAGTCATGCCGAGACCAAACAGCCAGGGGAAATACCAAGCCCTCTGGGACAGGAAGCCACAGAGAAGCTAACCCCTGGAAACTCCCTTGTGGGTGGCCACCCGACCTGGCCCAGGCCTCATGCTCTGGAGCAGAGGGGTCAGAGGCTCTCCTCCTCCCAAGCCTTTCCCAGCCAGCCTCATCCCCTTCAGGTTGCTGTTTTTCTGCACAGCTCAAGGATACCACACAGGCCCACTGAAACCTTCAATTCCTCCTGAAACTGGTTCCAGTCACCATCTGCAGCAAATGACCCGTATTTTATCTTTAATTGGATTTAGATGGGGACGTGGGTTGGGGAAAACCCCACTTATGGAATAAGGGAGACTCAACATCTCTTTCAAACTCAAAGGAAGCAAGAGGGAGTGGAGTAGAAAAGACAACACAGAGGAGGGGGTGGAGTGGTGTGGTGACATAGCAAGGAGATTCTCGCCTCACCCCTACAATTTCCTTATCTGTTCTCTTCCCTCCTTCTACTTCTCACCTTCCTCTCTTCATTACCAGCCTCATCCTCTCCAAATCCTCTTTAACCACAAAATAAATAACTTGTTGATTTTTCCTCACCAGAGCAGTTCCCACTAGACCAATCAGCTACTTGCATTTGTTGCTGATTCTCTTCCTCTGAAGGCTGCTGACCTGCTAAGGCTGGGAGGCTGGTACCTGTCCATAGGGCTAGGACTCCACACCTGACATCTAAAAGATTCCTAGAGAAGAAACAGCAGGGTGGGGATTGCTGGGAAAGAGGGTGTCACACTAATACCTCCAGGGTCTTCACCCTGCAATGCTGCCCTTCCAGGAAGAGAGGCCTTTTCTGCGCACTGAGCATGGCTTCAAGCCCTAACCACACAGCAGTGGTGCTACATCTGAGTGCCTCTCAATATCCCTGCTCCGATCCTGTATTAGAAAACGAAAAAGGACAGTAATGAGCCTAACCCAGGCAGAGGTGAGAAACTGAGACCTGCTGGGTGCAGAACAAGCCCTGAACAAGGCATCTGAGGCAAGAGACCCAGTTTCTGCTGGCTCCTTTCCCACCTCAGCAGCAACAGTTTACCCTTTCTGGGCCTCACAGTTTGCACAAAGGGTCTTACCTATTTGTAGGAAGTGCCTGGGCTTAAGTTTTTTTAAATATCTAATACCAGAACTACGTGTGTTGCGTTAGTATTACTACTGTACAAGTAAAAATTTAGCATTCAGAGGCTGGGGATGTAGTTCAGTGGTAGATCACCTGTCTAGCATGGAAAAGGCCCTGGGTTCCATCCACATCTGTGGAAAAAAAAAAGGTAGCATCCATATGGAAACAAAAACAAGTTATATTTTCCTCCTCTGGATCCCTCTTGTCTCTTCTCTTCCTTATTGTAAATATAATAGTCCCTTCCATTCAGAGATGGGAAAATATCACAGAGACCTGAATTGAGGTAAACAGCCCTCTTCAGTTCAAGAAGTGGGAATGCTCTGCTCTGAGAATCTGGAGATAAAGTACCCTTTGGCATAGCTCCTCCTGCCTTTGCCAGAGTGGGCCCTGATCCAGGAGGAAATTTATCCAGGGCTCAGCTAGAAAGCAAAGGGGGTGGGGCTGGAGTACTAGGTTAGATCTGCAAAGGCAACATGAACGTGTGAGTGACAGGATGTTGTAATTACAATAATGATTTATAAAGAAGCAACAAGAAGTACTTGAGAACGGCTGGCTGGGGACACAGCAGCAGTCCCTGGCGAATCCAGCATAACTGGAAGAAAAGGCTGCTTTCCTCAGATGTGGGGAAAGTTCAGATCCTCTTCTTGCAAAATGTCACTTGGAAATGTCTGTCCTGATGGTTAACAAAGATATATTGTTAGTGACCATTCTGAGCACAGAGGGAGGAAAATGCAGGTCCCCAGAGAGTTGGGCCAGAGCTTACCTAGAAACCTAGTAAGGGCTCAGGTACAAGGGAACATGGGGAGGAGGGGAGGCCGGAACACAGGAACTGAAAGAAGAAAAGGGGAAGGAAAGAGGAGCCCACCCTGGGCTGAGGTGAGGAGGGAAGGATGTGACAGTCCTAAGCTGCCCACAAAGCCTCAGGTGCTTTCAGGATGCAGAGGGCCTCTGGGCCTCCTCAGGGCCGAGGCCCCAAACCTCAGGCCTCTCAGGGACAGAAGTATTGAGCTTATCAGGATTCCAGGTATGCTATCAACATCCATGTGCCACTCCCCCAAAGCAAGAGCATGTCATCTCCTGCAAATCTTTCCTCCTCCTGACTGCCTCATTTAGGCTGAAGAAACTAACCCTCATCACCTAGCCACTGAAATGCCAAATTCCAAACAATCAAGTGTTGGTTTCAGAAGATGATACTGACTTTCACAACCTCTCTTGAACCAGTCTCCTCTTTTCCATTTCTACTGCCAAGTCCCAGCCTTAATAACATTTCATCTGGACCCTATCTAGCTTTCCATATACTCCCTCCCTTCTCTCCTTGTCCCCTGATGACCCAGCCATACCTTGCTGCACACCAGTGGGCTCTCAGCCTACTCAGAACCTTGTTACACTAAGTAACCCCTTTGCAACCTGCCAACTCAAATCCCTGTCTAACACCTTTCTGGACTGATCTTTTTCCAGAGTCTGGAAGTGCCCATTTCCTGTTTTGGGTACTTCTGCTTTGGAAACAGTCTGGAGGAATCACCTACAATGCCACTAGTCCTTCCCTCACCGGTGCAGGACAACCGGCCCAGGTTGGGCCAACCAGTTATTTCCTCTCTGAGTTGTGAATCTCAAGCTGTGGTGACACAATTACTAAACACAGGAAGACAAAACTACTGTGCATATAAAATATACTATAATAAAGAGGTTTTAAACTCACCAAAAAAAAAAATATATATTACTGAACCCAGCCAGAGTAGATCTGCCCTGGCAACAGTGGTACCCTCATTGAGGCTAGCCTTTGGGCCCTACCATACCCACTCCAAGATCCTGGAGAGGATATGGGTCCTGAGTCATCCCTCTGATTCTGATAGTTATTCTGGCCTTCTAAGGAAGCCCTTCCCTGCCAAAGTCTGAGCCCCAGCACTTTGGTCAGATGGCACTCAGAAAACAATACCCCCCCCAAAAAAAAACAATACCCCAAAGTGAAAGCCTCAAAAGCCCAGTTTCTATCTGACCTTTTCCTGTTCTCCTGTCTCCTGCTCCCCCCACTCCTCTCACCCCAGGAAACCCATAGAACCAGAATTTCTATTCCCCAAGGCAAGTCATAGAAACTAGAACTCCTTTCCACAAAGCAAGCCATAAAGCCTAAAAATGTTACTCTAATTTTTGCCTGCCTGACCATAAAGAAATTCTCTGACCTACCTTGTCTGATAGATCACACTCTCATTTCAGAAGGGTCCTGTACCACACTCAAGAGAAAGGAAAGAGTCATAAAGAGGTCAAGTAGAATCTGAATAGACAAGCCTTGCTGGGTTTCTCCAATCTAGGCACTGGATCATATCCTTTTGTCCAATCACACTTTGTTTGGCTGGCCTGGAACTCAAGGTGATCCCCCTGCCTCAGATTCCCAAGTGCTGGGATTACAGGTGTGTGCCACCACACCCAGCTCTGTCCCATCATATTGTTACTTGGTTGTCTATGCTTCATCCAACCCAAACATAAAAATGGATAGTTCACCCTAGGGTCTTTGCAGCTTCAATCTGAAGGCCTCCATGTCACATAAATTATGATCAAATAACTTATTATGCTTTTTCTCTTATTACCTTTTTGGTATAGGCATACAACTTTTTGGTAAAGGGTGCCATGACCCTTTACAATGGGCTAGAAAGGGATCAGCCCCTTTTGACCCTACATCTTCAGTCAACAAACAAGATCTTATTAGTTTTTAAATATATCCTCTAAGCTCTAGTAGAAAGGGACAACTCCCTAAATGGGCCCTGATGATCTCTTTCCATCTCGTGACCCTTTCAGCTCACCAGCCCACAGGGCCTGCTGGAATTCTCCGGTCCCATACCTCTGCTGAGGCCAATCCCTGTTGTGAGCCCTCTGCACAGATTATGACTTCTACCTCCTTTAAACCTACAACTACCAGCTCGACCATCTGGCCTTACACTGCAGACAGACTGGTGTACGTGTCTTATCTGCCTCCCAGAGTGCAGGAACTTGCTCATTGTTGTCTACTCCACAACCCCCAACATAATTCCTGATTCAAAAAAAAAAACAGACTTTTTAAAAACTTTTTTTCCCCTAAAGGCAAGGTCTTGCTATGTAGCTTAGGCTGGCCTTGAACTCATCATGATCGTGATCGTCCTGCCTCAACTCTTCTCGAATGGTGGGATCACAGGCATCTGCTACCACACCTGGCTTGCATCAGAGTTCTTGGGACAAATTACGCCAAAGGACAATTACAGGTTTGCTGGACAAGACAGCAAGTGACTAAAAGCATGGGGTGTAATGTCAGAAAGATCTGGGTTCCAATCCCAGATCGTGCTACTAGCTTTCTGAATTTAGACATGTTTTATAAATCCTCTAAGTCTCAGTTCTTCACCTGTGAAATGTCAACAAGGATGCCAACCTCACAGCATTGGTGCGAGGATTCACTAACAAGTGAGAACATCTAGCCCTGTGCCCAGCTAGCAGTAAGTGCCCAATCAACAGCAGTCATTATTGGAGCTACCCTATTAGTAGCAACTGGCTCAGCAAATGCTCAGCAAGAGGGTTGGAATCAGGAGTCCTAGGACTGCTGTGTGACCCACAGTGCATCTCTCTGTCCCTCACTAACCCTACCTGAGTCTTTATCTGCCTCCTATCTGTATCTACTTCTAGGTCTAAAAGTACCCCTTATTACAGGCGTGGTGGCATAAGAGATCAGCCTGGGCTACATAGTGAGTTCAAGACCAGCCTGGAATGTGTATTAAGACCCTGTCTCAAAAGATATAAATCAGTCATCAATCTACCTGTCATGGCTTGTGAACAGAAAATGTTTTACAAAGCATAATAGGATTCCTCTGCTTGTCTAGATTCCAGATTCCCAAGCACCCTGTCTAGTGCGTGGTCATGGCGGGACTTTACCTGGCAGGCACCCCAACCCACTAGGTCTGGGAGACACAGGGGATAGCAGGGCCTGGCACAGCCTCTGCTTCACTATGTCTAGAAACCACCCTTTCCCAAACCCTTGCTTCCTAAGAGTCCTGCTTGGCCATGAGACCTTCCTTCAAAAAACAATGGGTTATGTAGGACTGGAAAATGACAGAGGTCACAGTGGGGCTGGCGGCTCAGGCACCACAAGTCAACCCTCTCTTTAACCTAGCCAACCCTGCTTGGGCAGCATTAGAATGAAAGAAAAGGGCCAAATTAGTGCAGCTGCCAAAACAAGCCTGGGTGAGGAAGTAAGGTAGAAAGAAGTCTCTTAAAACTTTACATCTGCCCAGATTAATTTGTCACTCACTGTAATGGTCCCAAACTAGTAGTTTTCAAAGTGCCCCAAGGAGCTGGGTAGAAATGTAAATTCTACCTAGGTGCCAACCAGACTAACTGAATCAGAAAACTGGTAGTGTGGGCCAGCAATCTGTGCCTTAACCAGCTGTCTAGGTAATTCTAATGCCTGGTCAAGTACCTCTGCCTTGAACTTTCAATTATGGGATACTCTGCTTTAATTTAAGCACTGAACACCTACTATGTGCAGAGGACTGAGCAAATGAGGGTATTTCAGAAATGAGGACATATTTGAAGAGCTTCCAGTCTAACAAGGGCCAATATCAAGTACACAAATAACAGGAGAACAAGGCAGAATGTGGTACAGAGCAACACAAAGGAATCTGCTTCCCACCCTTCTCCCCCAACCGTACCCTCCAGATCTCATGCCATGAGAAGAGAATACCAGGTTTAGTAAAGCCAAACTGCTCACCTCCCCTGCCCAGAAACTCCAATCCTAATGGTTCAGATTTCTCAATCCCAGGTGGCACTCTTAGGGTCCTTACCAAGCCTTGGCGGGTGTGTGTGTGTATGTGTGAGTGTGTGTTTCCACTAGACCACACCTGGTGGTTCTTAGGGTGCTTCAGATTGGTTCTCTCCGGAGTTTGGGCTCTGAAAGTGCCCAGGGGCTGGTCAGCACCACAGCACATCAGCACCGTAGCACCTCACAACAGTGCACTCAGGGCAGGGTCACTCCCACCGCCCCTGGCAAGCTTGCAGTGTGCAGATGCAGACATAAACACACACAGACTGTTGGCCCCCTGGCCTCCCTTCCTCTGCTCTCAAGTTACAAGGTTAAAAGCATCCTATTCACAGCCAAGGGGGAGGGCTGGGACCAGGGTGCTGAAGCGAAGAACCATCTGGTTCAGATCAAGACTGCTCACTCAGGACCCCTCCAAACTCAACGAGTGCATCCTCCCTTCCCAAGGACTCCAGATTTCCCTCCCTCCCTTCTCCCCTTCCTGCCGGCAGACCAGGGGTTGGGGTAAAAGCGTCGAAGATGACAAAACAAAAAATTAACTATAAAGGCAAGTCTGCTCCCTCTCTCTGAATCCTTGTTATCTTTCCCTTCAAATTCTCAGCACCAGAACTAAACTTGAGATTACCGCCTACAGATACTTCGGCTTCCTCCATAAAGTGCTCAGAGCACCTAGCAGGTAGCCCTCTTCGAAAAGGGCACCCCTCCAAAGTTAGCAGCAGAAGCCACATGAGGCTTAGGGGTGTGGTCCCCTTATGCCACACTGTGTCCATAAAGAGAGCCAATCCTTTCCGTCTCTGAGGGACTTCCAAGCCCACCAGACATAAGAGGAAGGGATGGCCACCCAGGTTCCAGACATCTGTCCCAAAGACATAGCATGACTGTGAGTTACAGCCTAGCAATCACTGTTTCCCAGGGGCACAAGGGTGCCCTGAACATCCCTCACTCAGCAGCTTTGGCTGAAAGAAGCTGCAGGTCCCTTTGACCACCAGTACCTCTCTCTCCCCCAGTCCCACCTTAGACTCTTTCTCCAGTCCTTTGCAAAGCTGGGAGGCAAGAGCCAAGATGGGAGATGGATGCAGTTGGCAAGGGATAGAAAACAAAAGGCTAAGTCGAGCAAGCAGCAATGGGTGGGTGCCTCCTTCCCCGGCACAGAGGACCAGAGCCGTTATGCAAAGGAGAGGGCAACAGATGTGGTAGCAAAGATACAGGGGAGACTAGAGTGAGCTCAGTCCAGAGCTACACCAGGGGCTGGGAAGTTTGGACCAGTAACAGGGGAAAGACTGTAGGGAAGAAATGAGTCTTCCATCCCAAGGCATGGGAAGAACAAGAGACAAGGGCCGGGCTCAAGCCAGCGTCCACAGGACTGGCATACTGGCCAAGTTTCTGGCTTGCACCATGCCTCAGTTTCTCCAAAGTAAGAAGGAGATCAAAGTGACAGGTCTTATTAGATAGAACCGGGCCACAGAGGGTGACTAGGGAGCAGCAGTAGGTAGGAGAAGGACTGTTGGAGAAAGATGAGGGAGGTGCTAACAGTGCAGACAGCTTCTGACCAAGAGGAGTGGAGCAGGGGTCTCCAACTGGAGGCGAGGCCAGAGCACCAGGGGCTGGGGGTGCGAACTGCAAGGCAGTGGACTGAAAGTGGAGACTGGGGCAGGGAGCGCTTCCAGGGCTGGGGCGGGGGGCTGCCGGCAAGGGGTGCTCCTGGAAGGAGCTCCGGGAAGGCTGGGAGAGGCTTGACACGAAGAAGCAGAAGGCGGGGATCCGGATCGAGGCCAAGGCGAGCGGACCCCCGCCCACAAGGCGCCCCGACCCCGGGGAAGTTTCGGGTCTGGACCCGGCCAGTCTGCACCGCTGGGCCGAGCCCGCTGTCCGCGCACAGGAGGTTTGGGGCAGCGAGGGGCCCGGGGCGCTCCGCATCCCGCCCGCCCTCATCCCGCCCGCGCACCTCAGTCAGCGCCGGGCGCCGCGCGGGCCATGCTTGCCGCTCCTGCCGCCTCCTCCGCCCGTGCAGAAAGCCGCCGCCGCCGCCTCCTGCGTCCAGACCCGTTAGGTCCGCGGCTCTCGGTCTGCCAGCAGCGGGCCAGTAGCGCCCTTGCCTGGCCCTGCCCTCCCGAAGCACCGCCGCCTCGCCTCAGCCTGGCCCCTCCCCCCACCCCAGCCCGGCTGAAGGGAAGGGTGGGGGAAGGGGACGGGTGCCCCCTCCCCATTCACATCCTCTCTGTCTCGTCCCTCCCACCCCTCCCGCACGCGCGAAGTATTCTGGGATATGGAGTCCAGCGAGCGTTGGGCTGCCAGGGGCGCCCTCCTCAAGGACTACCACTCCCAGAGAGCACTGCACTTCAGCCCAAGGAATTGTGGCCTTTGTAGTTCTGTCGGTGCTCAAGGGGCGCAAGAGGCAAAGGGTGGAAAAAAATCTACGTTTCAGGAACGAACCGCCCCGGGCTGCTGAGGCAGAGGCTGTGGAGTCCGTGGTGCCTCGGTTTTGGGCCGGATACCTGAATTCTCAGAGCGGTGCAAACTAGCAGAGGATGCTTCTCAGATCCAATCGTGGGCAGCTGCGGCCGAGTCCAGCCAGGAAGGAACCGTTCCTACTCGCTCTGGCTAAGAGCCACGACCCCGAGCCAGATGGGTTCACGCCCCGGCCTTGCAAGCTGGACCTAAGCCGGGGCCGCTGCGCCCCGGCTGTAAAAAGAGCCCTCCCAATACGTGGGAGCGTGGGGTTTGGCCTCGCCAGACTTTGTGTTTCCCACCTGTGAATAGTGTTTGTGGGTTCCCTAGAGCCCTCGCGTACCCGCCCACCGGAGGGCATCTCATCTCGCTATTCCAGCCCCCCCCCCCCGACACACACTGTTTAGGGTAAAGTGTAAGTGCACACGCGTTTTAATTATTTTTCCATATCCCTTCTTAGCAAGTCTTTTCCCGAACTTTGAAACCTTTATAAAGCTCCCAGTCAGCCACAGTTTCGCCCTCCAGGTTTTTTCCCCACTGGCGAAGGGGAAGTCTGTAGGTCAGTGCTTCTCAAACCTTGCTGTGTAGTGGCTCCCCCTGGAGAGCCTCTGAAACGGATTGCTGATCCCTACCCGCAGTTTCTGCTTCATTAGGTCCGAGGTGGGCCTTAGCACGTGCGTTTCTAACAAGTTCCCCGGAGATGCTGATCTTCCTGGCCAGGCAAACCGCTTTGAGCACCACTGCCCTTGATGCTCCTTAGCTGCAGTTCTGTCATTGTCCTTCAGGAATGGCCCTGTCGTGGGACAATAATATTATCTGAAGAGCTAGGCTGTGGCAGGTAGGGTCTTAGCACAGTTTAGCACAGAAATGACTTTTTTTTGGTGCCGAGGATCGTACTAGGGACCTTGGGCTTTCGAGGCAGGCGGCAGAACCACTAAGCTAAATCCCCGGCCCCGGAATGACTTTTTTTTTTTTTTTTTGGTACCGGGGATCGAACTCTGGTCTTTGGGCTTTCGTAGCAGGCCGCAAAAACCACTGAGCTAAATCCCCAGCCCAAGGAATGTCTTTTAACAGAAAAAGAAGTGGTGAGCTGGGGATATAGCTCAGTAGTAGAGCACTTGCCCAGCATGGGTGAGGCTGTGGATTCAAACAAAAATACCTCTAGAACAAGGTCAGGTTCAGCTCAGTGGAATCTGCAACATTTGGGTGGGGAATGGTGTAAAACAAGCTGAGGGGAATGAGAGGTAGGAATAAATCACTGTCTTGTCAGATATCTGAGAACTAGATCCATCCAATCCCAGGCTATTACCCTGATGTGCTTAGAGCTGCAAACCACTGCATCAAAGCTTGGTGAGCACCACCCCCAGGTATGATGCTAGACTGTGTGTGTGTGTCTGTGTGTGTGTGTGTGTGTGTGTGTGTGTTGTCGGGAGTTAAGCATGCTAGAGCCCCAAGCATACTAGACAAAGGCTCTACTATTGAGCTACACCCCTAGCCCAGTCTTAGACTTTTCAGTTGTAAGGTGAACAAGATCCTCTCCTTGACCAAACTCTTAAGAAGTTTCTATTAAGCCCTCTTCTCAACCAGACCTCAATTTTGTGTAGGGGGTGAGGTGGGGTACTGACTGGGTATTGAACACTGAGCTACAACCCCAGCCCTTTTTTGTTTTTTATTTTTGGGGTTTCTGTTTGTTTTGGGTTTTCGGTTTTGTTGTTGTTGTAGTTGTTAGACAGGGTCTCACTATGTAGTTCAGGCTGGCCTTCAACTCACTATGTAGCCTAGGCTGCCCTTGAACTCACAGTGACTCACCTGCCTCAGCCTCCCGAGTGCTGGGGTTACAGGCATGCGCCATCAGGCTGGCTAAAAACTTTAAACACTAACAGTTTCTAAGAGCCCAAGGCCTCAGACCTGGGTGATGTACATCTATAGTCCCAGCACTTGGGGAGGCTGAGGCAGGAGGATCAAAATAAGTTCAAACCTGAACCACATAGTGAGACCCTGTCTTAAAAAACAGCAAAAAAGGGGCCAGGGATTTAGCTCAGTGGTTCTGCCACCTGCCCCGCAAGCACAAGGACCCGACTTCGATCCCCAGTACCCAAAAAAAAACACAAAAAAAAACAGCAAAAAAGAGCTCAGGCCCCATATCCGTAGGATGACCCTAGCCGTGCTTTAAGTGAATTCCTGAGAAAATTCAAGGCTGCCAAAGGAATTTTTTTGTTCTAGCCAACACCTACCTAACCATTCACTAAAATTGCAGTTGTGAATTCTTTTTCTTTTTTTGGGGGGGGTGCCGGGGATCAAAGTCGGGTCCTTGTGCTTGCACTTGTGCAGCAGGCGGTGAAACCACTGAGCTAAATCCCCAGGCCAACAGTTGTGAATTCTTGCTTGTGATTGTGAATTCTTCCTCTTTTTGAGACGTTTATGATATTTAAATCTCCTACAACTCTTAGGTATCAGTCACCTGGGGGGGAACCAAAATCCTCCAGGAAAGTCCCTGACCTATCCCTTACCAAAAATCTTTGCTTGTTCTTTTTTTTTTTTTTGGTACTGGGGATCAAACTTGGGTCCCTGCGCTTTTGAGTCAGGTGGCAGAACCACTGAGCTAAATCCCCAGCCCCTTTGCTTGTTCTTTGTACACTTGCTGCGTGACTGGCTTCCCCATTTGATCCCCATATAATTAATATTACCTAAGTGACTATACCTGTCATGATCTTATTGGTTGATCATAGTTTTGTCCTCCTTGTGATTTCTCACTGGATCAGTATTATGTAAGCGACTGTACTTGCAATCTTACTAGTTGACTATAGTTTTGTCCCACCTTGAACAGACCTCAGCTCTCAGCTTTGCCCCATAAAACACCTTTGAGAACCAGGATGGGCAAGGTACCCATTTTCTAGTCTCCCTTCTGTCTCTCCTAGACAGAAGCTATCTTTCTCTCAATAAATTTTTCCTGCTCTTAAAAATAAAAAATAGGGCTGGGGATTTAGCTCAGTGGCACCATGCCTGCCTCGCAAAGGCAAGATCCCAAGTTTGATTCCTGGAACAACAAAAAACATTTTTTAAATAATAAAATAAAATAAAAAATAAATCTCATACAACTCAAATTTCTCAACGACCTGAAAGCCATTCCTTTAAAATCTGATCATCAAGGATACAGCCTCTAATTCCCAGCCTCTATAGGGGGAAATAATCCTGACTTCATTAATTGCCTGCTGACGCTCACAGCTGAGCCCCTGCTGGCCACCTTCCCTGCCCCTTCCTTCCTTTAATGCACCAGTCATCTCTGTACACACGCATGCTGAGTGCCACGCTGGACGCTTCTGTATGGCAATAATGTATCGCAGATTAAAATCCACCCTTATTTCATTAGTATCTGGCTTGATTTATCTTTGACAGAGTACCTACTTTGAGTCCAAGAGGTACAGGATGTAACCTCCCCACCCCACCGGGCCCATTCACCCAGGGTCAAAAGAGCTAGTTATCCCTAGGTCCTTGGGCAAGTAGCCAGGTGGCTACCAGAGGCATTAGATCCACTCTAAGTTTGACTTGGGAATGCTTTTCTGTTTCCTTTAGATTTGTGTCAGGGACTAAGAAATTCCCCATAGCACCCCATGTTATACCCTGGCTCTTGTTGCAAAGGCTTTGCCCCTGTACCTATGTCAAGTGCAATGGCAACATTCCCTTATAGGCCTTTCCAAGTTTGCATCCGTCTCTCAAATTTCTGTTGGTAGATTACTCAGGAAGGATTTGCATGCTCTTCCTTCAGCAAGTGAGAGAGGATCTCTCTTCAGCTTCAACAAGAGCCCCCTATCATTACCCTAATTGAACCCTAATTGTAGGATTGGTTCCCCCATTTCTCCTCTCCCAATGTGCTTTCTGCCCATCTAAATATACCAGGCCACCCCAAGTCCATCTTGAGTTTCCCTTGAGAAAGCTCTAGCTCATTCATTTGAACGTTACCTTGTGAAGCACTCCTATTAGAGTCATTCATTTATAGGTTACCTTTGCTGGTGAACCGTCCAGTGCAGGTGAGGCAGCCCCACATGGCTGAGAGCACAGAACTTAGGAGGCAGAGCCACTAAGTAGCAAGGTGCAGAGAAGCAGACTCTCTCCTGGGCTTCTGTTTGGGGCACAGATCAGATGCTCAAAGTCAGACTAACTCAGCATCTCCCAGGCCTCTGTGTGCTCTAGAGCAGGTTACACAGTTTTGTGGGGCTTTTTTGGTTTTTTGGGAGGGTTTTGGTTTATTTGGGGGTTTTTGGTACTGGGGATTGAACTCAGGACCTTGCACTCGCAAGGCAGGCGGCAGCACCACTGAGCTAAATCCCTGGCCCTGGTTTTTAGGGATTTTTTTTTTTTTTGCCATATTGGGAATTGAACCCAGGGCCTTTGCACTGAGCTACAGCCTGAGCCTCCTTTTTTTTTTTTTTTTTTTTGAGACAGGTTCTAAATCTCTGAATTGACCAGGCTGAGCTGAAATTTACCATCCTCCTGCCTGCCAGTGCTACCACACTGACTTACACAGTCCTTTCTTCTGTAAAATTAGAATAAAAATAATAGATCCTACATTCTAGTGTTGTAAAGATTAAATAAGAGAATTAGCATGACCTTGGTTAGGAAGATTGTAAAAACCAAATCAGGTTGCCAGGCATGGTGGCACATACTTGTAATCCCAGCACTCTGGAAGCTGAGGCAGGAAGATCGCTGCAGGTTTGAGGCCAGCCTAGGCTACATAATGAATTCAAGGCCAGGCTGGACTGTATAGTGAGATCTTGTCTCAAAAAAAGAAAAACAGGGCCAGGGATTTAGCTCAGTGGTTTCGCCACCTGCTGTGCCAGTGCAAGGACCTGAGTTCGATCCCAGGTATCAAAAAAAAAAAAAGAAAAAGAAAAAGAAAAAGAAAAACAAACAAAAGCCAGCCCCAATCAGTGAATATTTTCCTTACCTCCTATCACTATAGTATTCTCTTGCTCAGTGGCTACTCTGTAAGACCCTGTATCAAGGAAAGAATGAGAAAGAGAGGAGAAATTATTGGGGATGTAGCTCAGTGTGAAGGCCTTAGGTTCAATCCCCAGTACCGGCAAAAACTAAAAATAGAAAAGTGAAGTTCTGCATCTTTTCATATCAGAGCATTTTGTAAAATACTTCCTTTTTTGTAAGCCACCTGTTCACAGCCTTTGCACATTTCCTATTGGTTTCTTGGTCACTTTTCCCTTTTTAGTCGTGGTAAAACATACATAACATCATTTACCATCTTACCAACTTTTTATTTTTCTTTGTGGATTTTTGAGACAGGGTCTCACTATGTAATTCAAGCTAGCCTTGAACTCACTGGGTAGCCCAGGCTGGCCTCGAATTTGCTATGATCTTCCTGGCTCATCTTCTCAAATGCTGGGATTACAGGTGTGTGTCACCACACTCCACCATGGTAACCATTTTTCAGTGTGCAGTTCAATGATACTAAGTACTTTTATATTGTTAATGTCGCCCCAGAAAAACTGTTACTACTATCTTCAAAATCTTACCATCTTGTAAAATTGAAACTCTGTATCTATTAAATACTACTTCTGTTATTTCTTCTCCCTGAGCCCTGATAACCACCATTCTGCTTCCTGTTTCAATGAATTTGACCGCTTTGGGTACATTTAAGTGGGATCATATGGTATTTGCTCTTTTGTGACTGGCCTATTTTACTTGGCATGATGACCTCAAGGTTTGTCTATGTGAAAGCATATGTCACAATTTCCTTCCTTTTAAAGGCTGAACAATATCCCATTGTATGGATAGAATACATTTTCTTTATCCATTCATTTGTCAGTGATGGGTTGTTTCCATCTTTAGCTGTTGTGAGGAATCCTGCCATGGATGTACAAACATCTCTTTAAGATCCTGGTTTCAATTCTCTTGGGTATATGCCCAGAAGTGGAATTGCTGGATCATATGGTAATTCTATTTTTATTTTTATTTTCTGGTAACACTGAAGATTAAACCTAGGGCCAAGCCTTGAGCATGGTGGGCAAGCACTATACGGCTAAGCTATACCCCCCAGCCCCTTTTAATTTAATTTATTTTGAGACAGGGTCTTGCTATGCAGTCCAGGCTGGCTTTGAACTCACTGTGTACCCCAGGCTGGCCTCGAACCCACAGTGATCCTCCTGGCTAATTTTTTTTTGAGACAGGATTTGCTTAATTGCTGAGGCTGGCCTCAAATTGTGATGGTCCCGTCTCAACTTCCCCAGTAGCTGGGATCACAGCCATGTACCACTTCGCCCAGCTCAGAACTTCCCTCTTAACAAAAGAAAAGGCGATTAAAACCACACTGAGATATCAGATTGCCAAAGATCAAATACTTGATAACTATCTTGGCAATAGTGTGAACAGACATTCTCATACTCTGCTAGTGTAATAGGAAATCTGTATAGCCTCTATGAAGAACAACTTGATAATTAATAGCTTCAAAATCATAAATATGGGGCTGGGGATTTAGCTCAGTGGTTCTAGCGCCTGCCTTGCAAGCGTAAGATCCTGAGTTAGATCCCCGGTACCAAAAAAAAAAAATCATAAATATGCAAACCATTTGACCTAGCAGTTTGTCTTCTAATAAAGTATCCTATTTGCACATGTTCAATGTTACATACAGAGGAAGATATTTGTTGCACCATTGTAAGCAACATTGTAAGATTAAAAAATGAGGGGAGGGAATTTAGCTCAGTGGCACTGCCCCACCTCAAAAAAAAGCTAAATGGTTTTTTGTTGTTGTTGTTGTTTTTAAATTTTATTGGTACATTTTATTGGTACATTTTAGGTATACAATTCGATTACATTTATCATTGGGTGTTTGTACCTGTACATGATGTATCTTGGTTCTTATTTTTTTTCCCCATTACCTGTGC
>NW_004624746.1:12688124-12737412 GCF_000247695.1 Heterocephalus glaber
TTTCACAGTGGTTGCACCAGTCTGCACTCCCACCAACAATGGAGAAGGGTTCCTTTCTCCCCACAACCCTGCCAGCATTTGTTATTTGTTGATTTCAAAAAAGCTAAATGTTGATGATCCAAAATAAATATGAATTTGGGCCAGGCATGGTGGTACATGCCTATACTCCCAGCACTTGGGATGATGAGGCAGGAAAATTGCTGCAAATTCAAGGCCAACTTAGGCTACATAGTGAGTTCAAGGTCAGCCTGAACTACATAGTGAGACCCTGTCTCAAAAAACCAAAAACCAAAACAAAATAAATGTGAAATAAATGGAATTGAGGAAGCTTTGATTGATGATGTCTTTTGTAATCATCAAACTATTGGAGCGGTTGGGGGGATATAGCTCAGTGGTAGAGTTTGCCTAGCATGTCTGAGTCCCTGGGTCCGATCCCCAGGACTATAGAAAAAAAAATTGGTTGAAAATTATAGTTAAATAGGAGGAGTTAGTTTGTGTGTTCTATAGCACAGTAGGGTAATTATAATCTACATGTACATTGATGTATGATACATTTCAAAATAATTAGAAAAGAAGAATCTGAAGGCTGTCAACACATAGAAATGATAAATATTTGAGAGATGGAAATGGTAATTACCCTGAATTTTTTTTTCTTTTGACAAGGTCTTGCTATGTTGCCCAAGGTGGCTTTGAACTCACCATTCTCCGGCCTCAGCATCTGGAGTAGCTGGGATTACAAGCATGTGCCACCACACCCAAGTGGTTTTTCCTTTTTTTTTTCCTCTAGTATTGAGAATTGAACTCAGGACCTTGCACATGCTAGGCAAATACTCCACTGAGCTAAATCACAAGCGGATTTAATTTAATTGAATTTTGAGACAGAGTCTCACTAAATTACCTACACTGGCCTGAAACTCTCAATCCTGCTCCCTCAGCCTCAGGAGTTGCTGGGATCATAAGCATACACTACCATGGCTCATTTGGTTTTTCTTTAGTTTTAATTTTTGGTGCTAGGGATCAAACCAGGGCCTTGTACGCTAAGCATGAGCTCTACCACTGAGCTATATCCCCTCTCCCTACCTTGATTTGATTATAACACATTCTATACATTTATCTCATTATTGTGCTGTCATTCTATACATTTATCCCATTATTGTGTGTGTCTGTGTGTGTTAATTAAAAATTTAAAAATAGAGCAAAGGGTATATAGCTCAGTGGTATGACACTTGCCTAGCTTGTTTGAAGCCCTGGGTTTGATTCCCTTCATCAATAAATAAATATACTTAGGGAGCCAGGGATTTAGCTCAGTGGTTCTGCCACCTGCTTTGCAAGCGCAAGGTCCTGAGTTCGATCCCCCGTACCAATAAATAAACAAACAAACTTAGGAGTCTAAGGTAGAGGGATTGCAAGTTCAAGGCCATCCTGGGCTACATAGTGAGTTCAAGGCCAGCCTAAACTATATAGTGAGATCCTGTCTCAGGAAAAAAAAATCGAGATGAAACTCTCACAGTCTAAGACTAACCATGTTAAAGCATATAATTAAGTGGCCTTAGTACATACACAATGTTTTATAACCAATACCTCTATCTAATTCCCAAACATTTTTATGACTCCTAAAAGAAGGGCTTGTACCCATTAAGCAGTTACTTCCCATTCTCCCCACCTCCAGCTAGAGGCAACCACAAATTTGCTTTCTTTAATTTGCAAATTTTCTGTCTTTATGGATTTATCCATTTGAGGTTTTTCATATAAATGGGGTCACTTAACACATGGTCATTTGTGTCTGACTTTTTTTTTCAGTATTGGGGGTCAAATCCAAGGCCTCAGACAAGCTAGGTAAGTGCTTTCCCACTGAGCTACATGCCCAGCCAGAGCATGTTTTTGAGGTTTCCCATGTTGTAGCATACAATAGTATTTTATTTCTTTTTTTATGGCTAACATTCCATAGTATGGATCTATCATATTTTGTTTATCTAAAATATTGGTGTTAGGTGTGGTGGTGCACTGGGGAAGCTGAGACAGAAGGATTGCCATGAGTTTGAGGCCAGCCTGGGCTACACAGTGAATTCAAGGCCAGCCTGAACTACATAGCAAAACTCTATCTCAAAAAATAAAACAAACAAACAAACAAAACCCTCAATAAATAAATAATAAAGTATTGGTTTCTAAAAGTTGGGAGAACAATAAACACACCTACTTGTGTCTAATGGATCTCTACCATCTCTGCAGCAACACTTATTAACATCCTACAGAATCACTCTTTGGAAAATACTGCCTGGGATATTTGGTATGGCAATGGTTGGACATTCAGGAAAGGGACCACTTAATGACTTTCAGAAAGGGTTGACTGTGTGGTTATTATTATAGCAAGTCTGTTTTTATTATTTGCAACCAGAGCACCGTGTACACTATGGTACCTGTAGTCAGCAAAGCTGTATTGTACACCTAAAAACCTGTGATGATGGGAGATTTTGTGTCAGACACAGACACAAAAATGTAACATCATTTTCTCCTTGAAAGACCCAGGAGAGTTTAATATCCTCTCTTCATTCTCTCACTCGGTTTCCAGTGCCCCTGTCGTGAGGATGCGCGGTTGGCGCCCCTCCAAAGGCAGCCATTTACAGCGATGGTGACCTGTCCCCGACCTGTAGCTCTGGGAGTGTTGGCTACCCATGGCTCACAGCTGTCACCCCGTTGTGGGGAATTTTCCTCAGCCCTATGAGCTGCTTTTCCTGGAGATGCCTGGGAAGTTATGCTCCCCTCTCCCACTCCCCAGGGGCCCATCGCTCATGAATAATGGATGTGGGGTACAAAGTCCAGCACCTAAGAGGGACTTTGCTTGTAAGAGGGATCAAGAAAATCAGACGGAGGCTAGACTTAGGTGAACCCACATCTTTGCTGGCTTCTTCCTGTGCCGTGTCCTCCTTTCTTACTCCCTTGGACAAGAATCCCTGTCTCAGGCTCTGCATCTAACGAACTCAACCTAAGATCACCTTGTGGGCAGTCTTGGCTCCCCAAGGGATTTCCTGCTATCAATAGCAGCCACTCATCAGGGTCCTGAATATTTCAGCTCTAAGAAGCTTTCCCAGATTTGGACCCTTTCACCTGGGCAGCAGGTGAAGAATAAGGAGAACCAGGTGTGGTGGCACATACTTGTAATCCCAGCCCTTGGGAGGCCGAGGCAGGAGGATGGCAAGTTCAAGCCCAGCCTGGGTAACTTAGTGACTTAGCAAGACCCTGTCTCAAAAAAAAAAAAAAAAAAATTAGAAAGGCCTGGGGATGTAGCCCAATAGTACAGCATTTCTGACTTTGATCTCCATTTTAAAAAAAGAAAAGGAGGACCGACCAGGGATTTAGTTTAGTGATTCTGCCGCCTGCCCCTCAGGTCCAAGGACCCGAGTTCGATCCCCGGTACCAAAAAAAGAAAAGGAAAGGAGAGCTGGTGATGCACCTCAGTGCAGAAGCCCTGGGTTCAGTGGGGTGTGGGTGTGATAAGGAGGTTGGACGGACGCCTACTGTGTGCCAGACAGTGTGGCACATTAGCTCATTGAATCCTCCCAACAATCAGATTAAGGAAGTATTATTGGACTCTTAACAGATAAAGAAGACGAATCTCTGAGAGGTTGAATGGTTTTCTCACACAGTGTGCAAGCTAGGAGGATTCATCTGACTTCAGACCCTTGGATTTTATCACCAGATTCTACCCTATAAGAGCATCTGTTTTGGGCTTTGTACACCCCACAGTGGACCCACATGCAGGGAATTACATGTTTTTCTGTCTGCTGCTGACGGATTGCAGAGAGGGCTTTCTTCTTTCCTATTTTATTGGTGCTGGGGATTGAACTTTATTGCTTCTTCTTTTTTTTTTTCTTTTGAAGTGCTGGAAATAGGGCCCAGGGACTTGGGCACATGGAGCAAGTGCTCTGGCACCAAGCTCACCACAGCGCCATGGGCTTCCTTTAATAAAACCTTCTTTTCCAATCTCTGCTTCTTAGGCCGCAAGCCAGCCCTGGAGCTGTCCCTCCTCCACTCCCCGGCCTGCCCAAGGAGGTGTCGAGAAGCCCTTTGCCTCTGAGCTCTTGGGAACACTCTCTAGTTTTCTTGAGGCCCCGCCAAAGCTGCAGTGGCAGGAATCTCTGCCTCCCACTCCACTGCAGAGCTGGAGATCTGCATTGCTGAGAAAGGCAGGAGAGGGGCAGCTCCTCTGCCTCAGGCCTCTTGGGTTCACAGAAGGAGCAGGTGCAGTGGTGGGGAAGAGCCGAGGAAGGATTGTTCTGGACTCATTCATTCATTGAACAAATTGTTTCTAACCCTCTATAATGTCCTAAGCACTGTCCAGGGCCTGAGGATACAACAGAGAACAAACCCCCAAATTCTGCTTTCATGGGACAGGACATGTAAAACACCAACAAAAAATCATATTAATGGCTACAAGTTTTTTTTTTTAAACTTTTTTTTTTTGGTATTGGGGATAGAACTCAGGTCCTTGTGCTTTCGGGGCAGGCAGCAGAACCACTGGGCTAAATCCCCAGCCCTTTTAACATTTCTTTCAGTATCTACTATGGAGTCAACCATATACAAAAAAGGCATTTGATACATTTTCCAGATGGAGACAGGCGACACACAGTAGGTAAATGACTACCTAAATTCACACAACTAGAGTGGGGTCCCCCACCTCTGTTGAACACTGAACCGACCTCAGTCAGGCCTCTTAGCCCCCACCCCCCTTTTGTGTGCTGCTGCTGGAAATCAGGGTCTCATGTTAGGCAAGTAAGTCCTCTACCCAGGGCCTTGGCACTAAGCTCCAACCCAGCCCACAGAGTACTTTTTTTGCTTTGTTTTGTTTTGAACAGGGTCTCACTATGTAGTTCAGGCTGGCCTTGAACTCACTATGCAGCCTAGGCTGGTTTGAACTCAGGGCAATCCTCTTGCCTCAGCCTCCCCAGTGCTGGGATTACAGGTGTGTTCTACCACGCTTGGCCTTGGCTACTTTCTTTTCTTTTCTTTTTTGTGGCAAAGTTTATTTGAAAAAGTAGAGAAACTGGCTCTGCAGAGTGAGCTTGGGCTGAATAAAAGAGGAAAAAGCAAGAAAAATCTATACTCTGGAGGATACAGGGTGGCTATGTGAGGAAAGCCATGATAGTCCTGGCTATTTATTAAGGGGATTCAAATTGGAAAGTACATTCCTGTAAGAAAGATTCAAACGATACTGACAAAGCTCCAGCTCCCTTGCCCAACACCACCTGTGTCTGCCCCAGGGCATGTTCCCTTCTGGTCCTGTTCCTTTACATATACAGACTCTGTCTGCACACTTTTTCCAGTTCTAGAGATGAATGGATGGATGAAGAGCAGTCCTCTGCTCAGCTCCTCCTAGCGACAACCCCCACTTCACTTGAGCTATGTATCCTCAGCTCTTTTTAAATATTTACTCTGAAGCTGGGTGTGGTGGTGCGCCTGTAATCTCTGCACTCAAGGAAGCGGAGGCGGGAAGATCACTGCAAGTTTGAGGCCAGCCTGGAATACATAGTGAGACCTTATCTCAAAAAAAAATTTTTTTAAAATTTTGAGACAATGTTTTCCTAAATTCCCAAGTTGGCTTTGAACTCCTGCCTCAGCCTCCTGAGTAGCGGGGACTCCAGGCATGTGCCACTGTGACCAGCGATACATATTATTATTATTTTTTTGGTACTGGGGATCAAACTCAGGACTGCACTTGTGCCAGGCAGGTCTGGTGCCACAGAGCTACATCCATGGCCCATACATATTACTTTTAACACAAGTGGCTTCCCATACATACTGTTCTGCAATTTGTTTCTTTTTCCTTTTTCATTGCATGGACACAGTTTAGCTTCCCGGACCCTAGAGAGTGACACGTCAGGTGTTAGTGACAAACAATGATATTATTCAGAATTTTGGAAAAGCTCCACAAATTCTCTTCTCACAGCAGAGTTGGAAAGTTTCTTCCGGAAGGACCAGGACAAGCACTACACCCGACGCAGCTTTTGACACTACAGCAAGAGCTGCGATTTAAAAAAAAAATCTTTCTTGGGCCGGGGATTTAGCTCAGTGGTTCCATCCCCTGCCTCGCAAGTGCAACATCCCGAGTTTGATTCCCGGTACCAGGAAAAAAAAAAACTTTCTCAAATGTATTTTTCTCCCAAGAGAAGAGGCGGGAGAGGCTCCTCCATAAGTTTTTTTTTGCACTTTAAAAATTTTTTTAATTTCTCTTTTTTGGGGAGGGGGGACGGACGGCGTCTTGCTATGTAGTTGTTTTTTGTGGCGACCCTCCTGCCTCAGCCTCCCCCGTGCTGGGTCTACAGGCGTGCGCCATCATGCCCAGTGAATTTATAAAACCTTTTTTTTTTTTTTTCGGTACCTGGGGATCGAACTCAGGTCTAGCTCAGTTGCTAAATTTCCCAGGCTGGGCTCGAACTTTCGATTCGCTTGGTTCCAATTTCTCAGAATGCTGGGATTACAGATGTGCCACCACTCCTAGCTCAGGAAAGTTAAAACAAAAGACCAAAGGGCAATCCAACACACCCAAACCTAGAACCTCAAGTTCCAGAAAAACGGGCCTGTGTCTTTAAGACGCACCGGCGTCGCTGGGAGTTGTAGTTCAGTGATCTGCGGAGCAGCCCTCCGGCCTCGGCTCCTCTGCATGTGGAGACTCTCGCCTTCAGCGCAGCTCGGCGGTGAGCGTCCGCTCGCCCTTTCCGTGTTTCGGCTGTGACTCGGGGTCCCGACGGGTTCCGGGGACGCGAACCAGCACGGCCAGGAACGAGCTGACTACATATCCCAGGGTGACCCGCGCGGCAACGCGCGGCCGCGTTAAAGACCCCGTTCCTCCAGTGCCCCGGCCGCAGGCACGTCTGCGTCGGCGCGAGGACCCGCGGAGATCAAGGCCGGCTTCCGCCACTGTCCTGTCCCGCCCGAGGTCTGCGTTCACGCAGGACAGCAGGACAGCGTCTCCGAGAGCTCTGGCCGCGCCCACCTGCCGCCGGGTTCTTCTGCCGTCCCAATTTCCCTTGGACCAGGTCTTTCCGCGGGAGCCCCGGGGACCTGGCCGGTACTGAGGTCCTTGGGGACACCTGGGGCGCGGAGGGACCCCGCCCTGATTCATGAGACAGGTGGGGCGCTGGGTGCCATTGCTCCTCTGGTATTACCATAAGGTTACCTCTTGCCTCGGTTTACCCCAATGAGGGTTCATCATTATGCACGAATTTCAGTGGTGTCTTGTGTAATTTCCAACATGATTTTACTCCTGACCAACTTCTTTCTGTTTTCAAGGAAATCAAATTAGGGTCGTCCTTCAACCTGTCCCTCCCCACCCCCTTAAAGTGTTAAAATGTGCAAAGTCCCTGCCTGGCCCACCTCATCAAAAATGAAGGGCAACAAGGTGTGGTGGCTCAAACCTGGGATCCCAGCATTCTGGAGGCTAAGGCAGAAGGATTACTGCAAGTTCGAGGCCTTAGACTACACAATGAGACCCTCTTGCACCTCCCACACTCAATAAAAATGAGGTTTTGTTATTTTAGTCTGTTTCTGGTTTGCCTACTAGACCCTCAGCTTGTTGAAGACGTTAAAAAGTACTTCAACTTGGGCACAGCAGAAGATAAAGTATTGAAGTGGGCAGGACTTGGGGATAATTAGGGACCTGTATTGTAAGGTTTCTGTGCAAATGCCACGTATGATGGAGCAGACTCAGAGAGGTGTGTTGTTTCTCCAGTGTGGTTAAGAACACAAACATTGGAGCTGGCCACACCTGTCTGTACTCTCTCTGTGTGACTTTAGGTGAGCTGTTTGCCCCAGGCCTCCATCTCTATCTGTGGCTGGTGTGATGAGACCCAACTTGAGCTGTCGTGGGACACAGGGCTGTTGGGTGGGCTTTGTGTCTGGAAAACCCCTCTGTGAGTATTAGTTACTGGTAGCATTTTGTACTGTTAAACTGCTTTTTTGACCAATTGATCATGGAATGCCTTTAAGCTTTGCTTGATTCCCCCAGGGCTCCTTTTTTTTTTTTTTTTGAGACAAGGTCTTGCTATATCGTATGTAGTCCAAACTGGCCTTGAACTCCTGGATCTTCCTGCCTCAGCCTCCCAAGTACTGGGATTACAGACATGTGCCATCATACTTGGCTTGATTTTTCCTTCTTTAGGGGTATGTTTGACCCAGAGAATACTTCAGAACCTTTGCTCCCTCCTGCTTCAGCAGTTAAACTCTGCAGCTTCCTTGTCTTGCTGGAAAGACCTGCCATTCATGAGCTACTATGGTGTGCCACATAGTTTACATTTAATGCCGAATGATAGCCATAGGAGGTTGATGTAATTGGCCCCAGTTTTCAGATTAGGAAGCAGAGGCTCAGGTTAGGTGACTTGCCCAGAATCACACAGGAAGAAGCAGAAATGGGGAGAAGGCACTGGGAGGCGAATCACCAGCCCATATTGTCCCTGTGAGTTCAGTCCACCTCTTCTGGCTGTGATTTGTGCCCTGTATGTATGTGTCTCTTAGACTTCGCGCTGAGACTGGCTGGGCTGAGGCCTTCTGGGCCATTGTGTTCTCCTTGGGGTGTTGCTTTGCCCCTTTCTAGTGCCTTTGCTTGGGGCCAGACTTCATGATCACCATTGTCTGAATGAGACTGAGTGACCCATGTGTCCCCGTGGTGCAGTATCTACTTGCTTCTGTAAATGGAGATAATATTTACCCTCATAGAGGTATGGTGAGGGTAAAATAAAATCACAGGGTCTTTTTTTTTTTTTTTTTTGAGACAGTGTCTTCCTATGTAGTTCAGGCTGCCCTTGAACCCATGATGTAGCCCAGGCTGGTTTTGAACTCATAGAGATCCTCCTGCCTCAGGCTCCTGAGTACTGGGATTATAGGTGTGTGCCAGCATGCCCAGCTGTCACTTGGTATTTGTTTAAACCGTATCACATTACAGTAGTTAATACATATTGAGCAATTTAAGTATATGTATTCTTTTTTTTATTTAGGTATCAAACCCAGGGCCTTGTGCATGCTAGGCAAGAACACTTTCACTAAGCTACACCTGTAATGGCTCTTTGCTTTTTCTTCAGCCCTACAAAGTACTGAACAATGTAATAGGTAAAAATAGACTGGAGAAAAAGGGTTAGGTTCACACTGGGTCTGTTGCTTGCTTGCTAGCTGTGTGACCTTGGTCAAGTTACTAAATCTCTCTGTGCCTCGGTTTCATCTGTAAGGTTAAAAATGTTAATTAGATGTTAAATTATAAGTGTCCCGTTCCTTTTTTTTTTTTGGTGTTGGTGACTGAACCTAGAACCTTGCACATGCTAAGCATGCAGTCTACCACTAAGCTATACTCCCAGGCCCAAGTGAGAGATTCTTTTTTTTCTTTCTTTCTTTTTTTTTTTTTTTTTTTGCGACAGGGTCTCGCCCTTTAGTTCAGGCTGGCCTTGAACTTACCTCACTATATAGTCCAGGCTGACCTTGGGGTGATCCCCCGGCCTCACCTTCCTGAGGGCTATGATTACAGGCCTGTGCCACCACGCTTAGCCCAAGTGAGGGATTCTTACCATGAATATTCCTCTGTAGTTGCCCAGAGGGGGATGGCATTTGCTCTCTGTGTTAGTTCAGGTCCTGGAGAAGCAGACACCACGATGGCATTAGGTTTACAAGAGTTTATTGGGGCAGAAGAGCTGCTAGTGTCTGATCTCTGGGAGGAGGTGGCGGGGTTAACGTCTCAGTCTGCAGTGCAGTCTGAGCCAGGAGCCCTGGAGCCTGAGCCTCAGCCAGGGGAGCCTGAAGTCTTACCAGAAGTCGGAAGGTGGTAGGAGTCATCACTGGGTCCTTGCAGGAGGTGGGAAGCAGAGGCTCCCTGGAAACTAGTGGTGATTCAGACAAGCACTCAGGCACTGTCAGCCACCTTACTGGGGAGGGCAGGTGAGTACCCTGGGAAAGCCTTTGCCCTCCAAGGCCTGGCCGGGTTCTATAGGTCTGATTTCCCCTCTGGGTTCCCCTTCTGGGCTGAGCAGGGAACAGGCAATTAATTTCCCCCCTCTCCCTCCCCTTCCCCCCTCCCTTTCTTTCTTTCCTCCTCGTCATCCTTCTCTTTTTCCTCCTCTTCCTCCTTCACAGTACTAGGAATTGAATTTAGAGCGTTCACATCCCCAACCCTTTTTATATTTCCTTGTCTTTTTTTTTATTGGCATAACATGTATTGTTTATTTTTTATTTTGAACCTAAGGTCTTCACACTGTGCTACATCCTTAGGCTCCCACTTTTTTGGTTTTGTTTTGTTTTGTTTTGTTGGTACTGGGGATCGAACTCGGGATCTTGCACTTGCAAGGCAGACACCAGAACCACTGAATTAAATCCCCAGCCCAGCCCCCTACTTTTTTGAGATAGGCTCTCAATAAGTCTGCCAGGCTGAGTTTCAAACTCATGATCCTCCTGCCTCAGACTCCTAGAGTGCTGGGATTTCAGGCATGAGCCATGATGTCTGGCTGAACAGAGCAGTTTCTGTTACTGCAGAAGGCTTTCCCTGAAAGCTCGGAGGAGTATGGGAGTTGCTAGGTGCTGGTGTTGTATCGGTAGTAACCATAGGTTTGGTGGCAGCTGAGTCTGGCATAAGAAGAAACTGTCATTGGGGTTCAGGTGTTCTGTTGGTCTTTGGGTGGGCCTGGGCTGACCACTGAATGCATACTCAGGGCACGTCTTGGATGTGGCATGTGCTCTGCCTTGACTGTCCTTCCACCCTGAGCTTGGGCACTAAAGGGAAGGGGTGTTGGTTGAGCAGCAGTGCAGCCCTGCCAGACACAGATGCTCCTAAGGGCTCGTCCTAGGGTGGCCTTGAAGGCCAAGGGCTCTGGCATCAGAATGGTTCCCCATCTGGTGGCACCATTGGAAGGATCTTTATCTTCACTGTCCTCATAGGTGAGAGTGCCCTGGAGGAAGATGGCTGTCTGGAGGGGAGGTTCCTGAGTGTCCCCATCCCCCTGTGCAAGCTCCCCACAGTTGCCACCTGCTCCAGGGAATCAGTCTCAGCCCAAGGAGCTCAAGAGTGTAGACTTTTTTGTCCTATCCCCCAGCTCACATCCAGTGACCGAGTGACGTAGGGCTGCTGGTACAGAAGGTGCAGTTCCTTGCTTAAACTGGGACCAACAGTTAACCCTGTTCTATACACTTCACTTCTCTCTCCCGAGAGGGCGCTGTCCCAGGAAATCACATGGACCCACCTATTAGAAAATGCATAAACCAGGCCTGTCGGCACTCACCTGTAATCCCAGCACTTGAGGCTGAGGCAGGAGGATTGCAGTGAATTCAAGGTGAGCCTGGGCTACATAGTGAGTTCAAGCCAGGCTGAACTTCATAATGAATCCCTGTTTCAAAACAAAAAAGCTGAGTGTTATGGCCCATGCCTGTAATCCCTGCACTTGGTAGACTGAGGCAGGAGGATCACCATGAATTCGAAGCCAACCTGAACTATGTAGCAAGGCTTGGTCTAAAAAAAAAAAGAAAAAAAAAGCACACACTCACCATGTGACCCAGCAACCCTTCTTACTCCCTGTGTCCACCTAGGGACATGAGGACATGAAGTCTTGTGTTTGTACACACCTGTGCCTGAATCTTTATAAAAACTGTATTCATGACAGCCAACCTGGATGGAGATGGCCCAGTTAGCCTTCAAGGGGTGAATGAAGAAACAGACTGAGGTACCCCCTTGCCGGGGAATACTTAGAAAAAGGACTGGACTGTTACTGATACGTGCAAGAACTTGGATGCATCTCAGAGGTGTCATGTTGGAAGAAAGACACTAATCTCCAAAGTTGATAATCTGTCTGACAGTTTTGAAAAGACTAGCTACGGAGCATAAATAAATGGTTTTGGGGTCAGGGATGGAGGGGGATAGGACTGAAAAGAGATAGCATGAGGGAGTTTTAAAATTCTGTCTGTCTATGTTGCAGTACTGGAATTGAACCCCAGGGCTTTGCACTGAACTACATCCCTACCCCTTTATTTTGAGACAGGGTCTTGCTAAGTCAGTATATTGCCCAGGCTGTGTTGAAGCTTGAAATCCCCCTGCCTCAGTCTCCCAGAGTGCCAGGATTACAAGTGTGAGCCACCGCGCCTGACTGTGAGAGAGTTTTTTGCGTGAAGGTGGTGGCAGATACAAGAATCTATATTTGTATTAGAATTTATAAAACTGTGTATCAGAGATATGGTAATTTAAAAATATTCACATATACCCATATGTTGGTTCCTCAGGAAACCCCATCCTTCTGGGCAGAATGGGGCAGCTGGAGGGGGTCGATTGGACAGTTATCATCCTGACTTGCCAGTATAAGGACAGTGTCCAGGCCTTTCAGAGAGGTAAGTCACTCCCCTTCCCCACTTTGTCCTTAACCTAGAACTTCCCAACCCCACTCTCTCCCAAGCCCTACAGCCCCAGGAACCTGGCACACTTTACTTGAAACCAACTCCACTTCTTCCTCTCCTTGGGACCTCATACATGGCATGTCACCTTGTTGTGCCTTAGTTTTCTCATTTATAGGATGATAGTAATAGTACTTAGCTCATGTAATTGAGTTATTTTGTGGCATGATACTGAATCAAATAAATCATAATGAACTGGGTATAGTGACACACACCTGTAATCCCAGCACTTGGGAGACTGAGGCAGGAGGATTGTCCTGAGTTCAAGGCCATCCTGGGTTACACAGTGGGTACCGGCCTGAACTATATAGTGACACTCTATGTCAAACAAACAAACCCAAAGAAAACAAATAACGACTGTTCCTAGGCTGGCCCAGGTGCTGCAGAGCAAGGGAGGGAGGCCCGGTGTGAGTGCCACACACCTTCTGTTCACAGAGCTCGAGGTGCGGCAGAAGCGGGAGCAGATCCCCACCGGGACACTCTTACTGGCTGTTGAGGACCCTGAAGTGCGTGTGGGCAGTGGAGGAGCCACCCTCAACGCGCTGCTGGTGGCTGCTGAACACCTGAGTGCCCGTGCAGGCTTCACTGTGAGTGGCCCTGCGCAGCCATAACTCAGGCCTCTGTCACTGTTGGAACCACATGATGTATTTTCCAGGATCCCCAGCTTCTCTGGCTCTAGCATCCCGGCCAGTTCAGCACTTGGCTTGTTTTTATTTATTTTTTGGTACTAGGGGTTGAACTCAGGACCTTGCGCTTGCAAGGCAGGCATGGATTTGGCTTGTTTTTGAATCTGAAAGTTAGGGGTACTCATGGCTCTCATGCTATCCAGATGAGGGCAGGAGGCAGGGCCAGTAATACATGGAGTCTAAAAGATGACAAGAGCCTATAATCCCAGCACTCGGGAGGCTGAGCCAGGAGTTGCTATGGCCAGCCTGGGATATGTAGTGAGTTCAAGGCCAGCCTGAACTGCATAGTGAAACCCCATCTGAAAAAAGTGACAAGAAAATAGAAGGGAGACAAAAAGAAGGGAATAAAGGGGAGGGGGAGGGAAGTAATGAGGGCAATAGATATGATCAAAATGCATCATATATATTGAAATCCCCCAAAAATGTGAAACGAGGGGAGGGGTTGTTTAAGGCAGTGAAAATGATCAAAATAACGTCACGTGTTACATATGAATCTGCCAAAATGAAACCCACGTGCATTAATACAAAAAGATGTAGGAGAAAACAAACAAGGAAGGAAGGTAGCTGGAGCCAGCTCTCACTGTGAGGCCTTCTGTCTTTTCCTGTGAAGTTCCAAGGTCTCACTAGCCTGGACTCTCTTTCCCACCCGGCCTCTGGGTGCTGGAACTGATGTGGCTCCCCTAGGGCAGGACATGTGAGTCTGTGGCTGAGTCCCACACACCTGGCCCCTTCGCTTAGGCACCCTGCCTGCAGAGCCCCTTGACGTGGAGGGTGAGTGTGGGCGGCGCAGGCACCGGTGTGCCCTGGCAGTGGAGGTTACGCAGCAGGGATGGGACGCTGTGTGGTTGCCATGGAGCTGACACTGCTGGGTCACCCTGCAGCCTCCCTCCAAGCAGAGGGCAGGGAGGTGGCTCAGATGGAGAGCTATTGGATTGCGGTATCCAGGAGGGGCCAGGGCTGCCCTGAGCCTGCCCGTGGCCATTGGTTTTGTCTTTGCCTTTTGTCATTTCTGTACTCGAGTGGGCTTGGTTAAGTGGATCCTTCCCTGGACAAGAGGGTGCTGTCCTTCAGCTGCCATCTGCCCAAGGCTGCTGCCAATAGGGCCCTCCTGCCCCTAACAGGTGGTCACATCTGATGTCCTGCACTCTGCCTGGATCCTTATCCTGCACATGGTGAGTGGAATTCGAGGCATGGGCTATGCAGAGGTTGGAACCCTGATTCTCAGGGTCAAGTAGGACTTCAGAGGTGTTTTACCATGTGTAAAGTGTTCATCCTGCAAATCTGGAAGAGTCGGAATGTATCTAAATGTCCAAAAATTGGGAACTGGCTAAATACACACAGTATAGCCTCCTGGTGAAATTTTATCGAAAGGCCCATCTGTCTCTGTGCATTGACATGGAATGAGAAACGTCAGTGCTGTGACGTTGGTGTCACTCGACCCTTTATAGGCCTCAGGTTCCTCATCTGTACATTGAAGACAGCAACAGTTCCCTCTTTGTGTGGACATGGACGTGGATACAGACGTGCTGATCCACATAAATGCTCACAACAGGCCTGGGCCACTCTAAGTGCTCAGCGAAATGGATTTTCATTGTTAAGTGGAAATAGCAAGATGATAGAAATTTGTATGGAATGAGCTCAGTTTAATTGGAATTTTGATTGAGATAATTGTAGATCCACGTGCAAGAAATAATACAGAGAAAAATCTTTGTAGACTTTGCCCAGATATCCCCATAGGTAATATTTTGCAGAATTACGATTAAATATTCCAGCCAAGATAATGATATTGACACAGTTGCCAGTCTTCCTTCCCCAGTTTTACTTGTACTTGTGCACACCTGCCTATGTGTAAATTCTCCCACCCCTGCCTTTTTGGAATGGTCTTATTTTTGTTTAAAAAAAATTTTTTTTTTTTTTTTTGGTACTGGGGATCGAACTCTGGTCCTTGAGCTTGCACAGCAGGAGGTGAAACCATTGAGCTAAATCACTGGCCCTAAAAAATTTTTTTAAAGGAAATATGCATAAAAGGCTGAGCACAGTGGCGCTTACCTGAGATCCCAGCTACTGTGGAGGATGAGGCAGGAGCATTACAGGTTCATGGCCAGCCTGGACAACTTACCAAGACTGTGTCTCCAGATAAAAAAATATTTAAAAAGGGGTGGGGATGTAGCTCACTGAGCAAGCACAAGGCTCTGGGTTCAATCTCTAGTTAAAAAAAAAAAAAGACAGAATATAGTACCTCAAAATGAGGGCAGTAGTTAGTATCCCTTAGGGATAGTTTTTCTTTTTAGATATTTGTACTTTCTAATTTTTCACCATGATTGTGGTAATTTAGGAAATTATAAGAGACAATAACCAGATGATATTTTTTATACATCCTCTGCTTGATGCCTGCCACCCTTGCCCAGCTGATGAGGTATCCCAGTTTCTCTGTTCCCAGGGCCCCTCACCAGCCCTGTTCCCACCCAGGGCCGAGACTTTCCCTTTGATGACTGTGGCCGGGCCTTTACCTGCCTCCCTGTAGAGAACCCCCAGGCCCCTGTGGAGGCCTTGGTCTGCAACCTGGACTGCTTACTGGATGTGATGACCCACCGGGTAAGCTGAGTAGTGGCCGAGGGGGTACTGTCCCAGCCACTCAGTGGCTGTGCCTGCTCAGATGGGAGACACAAGGAAGAATGGATTTCAGGGTGTCCAGAGTCACTCAGAGTCTGGAGAAGTCAGTCTTGGTCTCCTTGAGGGGGAGATGTGGTGTCAGTTGGAGTAGGGGGATGCATCAGCATTGAGGGAGCCCTGGCACTTTGGATGAGGTGGCTGCTGGAGCCTGCAGGGCAGGCCACTAATGGCACCCTCTTTTTGCCGACATCTCCTGCAGCTGGGCCCAGGCTCCCCTCCAGGCATGTGGGTCTGCAGCACCGACATGCTGCTGTCTGTTCCTGCAAACCCTGGTGAGCCCCCGAGCGCCCGGGTCCACCTTCTCTTGCCACAGCTGGGGCTGGCTCTGTGTCTCTGGGCCTGCCTCACTGTTCTGTTCAGAAGGGAGGCCTATGATGTGGAGAATGAAGGCCAGACCAAGAGGCAGGCTTTCCCCTGCTGAACCTTAGTCTGCCTATCTGTGGAATGGACATAACAGTCCTGCCCCTTGTGCCCTACAGGGCTTGTGGAAGAACTCTGGGAGAGGAGGGGTTGTCATTCTCCCAGAGGAATGTCCCTTTGGCTTTGGCCGCCATATTTTCCCTTTAGAGGTGCCCGGATGCCCCGCTCCTGGGCTTCTGCTTCCTCCTGGCTGGGGAACTCCCTGTTTGTGTTGGAGACCCTGGGAGCCTCTTAACTGTGACACTCCTCACAGGGATCAACTGGAACGGCTTCCGGGGAGCCAGAGTGATTGCCCTTCCTGGGAGCCCAGCCTACGCACTGAATCATGGCATCTACCTCACAGACTCCCAGGTACTGCCTTGGGCCAGTGGAGCCAGCCTGCCACGGCCTTCCAGGCTCTGCTTGGGGCCACCTCTCACCTGGATCTTCCAGCACAGCTGGAGCCCGGCAACAACTCTGGTGCTCACTTACTCCGTTCCCCAAAATGCATTTCACACTGACCGCATGCTAGGCTCTGTGCTTGGGCTCTGGGGCTTTGAAGACGATGAAAGCCTGTCCTCAGCCCTCTGTGGGTAGAAGTCTCAGGCTCTGGTGTCCTCATGAGTACACTCGTACCTGCCAGACTTGCTTCCTAAGTTTTCACTTGGTGACACCTATGGCTGTGCTGCCTTCCTGGTCCTCTCTGCTCCCTTCCCTAACTCTGTTCCTCCCCTGACATAGGGCTTCGTTTTGGACATTTACTACCAAGGCACTGAAGCAGAGATACAGCGGTGTGTCGGACCTGATGGGCAGGTGCCACTGGTATGGCTGCTGGGTTGGGGACTTTTGGGCACCTTTTGGGGTAGAAGAGAGAGAGTCTGGTCTCCTTCTTGGGGGAAGAGCTCTATTCCTTCTAGAAGATTCCAGGGCAGGCTAGAACCAGAATCTGAAGAAGTTTCTGGAATTCGCATTCAGTTGAGCAGCTGGAGCCAGAATCTGAGGAAGGGGTAGCTTTGGAGTTCAGGGTCTTGCTCTGAATTAGAAAGCTTTGAGTCAGGGAGTGCAGTTGGGAAGAGGCAGAGACCCAGACTCATGCTTCCAGAATGAAGGAATTGGGGGAACAGTCTTGGACTTGCTCAGGGGAGATGGAAAACTGGGTTTTAGAGGAGGCTTGAGAATCAAAGGCAGTCCTAGAAGGTGCCTGGGTGGGAGCTGCCCCAGGTAAACCTGGGGGCCAGGTGCTGGGTTGCTCAGAAGACCGTGGTCCCTGGTTAGCATAGCACCTGGCCTTGTGTGACCCATCTGCATGTGCCCTTCCTGGTTATGGTGAGCCTGGCCCCAGGTTTTCCAGCTGACCCTTGCTATGGGTCTCTCCAGGTCTCCGGGGTTGTCTTCTTCTCTGTGGAGACTGCCGAGCACCTCCTGGCCACCCATGTGAGCCCACCTCTGGATGCCTGCACCTATATGGGCCTGGACTCTGGAGCCCGGCCTGTCCAGGTGATGGGGGAGGGCAGCTGAGGGCCCCTGGGTGAGGGTGAGGTGCTGTGTGACCTCAGGCCAGCTCCTTCTCTGGGTCAGCATCTCTGCAGATGGGACTGTCCCAGCTCAGCCTTCGGATTGTGCAGTCATGCTCCAACAGTAGCTATGCTCCTTACCATCACTCCAGCTGTCTCTGTTTTTCGACATCCTGCTCTGCATGGCGCGGAACACAAGCAGAGAGGTCTTCCTGGCTGGGCGGCCCCCAGAGATGGGGCAAGGTGACATGGATGTAGCAGGTTATTTGCAGGGTGCCCGGGCCCAGTTGTGGAGGGAGCTTCGAGATCAGCCGCTCACCATGGGTGTGTACCTCTCTGTCGCCTCTCTGGGCTGGGAAGACCTTGGGCATGAGGACCCCCAGAATGAGGCTGCCCCTGCATGTGGGCCTAAGAAGCTGCTCATGGACTGGATAATGACCCTCTCAGAGCCCTTCCACTGAGACATCTCCCTTCCTGTCTCTTTTCTGGGCTCCAGTTGTAGTCTGTCCACTTGAGGGGCTTTAAGCAGCTTGTGGCATCTCTGGACCTCAGCTTCCACTTTAGCCTAGCAGGCTCATCACCATGCCTTCCCTCCTAGTGTCTGAGGAGGATGTATCCACTGGCAGGAGGCCCAACCTGGCACCACAGCTGCAGCAGGGATGAGGTTGGGGTTGGTACTTGTGTCTTTACAGCGTATGTCCCTGACGGCAGCTACAGCTACATGACCTCCTCAGCCAGTGAGTTCCTGCACAACTTCACGCTGCCAGGGGTCCCCAGGGTGCAGATCATCCACTCCCAGGTGGAGGTGAGACTTGCCTTCTCCTCAGAAGTGCCTGCTGGGTGCCTGGGGTCAGGTGGTCTGTGAGCTCCTGGGAAGGGAGTAGCCCATGCTGAGAACACCTTACCTGTGAGTCTCCATTTCATGCATGAGACACTGGAGGCTGATAGAGGCTAAGTGCCAAGAGCACAGAGGCAGTGGTTGGCCAAGTCAGGGTTTTATCTCAAGGGGTGCATGTGGGAGAAGCTGAGTACCTCTCTCCTCGGGGACACAGGCACATGTAAAGTGACAGGCCTGGGTTGGTGCCATGATGCTGAGGAAGGGGACAGGTGGATCAGAGGTGGCCCTAGGGTGGTGGGGTGGGAGTAGCTGGGGAGGTGTGATGGGAAGAGGCCTCAGGCTGGGCCAGGAAGGGACCTGGCCAGCTGGAGGGTCGAGAAAACAGTGGGCCTAGCTGCCCCACAGCTGTGGGAAAATTGAGGCGGCCCCTGGTCTTCGGCCCTCATGATCTTCCTCCTTGGCTTCATAGGAGCAGCAGCTCCTGGAGACTGGGAGCTCTGTGGTCGGTTGCCTGCTGGAGGGTGCCGTCCACCTGGGGCCAGGGAGTGTCATACAACACTGCCACCTGCAGGTGAGGGCTGAGGGCACAGGCAGAGGGAGGGATGGCGAAGGGTCCAGGGTTCTGCATTTGTTGGGGGCCCATGTGCTGCCTGCCCAGGATGCCTGTTCTCTTCCTTGCAGGGCCCCATTCATATCGGCTCTGGCTGCTTCGTGAGTAACCTAGACACAGCTCAGTCTGAGGCGCTGCGTGGCCTGGAGCTGCAAGATCTTGTCCTGCAGGGACACCATGTGCAGCTGCCTGGCTCTCTGGGCCGTGCCTTCACCCTCGTTGGTCGTCTGGACACCTGGGAAGTAGGTGCCTGCCTTACGTGCTCTCACCCCCATCTTCAGGCTTTGGGGAACCCCCAGAATCTGATCCTTATCCCACTGCAGGGCCGTCTGAACACCAGCCTGAGGGACAGGGTGTGGGAAGGTGTGGCTGGGAGTCTCAGCAGGCTCTCCTAGGTGGGCTAAGTGGGATTTTTTTTTTTTTTTTGGTACCGGAGATCAAACTCGGGTCCTTGGGCTTTCGAGACAGGCGGTGTAACCACTGAGCTAAATCCCCAGCCCTAAGTGGGATTTTTATCCCCATCTTACAGGCTGGAGACTCAGGTTGGAAGGGGAGGTGACCCAACTTGGGTTCCAGAGCCAGTTATGGAGGATCAAGTCTAGGATCCTGAATTCTGTCCAAGTTCCAGGCAGCTGGGGAAGAGCACTGAGGTTGTTTCAGAACATGTGTCTCAGTCCCCACCCGAGCAGTTCTCGGTCCTCTGGCCTAGTGTCCCTAATGCCTTCCCTTTAAGGGCCCCAGACCGGTAATGGCTTTTCCTCTTCCCCCTAGAGACAGGGGGCAGGCACATATCTCAACATGTCCTGGAGTGAATTCTTCAAGAAGACTGGCATCCGGTAAGGTAGATGCCCTGGAGGGTCTCTGTGGGCCTGGGCAGCCAGCGTGGCTGCTTCTTTGAGGCTTGTCTCATCCCCTGCCCCAGAGTAGCCCTGACTTGTGTCATCCCACTGATCCTGGGAAGTTTGGGGCAGCTAGGGTCTCTTCCCCCTGGGCAGTTCCAAATGCCTGGCGGTTCTCAGACCTCGGACTTCTGTTCAGTGGCCTGGGAAAGGTGTCAAGGCAGTGTGGCTTCTCCTGGAATTGCCCACTTGTGCTGCCCCTGGAGGAGTTTGTGCTGTCCGTGAATAGACAGGCAGGTCAAGTCTTGGGGAGGAGGCAGGAGCTGTGGTTTCCTTCTCACCAATGTACCTCTCCCCACCTCAGAGACTGGGACCTGTGGGACCCAGACACGTCCCCCACAGAGCGTCACCTTCTCAACGCCCGCCTCTTTCCTGTGCTCCACCCGTCGAGGGCCCCAGGGCCCCAGGACATGCTGTGGATGCTGGACCCCCGGGAGGATGGAGGCAGGGCTTTGCGGGCCTGGCGAGCCTCCTGGCGCCTATCCTGGGAGCAGCTGCAGCCCCACCTGGACCGGGCTGCCACACTGGCCTCCCGCCGGGGCCTGTTCTTCCTGCAGGCCGTGCAGAAGGCGAGGCATGTGTTGGAAACCCGGCAGGACCTTAGCCTGCGCCCCTTGATCTGGGCTGCTGTCCACGAGGGCTGTCCTGGGCCCCTGCTGGCCATGCTGGACCAGGGTGAGTGTGCTGGGTGTTGATACTGGGGGTCAGGCCAGGGTCACCTTTTTTCTGGACCTCTGGACCGTCAACTGAGGCATCTGGGGAGCCAAGCAACTCTATAGCAGTGGAGAGATTGAGTTTACTTTAGGCTTCATCTCCCTCAGTGAGGAGCTGGGCCTCTGGGTGGTCAGTGTTGGGAGTACTTCATATTCTGTGCTGGGGGTCCAGGACATGGGTGCTGAGCTCCCCAAAGCTCTGAGGGATGTGGGTAACTCTACCTGGGGTCCCAGACACATTGCCTGAAGGCTCAGAGCCCCAACCTTGGAGATAGCACCTACCTCATTAATGGTCCCTGAGAATAATGGCACTGGAACGTCATCTCTGTTTAAGTCCCTCACCCACACCTTTTTTTGTTTGTTTGTTTGTTTTGGTATGGGGGATCGAACTTGGGTCCTTGAGCTTGTGCAGCAGGCAGTGGAACCACTGAGCTAAATCCCCGGCCATACCCACAGCCTTAAGGCTAGTTGGTGGAGACACAGAGACTAGAACCTAAGTGGTTTGATGTCTGAGTTCTTAATTTGTATGGGTGCTCTGGGTGGGGGTGAAGGGGTACATCTGGGCTCGGCTGGCAGGGTGACAAAACCCTGGTGGGCAGGGAGTGGGGTATTCACAGGCAGGACACATCTTGAGCAAAACCTGGGAGGGTGAGGGGTGTGGAGTACCTGTCGAGTAGCCTTTCTGGCCAGGGGTGTTGGAGGCCAGCCCCCTCCCCTGCACTTCTAACTTCTGGTCCTTCAGTTGCAGCGGGGGCCAGAGACCCTGGTGTGGCAGCTCGGGCTCTGGCCTGTGTGGCAGACGTACTGGGCTGCATGGCAGAGGGCCAGGGAGGCTTACGGAGCGGGCCAGCTGCCAACCCTGAGTGGGTGCGGCCCTTCTCATTCCTGGAGTGTGGAGACCTAGCAGGGGGCGTGAAGGCACTTGCCCAGGAGAGGGACAAGTGGCTGAGCAGGTGGGTGTTTTGAGAAGCCCCTGGCCCTCTAAGGAGGTAGCTCATGATGGTGGAATTTCAGAGAGAGGTGGGGCACCCTCGGATACTCAGAACAGTCAGATCCCTCAAACCAGGTTATCTTTCCCCAGCTTGGGGCTCCATGTAGTTATCTCCCTTCCCTCCTGGCAGGCCAGCCTTGCTGGTGCGAGCTGCTCGCCACTATGAGGGAGCTGGGCAGATCCTGATCCGCCAGGCTGTGATGACAGCCCAGCACTTTGTTTCCACGGAGCCGGTACAGTTTCCGGCACCTGGGCAGTGGGTGGTGGCCGAGTGTCCAGCCCGTGTGGATTTCTCTGGTGAGCCCCTTGTGGGAATGGGGATGAGGGTAACTGCCCCAGGGCCACTCTGGCAGACTGACCAGCTTGCCATACTGCCTCAGGGGGCTGGAGTGACACACCACCTCTTGCCTATGAGCTTGGTGGGGCAGTGCTGGGCCTGGCTGTGCGAGTGGATGGCCGCCGGCCCATCGGGGCCAGGGCACGCTGTATCCTGGAGCCTGAGCTGTGGCTGGCGGTGGGGTCTCGGCAGGATGAGAAGGCCCTGAAGATAGTGTGCCGGAGTCTGGAGGACCTGCAGGATTACTGCCAGCCCCATGCATCAGGTCAGGGCACCCCAGCACAGCTGCAGGTGGGGTGGCATACTCAGCCAGCTGGGAGTGTGCAGAACCTGGAGGTCCCTCTGTGGGGATTGCAGGCCACTGGGGCCTGGCCTGAGGGCTAGCCAGTGTGGTTGGGGAGTCCTGAAGGAGAGGAAAGGGCTGGAAGTCATCCTGCCTGGCCACATCCAGGCACAGGCAAAAGAGATGACACATTCGCCCATGTTAGGGAGCCCATGGGCCCTTTTGTGGCTTGAGGATGGGGATGGCGCTGCCACTAGGCTTTTGTCCCACCAGATGTGCCCCATTCTGGGCTGGGAAGTTGCAGGGGGAAGTGGGCTGTTGGATTGGTGTCTGAGGAGAACAAATTCCTTGCTTTGTGCCCTTCCCTCTGCAGGGGCCCTGCTGAAGGCGGCCTTTATCTGTTCGGGGATTGTAGACGTCCGTTCTGAGCTCCCGCTGCGCCAACAGCTGCTGCAGACCTTTGGGGGTGGCTTTGAGCTGCACACGTGGTCTGAGCTCCCCCATGGCTCCGGTCTTGGTGAGTGGGTCACAGCTCTCCAGCCTTACTTGTGATCCCCCTCCCTGGCCTGTGCAAGGAGAGTGGGATGGGACTGAGCTGGCAGTGAGGCAGTTCATGCCCGACCTTTCCTTTGCACCCTGCAGGGACTAGCAGCATCCTGGCTGGTGCTGCCCTGGCTGCTGTGCAGCGGGCTGCAGGCTGGGCTATGAGCACAGAGGCCCTGATCCATGCAGTGCTGCACCTGGAACAGGTGCTCACCACAGGTATGTGATGGCTCAGGGCAGAGGGAGGTCTCTGATACCTTCCCAAGCATCTTGGGGGGCTCCTCTCTATTGGCGTGGGATGTTCCAGTAGCCTCATAGCTGCTGCTCCTTAAAGTTTGGGGATTACAGGTGTGTACCACTACACCCAGTGCAAGTGCTAGTCTTTGTGACTCTGCCTCTATCCAGGCTGTCCTTCAGGCCCTGCGGGCCAGAGCTGGGTTTGGAGTAGAGGATGGACCCTCGGCCTGTCCTGGCAACTTGCCTCTCCCTTGGGCAGTGATCATCTGTACCCACACTGCTCCCCGGCCATAGCCATATGGTGGGACAGCAAGGGCCCAGCCAAGGCTATGATCTAACAGGATGTTCCTGGTGCCAGGCTTCTCTCCTTCTGGCCGTGATGGCACCTTGGAATCTGTGCACAGTACGGAGTGGCCAGAGATTTGACTGCCTCCAGATCCTAGGGTTCTGTTCAGCCAGGCCTCCTCTCAGCAGGATCCTGGAAAGAAGTTGCCAGAGACATGCAGATGCCTGATTATGGTGTCTTCTCCCAGCCCTGTGTGGCCCACCCACTCCTTTCATTCTTATGATTCACATCCCATAATCAGTCACTAGGGAAAGGGTTCCATGGTTCCATTTCCTTTTGAGGAAGTTTTGGTTTGAGTTCTTCATTTGGTCAATTGATATCTATTTATTGAGGACCCACTGTTGAGTCTTGGGGATAAAATGAGCAAAAACAAGGTCCTTGCCCTGAACAGTCATGAGGTAGAAGGGAGATGCGTATTAATAACCACTCAAGAGAATGTATCTTGCCAGACTGTGCTAAGTGCCCTGAGGAGAGGGGCACACTTAGGAGTTCGACATTTCCAGTTCTGTCCTACTACTGTGTTCTGGCTGTTAAAAGTCTCAGCTGCAGGCCTGGGGATTTAGCTCAGTGGTTTCGCCACCTGCTGTGCAGGCGCAAGGACCGGAGTTCGAGTCCCGGTACCAAAAAAAAAAAGTCTCAGCTGCACCCTGCAATTTGTATTCTGTACTTGCAAGTGCTCCCTCAAATATTGAGGGCTTGGGCCGGGGGTTTAGCTCAGTGGTTCTGCCACCTGCCTCGAAAGTGCAAGCTCCCGAGTTTGATCCCAGGTACCAAAAAAAAAAAATTGAGGGCCTAGCTACAGTGGTACATACATCTGTGTCCCAGCACTGAGAGAGGCTGAGGCAGGAAGATCACAAGTTTGAGTCCTGCCTGGGTGATTTAGTGAGATCCTGTCTGAAAGGACTGGAGATGGAGCTCAGTAGTAGAGTGCCTCTAGGTTCAATTCCCAGTCCCCCCCCCCCCCACACATTGAGAGCCTGTCCCAGAAGTAGTTCTTGTTTTGTCTGCCTGTCTCCCTTTCATTCTTTGAATGCCTTGCATATGCTAGGCAAGTGCTTTATCACTGAGTTACATCCCTAGCCCTTTTAATAATTTTTTGAGATAGGGTCTGAGTTGCCCAGGCTAGCCTTGAACTTGTGATCCTCCTGCCTCATCCTCTTGAGTGTCTAAGATTACAGGCCTGCCCCACTTCACCTAGCTTTGTCATTTTTACATAGCTGCAAGGGGAAGATACCATATTTTTCATTACTAAAGCAAAATGTATATAACTCTTTCAAGTTAAATAAGAGAAAAATGAGAGGTACTGAAAAGCCTATTTCTAACGTACACACTGAGAGGACAAAATACAGGGGGATCACTAGGTCACAGGGAAGTCGTGTTCCCTTTCCTCTCTGGCTCAACTCCCTTGAGGGGAGAGGTTAATGTACAACCCTTGGATGTGGTTTGTCCCAGTTCCATTGACATATTAGGTCTTTGTTGAAAGGCAAGCCTTGTGAGTTCCAAGCTTTGCTCTGGAATGCAGCCCCCTCCCTTGCTGGAGGTGGCTTGTTCCTGCCCTGAGCCACACAGCTCACCTGTCCCAGCTGGTCCCAAGTATGGAGGGCCAGGAGCCTGGGCTGAGCCAAATAGGCTTCAACAGTGACAGGGCCCTGGGGTTGCAGGAGGTGGCTGGCAGGACCAGGTGGGTGGCCTGATGCCTGGCATCAAGGTGGGGCGCTCCCGGGCCCAGCTTCCACTGAAGGTGGAGGTGGAAGAGATCACTGTGCCTGAAGGCTTTGTCCAGAAGCTCAATGAGCACCTGCTCCTGGTGTACACTGGCAAGACCCGTCTGGCACGGAATTTGCTGCAGGTAAGCGTAGCCCAGGGTGAGGGAGGCAGATGGCTCAGCTGGGCTGGGACTCTCATGGCACCCCCTTGTGCCTCTACAGGATGTGCTAAGGAGCTGGTATGCCCGGCTGCCTGTCGTGGTGCACAGTGCTCATAGCCTGGTGCGGCAGACTGAGGAGTGCACTGAAGCCTTCCGCCAAGGTGAGGTGCTCTTTGGTGGGAGGTCAGTGCGTCAGGAGCAAGTGCTTCGTCACTTATGGATCCCAGAGGCAAGGGGCCTTGGCAAGGCTCAGCACTGCCATCTGATATTAGGTCCGGGGAACAGAAGTCTCCTTTTCTAATCCTGGCATTCACATACACAGAAGCTGAATCTAAGGACCAAACCTGCTTCATGGGAAGGGTCCTCCAGCCCCACCTGCCAGGAGGCAGATGGGGAAGAGGCTTGGCACTGAGAGCAGGGAATTCAGAGAACGGCTCCATGTGTGTGCTACATGGGTACCATGTTGGTTTGTGCACTTTAGTCTGCAGCCCTATGCAGGAGGCTTTACTGCTCCTGTTTCCAGCCAGCTCTGAAGCTGGGGTACCCCGGACACCTGCACTTCATTCACTCCATAAAGGAGCATTGAGTGCCTAGACCTGGGGAACACACCTCCTGACTCTGGCCCGCCCACAGGAAGCCTGCCTCTCCTGGGCCTGTACCTGACCTCGTACTGGGAGCAGAAGAAGCTCATGGCTCCAGGTTGTGAGCCCCTGGCTGTGCGGCGGATGATGGATGTCCTGGCTCCCTATGTGCATGGCCAGAGCCTGGCAGGAGCAGGTGGCGGGGGCTTTCTCTATCTGTTGACTAAGGAACCACGGCAAAAGGAAGTTGTGGAGGCTGTGCTGGCCAAGACTGAGGTACAGGATGGTGTTGGGGTTGGTAGTTGGTAGGGAAAGAGACCTCACTGTGGCCTGCCAGCTCACCAGGGGCTGTATATGCAAGACTCCTGGCCATCTCTTGAGCCTCCAGAAGGCCAGAGAGTTTCCCAGAGGCCTCTAACCACCTTCTCTTCTCTCCAGGGCCTTGGCAACTACAGCATCCATCTGGTGGAAGTGGACATTCAGGGCCTGAGCCTGCGGCTGGTGGGGAGTGAGAGCTCCACCTGATGCCCAGCGCCATGGGGCCGGGCCCTCTGAGTAGGCAACACCAGGTCTACAGCTACCATGCCTTTTGTTCCCTTGTGGGAGCTCTCAGCCTGAACTCCCCACTCATCTCTTTGAATCTGCCCCACAGAAAGCAAGACTTAGGCAAGGGAGGCAGTTTGGGGACAGGACTGTACCTCCTGGTGACAACGGCTGAGGCTTGGCCTTTGTTACATCTGGACTAGGACTCAAAGCTCATTGTCCCCCGTGTCCTTTACACATTGTGTGGCCCAGTACAGCCTTGGCCTTCTCTGTCCACCAGGGTCCTGGGAGGAGGGGATGACAACCAGGCATAGCAGATGTCTGGGGTCCCTTGGTAAGGCTACCCTAGAGGGCCTTTGAAGCATTTCCTGTGGCCTGGTTAAGGTTGTAGACTATGTTCAAGACTCCACCGCCCTCCTGGAGAAGTGGGGTGAGGTCTGTGGCACTGAGCAGGTGTGGTCCTACAAGTCCCTGCCAACCCAGGCCTTAGCAACAATACAGACAGTGCCAAGTGAGCAGTGCTTGTGGGCAAAGGGCTCTCAAGACTGACATTCTTGGAATAAATTCACTTTGCTCTGCAAGGTTGTCCTCAGAAAGCTTTCTTGTTTTTGCTAGGAGCAATTCCCACTTCCCCGGCACTGTGAGACACTGTCCCTGGGATGACCCAGCTGGTGTTGTGGGCCCACGAGGGAAGGTGAGGGGCCAGGGTTGGATGAGGGTCCCAGAGTGGCGGGGAGGTGTGGGAGGCTGAGGCCTTGGGCATCTGATTTCACATCTCAGTGTGACTGTGGACCTGTTCTGCCCCAGAGCAGCCAGCCCTCCCTGGAACCAGCACACTGGCATCTTCCCAGAAGTGTCTTTATTTTGATGTTTATTCCTAAACATCACAGTCTCTCCTTGATGTCAACCCCAATTCCCAAGTCCCCACATGCACCCAGGTCCTTGGAGGCTAGCGGGGCAGCATGTTTGCCGCAGTTTGGGGCCAGAGAATGACCACCCACACAGAAGGCTGGCCTGGCCTACACACCGCCTGCCTTTGTTTTCTCCAGCTCCTGGTGGGCAAAGGCTGCCCCCAGAGCATACCAGCTAGGTCTCAGGGCAAACTCGGAATGAGTCCAGCCTGTTTCCTGTCAGTGGTGGAATGGTCTGGACTGTGAAGAGCTCCTGGAAGCTGAATAGCCACACAGGTCCTTGGCTTTGGGCGCTGAGGGAACAGGTGCAGAAGTGTGATGGGCCAGTGGGCTCACCATGGCCTCTATAGGCGCAGCCGCTTGATGTCCTCATGCCGGAAATCTATGCGCAGAGCCAGCACCTGGCGTACTTCAGCAGGGGTGAGGCGCCAGGTCAGTGGACCGGAGTTGGCACCCCAGTAATCTAGGATCTCAGTCACCTGTGGGAAAGAATGGAAACCAGTCGGCAAGGTAGGGCTACCCTGTGGGGAGGCCCTAGGGTCCTCCAAGGGCAAAAGCAGGGGTGCCTGGGGTTGGGGGTGGGGTAGGATGCTGGCAGACATAAAGGAGCGACAGGATCCAAACTTTGCCTCTTTCTAGTTGCCTTTCCCTGGCTAGACTGAGGGAGCCCCACATACCCGCTCCAGATTCAGGATTGTGGCCATCTGGGAAAGCCGGGCAAACTTGTCTCGGATGGTCCAGGTGGTCACCGTGGTAAGGTAGGCAATGAGCGACCTCAGCTCCTTGTCAAACTGCAGCCCGCCCAGCTGCAAAAGAGAACCCTTAGTGTCTCTGTAAGCCTGGCCCTATGGCCAAGCAGAACCAGCCCCAGCTGCCCCTCAGGCAGGTGCTGTGGCTACACTGTGCTTTGGGCCAGGGCAGGACTGGGTGAAGATGCACAGGATCTACAGGTGGCAAAAAGGTGGTGTGACATTTCCCTCAGGGAAGATGAGAAGCCCCTGATCTTACCCGGTTGAAGGAGGATTTCAGCACCACTTTCTCTAATTCGACAGCAACAAGGCTGGTCAGGAGGCTGGTCAGGCTGTCATAGATGACTGGGGACAGGCTGGCCTGCGGAGAGGTGTGACATCCATGGGAGCTCCCCCTGGCCCGTTTCCCACTGGAGTCTCCAGGGGAGGGGACAGTTACGGGGCACGGAAAGGCTTGCAAAGTCTGCCACAGGAGTAACCAACCACAGGTTCTAGTGTGATAGGTAATTCCCTAAGCCCTGACTCACCTTGAACTCTGACATTTGCTGCTCCAGGTTAAGGATGAACTGTTGTACCCAAGGGTCATTGGCCTCATAGTCATTGAATTCTTCCTATTGTCAGGAAGCAAAGAGGGGCAGTGTCACCATGGACCTATTTCTCAAAATTACCACTGACCCCCACTCCACTTCTACCCCTCTAAGAAAAAAAATGTGACAGGTCCTGCCTCCCTGTAGCTTGATGCCTCTAGTTTATTAATTTAGAGACATCGTCTTGCTATGTAGTTTAGTCTGGCCTTCATCTCAATATATAGCCCAGCCTGGCCTTGAAATGGCAGTGATCTTCTTGCCTCAGCCTCCTGAGTGCTGGGATTATAGACGTGTGCCACTACGCCCAGCTCTGATACCTCCAGTTTAAAATCAGTTTGATCCCCAGGCTGGCAGAACCTGCTGCTGCATCACTGCACCTCCAGCCAGCAAACAGTCCTGGGCTGTAGCAGTAGCCCCCAGTTTGGGGTAAGGCCATTGTTTTCTCCTGTAGCTCATGTTCTGGAGTAGTAAAAGCACTCAGCTAGGAGACAAAAGCTACTTAGTCTATGATAGGTGTGGCAAAAAATAGCCCCAATAAGCCGGGCATGGTGGCATACACCTGCAGTTCCAGCAGGAAGGTTAAGGCAGAAGGATTGTGGAGAACTGTGAGTTCAAGTCTAGCCTGGTCAATTTAGCAGACTTGCAAGACCCTGTCTCAAAACATCAAAGAACATGGGCTGGGGATATATCTCAAATGTGAAGGTTATGGGTTCAATCTCTGGCACCACACAAATAAACCAAGCAAACAGGGATTTGTCAGGTCAAGACAAACTTCCTTCACATATTTCTGAGCCTTCCGACTGCAGGAACAAGCTCTTTCCTGTCTCAGTGGGCTGGATAGCAGGTAAGGTCCAGTCTGTGCAGACAGCTGCACTGTCCTCCGGCTGGGGGAAGAGGGCAAGAAGGAAGCCCAGACTAGATGAATGCTGTGGTCAGGCTCACCTCCTCTATGTTGTGCGAGACGGAGAGAAAGGTGTTGATCCATGGCTGCACCTGCGGCTTCACTGCTGTGCTGCTGAGCTCCGCCAGCCCTTCCTGCACAGGGACAGGGCAGAGACACATCTGACACACACGCCCCACCCCTGCCCTCTCTTCTCCTCTACCCCTTCTCTGACTGCTGGGCTGTCTTCTAGCTCTGAGTCTCTCTGCACACCTCCGGGGAAGCATAGTGGAGATCATGCTAATAAAAGGAGTCAGGAACAACACATCCAGATCTGTACAGATTCAGGTCTAGAGACCAGGCCCAGAGGCTGATCTAGTAAACTCTAAAGAGGAGATCTCCAGAGTGCCTGGTGCTACTAGGGCCAAGCATCAGAACAGAGAGAGTAACCATGTGGTTCATTTCCTCTGAGGATCTTTCTGAGGGCTCTTGTCATTGTGAGGCTAAGTGGACACTAGAGGACCAGACAATTGCTTGTCAGTGTGACAGCTGAACTGCTGAGAAACCAGTGGAGCCTTTAGTCTCAAGGGATCTGCATAACTTCAGCAGCCTGCATGCTACCCCCCACCCCACTCCTTGTAAACAGTGGCACCCACAGTAAGCCAGTTAACAAGTTTTCTCAGAGCAGTGCATGGACACCGGACCTGGGCAGCAGCTAAACCTGGGCCTTACCTGCAGGAGGTCTCGGAATTTGTTGGACACAGCAGCCAAATCAGAAAGGCAGCTATCAAACTTGGCTTGGGCCTGCTCCCCTCCAATGCCCTGGCTGAATAGTTTGGTGCAGTCACTCTACGGGAGACACGGCACATGGTGTCAGACCACTGGGCATGCCAAAGACAAGAGAATGTGAGGGGTACCTCACAACCAGACTGCTACGGCCTAACTTAGGCAAGAAACCTGGGTTCTGTCCGAGTGGCTTTCCACTTGGCTCCCACTCTCCTTTGGAATCTGGGGGTAGCAGTGTCAGGGTAAGTGAGGGGAAAACAAAACCAAAAAATTTATACCTTTAGAGCCACACATTTCTAGGTTCAATTCCTGGCTCAGTGATTATTTGTCAAGTGAACATGGGCAAATGATTTAAAGTTTACAAGCTTTAATTTCTCCATCTATAAAATGGGAACCAGACTCCTGCTCCCTTGTTGATTGTGACAGTTTTATGAGATGCTGCAAGCGCTTAGCCCAATGCCTGTGTACCACCACACCTGACTCAGTTATGAATTTTTCACATTTTCCAGTATTTTACTTCAAAATCTTACAGATTGGTGTTATGGATGAAGCTAGGAATACAATCTAAAGGACCACAGCTTAGCCAGGTATGGTGGTGCACACCCATAATTCTAGCACTGGGAGGCTGAGGCAGGAGGATCAAAAGTTCAAGTCCAGTACTTGCTTCGGCAGCACATATACTAAAATTGGAATGATACAGAGAAGATTAGCACGGTCCCTGTGCAAGGATGATACGCAAATTCGTGAAGGGTTCCATATTTTTCCAAGAACCAAAAAAAAAAAAAAAAAAGTTGGCCGGGGATTTAGCTCAGTGGTTCTGCCACCTGTCTTGAAAGCACAAGGTCCCAAGTTCAATCCCCGGTACAAAAAAAATTTGTGTGTGGGGGGGTACTGGGGATTGAACTCATGAACTTGGACTTGTGAGGCAGGTGTGGTGCCACTGAGCTAAATCCCCGGCCCTAATTTTTTGTTTTGAGACAAGGTCTTGCTAAGTAACTAAAATGCCCAGGCTGCCTTGGGATTTGTAATCCTCCCACCTCAGCCTCCCAGAGTGCCAGGACTATAGGTGTGCGCCATCACACCTGGATCTAATTTGATTTTTTTTTTTTGGTACTGGGGATTGAACTCGGGTCCTTGCACTTGCACAACAGGTGGCAAAACCACTGAGCTAAATCCCTGGGCCTCCTGGCTCTAATTTGAATTCTGATCTTCCAACTCTTGGGCCACACCTTTCCCCAATAGTCCATACATGGTTTGCTACCATGTCAATCGCCAGTGAATCCCTAGACATGTGGCCCAATGGCAGGGAATGGTCTGGTCCCCATCAAGATGAATGTACAGGGCTCTCTCAAAATGAGGCAGTCATAGCTGCAGAAGGCTCATAGCAATTTCCCTTGTACCTCCAGAGTCTTCTTCAGAGTGGAGATGTTTTCACTACAGACTTCCACATTGTTCAGAGTCACCTGAGAGAAGAAGAAAGAAGAATGTGGCTTTTTTCCCACTGGGCTTTCTGGCCACTCTGATGCCAGACTGGCTGACAGCTGGACCTGAGGAGCCTCAGGAAGGGGTGGCTGGGGTTTAGACTCAGGCTGAGGAAAGCCGCACCACTGTCAGCTCAGGTCTCAGATGGGGCAGGACAGGGGGCTAGCTCATCCTTCCTTCCGTGCCTATCAGACTACACATACACTGAACCCAGGCTCTAGTCTTTGTGCTCCAGATCACTTCCAGACCAAAAACGACTTAGGTACACTGGTCTGGGGTAAGTTTTGGGGCTTCAAATTGGCAGGCTCGGGTCAGGGATGTAGAGTCTTAACACCTAGTAGGCATTTCCTGACCTACTCTCTCACTGACCCAACAGAAATCCCTACCCCGTCATATATTATCAACCCCAGTTCATAGGTGGAAATGAGATTCCTCAAGGTGAAATGGTTCACCAAGGTCGGCCAACAACTGATTCAACAAGTATGTCTGAGCGCTTCCTAGGGGCCAGGCACTGTTCTAGACACTGGGGAGATGCAAAGAAAATAGACAAAATTCACTCCCTTGGGGCAGAGGTCTTGGTTTTGTGGAACTGCACATGCTTAGTATGCATGAGGCCCTGGATTCCATCTGCAGCTCAAAACAAAACAACAACAAAAAGTCCATTTCCTCATAGAGTTGATCTTCCAGAAGGGAAATCGGAAGGTAAACAAATATATGATTCAGGTAGCAAATGCCTGGAAGAAAAATAAAATAGGTATGGGGACAGAAATTCAGAGTGACAGAGCCACAAAAGTGGAGCCAGGATTACAATTCTAGAGTCCCTACTCCTGGCCAAGGGGCTCCTCCTTTCATTACTCACCTACCCTAGACACTAGGTATAGAAATACCAGTCATAAAAAGCAGGACTTGACAAAAGTGATAATCAAGGTACAGACTGCTATGTCTATTTAGAGGAAAAGAGCAACTTTGGTCTGAGGCATTCAAGGAAAACTCTGTGGCAGAATTGGTGGCTGAGCTGAACTTACAAGACTCTTATCAGGTCACTGTTCCTTTTCTTTTCTTTTTTCAGTGCAGGGGATGGAACCCAAGATCTTATGCATGCTATGCAAGTGCTCTACCCTGAGATACAGCCTTAGCCCATGGATATCTTCTTAGTACCCAGTTTTCTGACTATCTATCTGAGACAGAGTCTCCCTAGGTAGTTCAGGGCAGTCTCTTTTTTTTTGAGACAGGGTCTCGCTATACAGTTCAGGCTGGTCTTGAACTCACTATGTAGCCCCGACTGGCTTCAAACTCATGGTTGTCCTCCTCCTGAGTGCCGGGGCTACAGATGTGTGCCACCATGCCCAGCTCTAATTTGTTTCTTGTCTGCCTTTTCCACTAGAATTTGATCCCACGAAGGCAAGGATCTGGCCTGTCTTTACCATTCCTGTGTCTCTAGTACAGCACCATGTCTTCTTGATGGAAATATTCTAAATCTGCACTGTCCATTACACTAGCCCCTAGCCATGTGAAGTTACTGAGCATGTCAAATGTGGTCTGTATGACTCAGGGACTGGAATTTTTGTTTGTTTGGTTTTTCTTTGAGATGAGGTTTTGCTATGCAGTTCAGGCTGGCCTTGAACTCACTATGTAGTCCAGCCTGGCCTCAAACTTGCAGCGATCCTCCTGCCTTCCAAGTGCTGAGATTACAGGCGTGCACCACCATGCCAAGCTGGTTTGGTTTTTTGAGAATCTCACTATGTAGCCCAGCTTGGACAATTTAGTGAGACCCTGTCTCAATATAAAAAATAAATAAAAATAGCTGGGATGAAGCTCAGTGTAAAAGGAAAGAAAGAAGGAAGGAAGGAAAGAAGGAAGGAAGGAAGGAAAAAAAGAAAAAGAAAAGAGAGGGAGGGAGGGAGAAAGGGTGCAAGAGGAAGGGAGAAAGGAAGGGAAGAAGATGGAAAGAAGAAAGCAGAAAAGGAAGGAAGAAAGGAAGAAAAGCTACTGGATTTTTAATTTGAATGTAAATTTAAATAGTTACTTGTGGTTAATGGTCACATGTTGGGCAGCTTAGTTCTAGAATCCATAATAGCACATGATGTATAGAAGTTTCTTTTTCTTTCTTTTAGACAGAGTCTTGTTATGTGATCTAAGTTGGCCTTGAACTCACTATGTAGCTCTGGAACTAGAAATCTTCTCACCTCAACTTCCCAAGTGCTGGGATTACAGGTGTGCATTGCTATGCCCAGCTTTTGAAATCTCTTAAATCAATGAGTGGCTGAGTGAATACTCTGGAAAAGGAGATAATATAAGCAAATGCAGTTGCAGAAACCCCCACAAGGTATCTGGAGCACAGACATGCAGGAGTGGATGATGCAGAGCTGGAAAGGAGTATGAGGTCCAGCTAGGACTTGGGTGCTATAGTTGGCGCTTTGTCCTGTGCATGATGGGATGGCACTGAGGATTCTTTAGGGCAGGTAAATGCCACACGAGCCCAGCTGTAGTCTGGGGGATATTAGTCCAGAGGCTGTAAGTGGCAGGAATTAGAGTGGTTGAGAGGGATCCATCCACCCCCTCTGGACTGGCATGCTGGTGGCATGTCCAGGAGCCCAGGTAGGGAGGAACAATGAGCCAGTAACTACAAGATTTTAGGATAAAAGGAGACTCCTAGCTGGTCGTGGTGGCACCTGCCTCTAATCCCAGCATTCAGGAGGCCAAGGCAAGAGGACTGTTGTGAGTTTGAGGCCAGCCTGGGCCAGCCTGGGCCAGCCTGGGCTACATGTAAGTTCAAGGACAACCTGAACTACATAACGGGACTCTCTAAATGATTAAATTAATGAATGAATGAAAAAAAAAGGAGAAAGAGAATCCCAAGACTCCAAGGAGTGTCTCTCAGAACCTCAGTGTGGTTCCCTTGCCAGTGTGCGCTCAGCCACTACTGAAGAATCCTGCTGCGGACAGCATTGCTTAGGCCATTGGGGGTGTGGATAAGAAAGGCTAACAATGCTTCAGCATGAGCCTGCTCACACTTCAAGTTTCCTGAGGAGTAACTGCACTGTCATGATGGCTGAAGGACAAAGACCACAACATAAATGTTTTTGCAAGGCATTTGAGGGCATCAAGAATTACTGTCATGACAGGAAAATGGGTTTGGGTTCAAATGGTATTGATTTTACAGTTTCCCCTGTACCTTGTAATCATGGACTCACTGGGCTTATCCCTTGCTCATGGCAAATGCTGTCAGTACAGTTAGGGAATTCATCTTGGCAGCCAAATGAATCAAAATGACATAAAAAATAGGCCCTGTGGTGGAAGCAGTGACATTTAAGTATTTGGCATCAGGAAAACTAGAAATCTGTCATTAAGCTGTTAGCTTCACCTTTCTTTCTGGCCTTATCTTCTGGGCTGTCTGACAATGAAACTGGCTCAACGGGAAGTCCTCACAGAGCACAAATGCATGAAGGGCACTGGCTAGCCTTGGGGATGTGTAGTCGAGTGGTGGAACACAGGGCTGGAAAGGGAGATGGGTTGGATTTCAGAGGCTTTAAACAGCCAACCAGGCAAAGACATCTAGAGTTGATGTGGTGGGTAGCAAGAAGCCAATGAATGCTCCTGAGGACAGAAATGAAAGAATGATGCTGTGTATGGTGGCGGACACCTGCAATCCCAGCACTTGGGAGGCTGAGGCAGGATCACTGTGAGTTTGAGGCCAGCCTGACCTACATAGTGAGGCCCTGTCTCAAAAAAAAAGAAAGCAAGTTCTGTGGGGAAGAAAAAGGAAGACAGTTCATGATCATATGTTGCTGGCTGCTGGACATTTGGTAAAGGCTGCCCAGCCAGGCCTAGAGCTCATGATCCTCCCACCTTTGGCTCCTGAGTTGCTAGGATTTCAGCACATGCCTTTTCAACTGGTTTGGGCTGACACTCTTTTAGCAACAGAATTCATGTCCAGGGAAAATATTTCCAATGATAGGAAAAGGGTGGGGCTGCCTCAACAGCCTTCATATTGGATCTGACGACTAGTGAGTGAGGGTCACCTGTAAAAGGGCAAGATAAATACAGTGGACCCTTGACTTACAAACTCGATTGGTTCCCGAGGGTTGGTTGTAACTCAAGTTGGTTGTAAGTCAATACAGCTGGGAACTGGATGTTTACCTGGGTACATACTACAGATAACAAGAGGCAAATGAATCTTCCATTAACTCAGTTAACCCAAGTGGTTTGTATGTCAGGCTGGTCATAACTCAAGGGTCCACTGTATTAGCAAGTTTAGGCTTCTATCTCTGAAAGCAACAGCTCTATACTTTTTTTCCCCTGGTACTAGGAATCGAACTCAGGACCTTGTGCTTGCCAGGCAGGCACGATGCCATTGAGCTACATCCCTGGCCCTCTAAACTCTTTTTTTTTTCTTCTGGAACCAGGGATCAAACTCATGACCTTGTACTTGCAAGGCAGGCACAGTGCCACAGAGCTAAATCTCTGGGCCCCCTCTAAACTCTTTTGAGGACACAGATCGCTTTCAGAATCTGACAAAAAAAAAAAGAAAAAAGAATCTGCCAGAAGCTGGGCATTGTGGGGCATAACTATAATCTCAGCACCCAAGAGGAGAACTGACATAAATTTGAGGCCATAGATGCTAAAGGCCTTGTTTCTTTTTTTTTGGTACCGGGGATCAAACCCGGTTCCTTGTGCTTGCACAGCAGGCGGCGAAACCACTGAGCTAAATCCCTGGCCCAAGGCCTTGTTTCTAGAAAAGTACATGTACACATTTTTGCATCCAACCCATCTGTGGACTGCTCTGCTGGGAACTCTGCTATTAGATGTTTCCTTCAGCCTTTGAGCAAAGACTCATAGTTTAGCCAGTGTGGAGAACAGAGCAGAAGTGGACCTGTGACACTGTTGTTCTGCTCATGCCAGCATGTGCAGCTGGGTGTGGCGGTGCCTGGCAACAATCCTGGCACTCAACTCAGGAGGTTGAGGTAGGAAGATCATGGGTTTGAGGCTAACCTAGGCTACCAGTGAAACCCTGTCTCAGGAAACAAACCAAAACAACAGCATGTTCCAGAGAGGCCTATGAGCTTCAGACTCCTGTGTTGTCTTTGGCTTATCACAAACTGGCTTTTACCCTGTACAAATCCTTTCATCCTTCTATGCTTTTCCTTCCCCAGCTGTCAGACAACTGGTAGAAATCACTGCTGCATCACATCTGTCATTCACTGTGCTTTAATAAGAGCTTTAATAGGGCCATCTTCCCAGAGGAAGCTGCTAGAAAAGCAGTCTTGGGAGGCCTAAAGGACTAAACCCACCTGTGCTGTAGGCCTCTCCTCAGATGTGCAGTTGGGAGGCCTGGCACAGATGTTACAGTTGGTTTTGTGGCAGATGTGTGCCAAGCTGGACACCTGGCAGGGCCCCTGAACAGCTGGACAGAGCTCTTGGGAATGAGTACTCAGGAGAGCTGGGCAGCCCAGCCTCTGGCAGGAGAGTTGTGTATCCCGGTGTGGGCTGCTCAGAATATGTCTCTGGGGAAGCAGTGGTTTTAGAGCCTTTTAGGAGGAGCTTTCCTTAAAGGAGTTTCTCTTTACACAGACATGGGAGGAAAAGTCTTCAACTTAAGGCTTTTAGACTATGCCTCAGAGGCTGCAGTTTAATCTCTTAGGAAAAGCTGACCCAGTGTCACAACCTGTGGACCACTTACCAGGAAGGACAGCTTGGCCTCATCAGTGCTCTCAATGCCTTTTGTGTCAAATTTGCCCTGCTGGAGGCTGCTGTGCATGATGTTCACAGCACTGGTCACCCCGCGCTGGATGTCCTGTAAGGTGGTGGCCGGGAAGCCCATCCTCAGCTTGTTGGACAGAACGCCCCTAAGTGGCAGAATGACATAGGGGAGTGACAGTGCTTAGACTGGCCTCCAGGACAGTGGGACCAAGTGCCCATTACCCTGACCCAGTAGCACCAGTTGCTTTTGAGGAGAAAACCAATCCTTGAGACCACTGTAGGAGACCTCAGAAGCCAGGGTATGGCAGCACCCAGACCCCTTCGGGGACACCAATGAGGCAGGAATATACAGAGGAAATTGGCCAATTCTTTTTCTTTTTGAGACAGGGCCTCACTCTGTAGTTCAGGTTGGCCTTGAATGTACTATGTAGCCCAGGCTGGACTTGAACTCATGACAATCCTCTTGCTTCCTGAGTGCTGGGATTACAGGTGTGTGCCACTGTGCCTAGGAATTTTTTTTTTTGGTACCGGCAATTGAACTCAGGACCTTGCACTTGCCAGGCAGGCCCAGCACCACTGAGCTACATCCTGGCCCACTTTTTTTTTTTAAATGATGGGACACAGATTTATTGAGCAACAGAGCTAGGGGGAAGGGTAGGCTGGACTCAGCTTTTGGTCCATAGGTACAGCATGGGTTCCATGACGGCAGTGATGATGTCACTGTAGTTGTCCCTTTAGCCAACTCTGCACTTTTTTTTGGTACCGGGGATTGAACTTGGGTCCTTGCGCTTTCGAGGCAGAAGGCGGAACCACTGAGCTACATCCCCGGCCCCAACTCTGCACTTCTTGTGAGGCTTTCAGTTACCACCACTGGGCTCCAACAAAGAGGAGGCCGTATGCTTAGTGAAAGGCAGTACTGTGCAGGAGTTGAAAGAAAGGTTTTGAGTTGATCAGTTCTGGACTCTATTTCACCACTCATGGTGTGTGATCTTTGACAAAAGATGGACTGTCTTGATGTCCCAGTTTCCACATCTACAAAACTTTTACTAGTTCACAGGGTTGTTGTCAGAACTAGAAATGAGCAGGGAATTAGCATAGCACTTGGCCTCTGGGAATAGACTGTTTCTTGCTACAACTACTGCTTTCATTGAACCACTTGCTCTCTTTCCTAGGTCTAGGGGCCAACGGCCCTTCCAAGGGAACAGAAATTTGGCACTTAAAATCTGGCTGACAGCTACCTGGAGCCCAAGATGTTGTGATAAGGATAGGAGCTTGTGTCTAGAATAGAACCGAACTAGAATCATAGAGAAAAAAGGGAAGAAACAAATGAGCTTCAGCAATTAACCACGACCAGGACCTTTGTGCCTAGAAAGGAGAAAGGGGGTCAACTGTACCTGAAATCAGCCTCCAGCTCTCTGGTGGCGAGGTTGATCATGGCGCAGAGACAGTCAATGTTGGAGCTGGACAGAGCCCGCCCGATGCACTTCTTCACAATGTAGAAGACATCATCCACCATGCTAGACGTCAACTGGCCCTTCTCATAGGTGTCCAGAGCCACAGCCTGTGCAAAAGCAAAGCTCCCAGTAAGCATCCCAGTGCTGTGTCACTCTGGTTATACTGGTCGTGGCTCTGGTCCCTTTTCTACACTTTGTCTTGTTTCCCCACCACAACTATTCTAGTTACAGCTTGCTAAAATAGCTCACTTCTCTACTGATCACTACATTAGGAAATTTAGTATTTAGGGCCTTTGCTTTGTCATATCTTCCTTCATTTATTCTTTCTTTTGTTTGTTTTTTGGGGACAGGGTTGCTATTGTAGTTCAGGCTGGCCTTGAACTATGTGGCCCAGGCTGGTCTCAAACTCACAGTGATCCTCCTGCCTCAGCCTCCCAAGTACTAGGCATACAGGCATGCATCACTATGCTTAGCTCATTTATGTATTTAGGTTTTTTTAGATAGTCTTGCTATGTAGTTCAGGCTGGCCTTGAACTCACTATGTAGTCCAAGCTGGTCTTGAACTCCTGCAATCCTCTTGCTTCAGCCTCCCAAGTGCTGGGATTATAGGTGTGCACCACCATGTCTGGCTCTAAGGGCCTTTGTCTTGGTGACATCCATTATCTGGCATGTTAGACACAGGAGAGGCCCTACTTTACCAAGGTGCCTTACCCACATACCTCTGGGGAGACAGGGGACAAGTAGGCTCTCTGGGGAGCTGAGCTGTTCTTTTATAATTCTTGGGAAAGAAACCCCAGCTGGGGATATGAAGAGCATGACAAGCTCATAGATACCCTCTCACCACACAAAGAAGTGACACTCAGTCTGTATGCCAGTGTTCTCAAAGCAGAACCAAGAAATATGACAGACTTCAGCCATCTCCTTCAGCCTGGTTCTTGGATAAATAGCCTCCCTTGCAAGAGATGTGTCCTATGTCCTACCTTATTGACAGTCTCCCTCATGAAGTACTCCTCCATGGTAATATAGTAGCCAATTAGCTCCTGCATGGTACAGCTCAACAGGCAGTTATTGAGGAGTTTGTCCAGGCACTTCTGGTGCTCTACGGGACAACCAAGACAGGAGTATCACTTTTTTCAACAAGGGGGATGAAGCAACATTTTTCGTTTACTTAGGTTCCTTTCTGGTTTTTGTTCCAAATAGGTACCCACTTTACATGGTTATAATCGTAGTACACATACCATTTTATATTTTGCATTAAAAAATTATATGTATTCCCATGTTTCTGTATATCTCACTTATTTTTTCTTTTGATGGTACTAGGGATTGAACGCAGTACCTCTGCACTGAGCTACTTTTTTTATTTTTTATTTTGAGATGGGGTCTTGCTAAGTTGCTAAATTGCCCAGGCTCAGCTGTAACTTGCCATCTTCCTGGTTTAACCTCCCAGAGGGCTGGGATTACAGGCGTGCACCACCAGTCCAGGTGGCTCACTTACTTTTACTGGTTATGTGACATTTTATCAGATAGATAATCCATACTGTTTTAACTGCTCTTCTACTTTTGGACATCTGGGTTATTTCCAGATGTCTTGCTATTATTGGAGTTAATTGGAGATCATAATAATTAGAGATTACATGACTCCTTTTGTACAAATAACTTTACTCCTTTTTTCATTATCTGCCTAGGATTAATAGGACTCAAAGATGTAAGTTTCTAGGGGAAAGACTGACATATATTAGATACAAAACATTTCATTCTCTACATCAGAATTGTTTGGTAAGAGCTTCTGTGATGACAGAAATGTTGTATATCTATATTGTCCAATATGGTAGCCAATAGCCAGGGCAGCTATTGAGCACTTCACATGTGGTTAATGGGACCGAGGAGCCGAATTTTAAAATATAATTTTAATTAAATTTGAATTTCAATAGTTGTATGTGGCTAATGTATTGAACAACACAGCTCTGAACAGTGATGCCCGTAACTGATATAAATGAACACCAAACTCAAAAATGAACATACATCCTCCTTCTTGCCATGTATTATTTAGAATTTTTTTTTTGTACCGGGGATCGAACTCGGGACCTTGCACTTGTGAGGCAGGTGGCGGAACCAACTGAGCTAAATCCCTGGCCCTGCCATGTATTATTGGCATACAGAATGCCACAGATGCTGGTTGGGGCTTGAGTTCCCAGTACATACCTGACCAAGAATTTAATGGTCACCTTTTTTGAGTCAGGGCCTGTTATGTAGCATAGGCTTATCTTAAACTCCTCTGCTAAAGCAATCCTGAAACCTCAGTATCACGAGTAGCTGGAAATGCAGGTGTGCACCACTGGATCTAGCAAATGGTCATTTTAAATACCTGAAAAGTCAGCCTGGCACAGTGGTGTATGCTTGTAGTCTCAGCTACTCAGGAGTCTAAGGCAGAAAGATTGCTTGAGCTCAGGCCAGCCTGGGCAACAGTGACTTTCTCAAATCAACAACAAAAACCTAGAGAGTCAATTTATAAGTGAAATTGGATTGTGGCTCATCTTTTTTTCACCGTAATTTTTCTCTTCAAAAATTGTCATTGGTGGAACTGGAAGACTGGGAAGAGGTGGAAGACATTTTTGATATATATATACATATATATACATACATACATACATATATATATACATACATATATATGTATATATATATATATATTTTAAAGTGTTATTGCCTGGTGCAGGTGGCATAGGCCTGTAATTCCAGCACCCTGGGAGCCTTAGGCAGGAGGATCTCAAGTTTAAGGCCCACTTGTGCAAAAAAAGAAAAAAAAATTAGAAACTTTCAATCATTCCTAAAAATTCCCTCATATTTTATATATGTATTTTGTATTATTTAAACTACCTGTCACATGCGTACCTCCTAAATACCTAATTACAAAAATGTAAAGCAGAGCTGGCACAAAGTAAGGTGCAGGGAAAAGCATTTAAAACTTGGCAGCAGTTTTCCTTGCCTATGAAACAATTAGCCTCAAAGGCTCATTCCAATTCTAAAACATGGTACCACTAAGACTTCCTCCAGAGAGTCAATTTGGCTGGAGACCCATAGAGACTAATGAGCCCCAGTTGTTTCTTCAGTAAAAGGTGTGTGGCTTAACTATGACGAGACAGTCCCGACTATATATGCCAGCCCTCCCACAGAATATAGGAAACATGTTCACCTTGCTTTACTTCTTCTGAGGCCATGGAGTCTCCCACCTCAAAATCTGAGCTGATCCTTTTCCTGAGGAAGCGTAAGTACAGCTCACTACGGGCATTCATCAGGGTGACCTCAGTCAGGATGGGGTCCAGCTCCCTGAGACACACAGAGAAACGGGAATAAAGAAGACACTCCATTCCTTCAAATAGAAGAGCTACAGGCCAGACTCAGCCCCAACTCCCCTCCCAACCAGTGACAGAAGGGTCAGCTCTGCCAGATGGTTACCCGGTTCTGCCGGCCCAGTTATAATCAGAGACAGCTGTCAACCACATTTTCCACTATTTGTCTCACCCGAGTCATTCACCTCCGAAAATTCTGCCGTGGCTAAATATGAGGTTGGGAAGGTATTTTCTTCTGTGGTTTGAATAATAATTATTTATACCTTATGTGAAAGGAAACATACTTCCCAATCTCTAATTTAGCCATGGTGGGATTTTAGGATACACCATTACGCTGTGTTTCACCCTCATTCATCTAACCCAAAGAATAGCCAAAACAACCCTGAAAAAAACCAGAGAACTTGCACTTCTTGATTTTAAAATTTACTACAAACCTATAGCAATCAAGGCCATGAGGTACTGACATAATGATGTATAAATGGAATAAAGTTGAGAGCTTGGATGGTTGATTGATTTTCAGCAAAATGCTGAGACAATTCAATAGGAAAGAATGGCCTTTTAAAAAAACCATTGGGAGGGCCGGGGATTTACCTCAGTGGTTCCGGTGCCTGCCTTGCAAGCACAAGGTCCAGAATTCAGTACCCAGTACTAAAAAACCCCAAACAAACCCCAAAAACTGTTGGGACAACTGAGATCCACATGAAAAACAATGAAATCGAACCCCTACCTCACATTATTTACAAAAATTAACTCCCTTTACACCCTGTAGAGAACTTCTCAAAACACAAATCTGGTCCTATCATTAATCTCAGGTACATGACCCAGAATGGTTTGACACTAATGATCTTTCCAAATTCATCTCATTTTACGCTCTTCCCAATTCTCTGCACCTCAGCTATAATGACCTTTCAGCTTTTAATTTTTTAAATTTTTTTTTTTTTGGTACCGGAGATAGAACTCGGGTCCTTGTGCTTGCGCAGCAGGCGGCGAAACCACTGAGCTAAATCCCCGGCCCCATCAGCTTTTTAAATATACAGGACCTCTGCCCATGCTTTCCCCTCTACTTGGAACACTCTTCCTTATTATACATTTTTCCTTATAACACAATCTCCTGTACCCTATTAGTACATCACAGTGGTTAACAGTATGAACTGTAGAGCCAAACTGCTTGGATTCTGTTTCTGGTTCTGTCACCTTCTAGCTGTAAGACCTTAAGTAAATCATTTTGCCTCTCTAGATGTTAGTTTCATCATCTGAAAAAATGTTTATAGGTTAGATTAGTGATGTACAACTAAGAGTGATTTTGGCCCAGGGGACTACCAGCATCTAATGCAGTGAGTAGACATAGTGGATACTGCTAACTCTCCTACAAGGGATAGGACAGTTCCCCCAGACAAAGAATTACCTAGCCAATCAACGTCTGCCAATAGCAGAGGTAAAGAAATCTTGGATTAAAAAAAAAAAAAAATTTCTTTTTTGCTGTTGTCCAGATGGTCTCAAACTCGTTTTTTTTTTTCCCCTCTAGTACCAGGGATCAAATTCAGGACCTTGCACTTTCAAGGTAGGCACAGTGCCACTGAGCTAAATCCCCGGCCCTCAAACTCCTGAGTTTAAGGAATCCTCCTGCCTCAGTCTCCTGGGCAGCTAGGACTACAGATGCCACCACATCCAGCAGATTAAATGGGCTTTAATATAGTATTTGTTAAGTGCCTAAAACAGTATCTGGCATATAATAAACACTGTGTTAAATATTATTACTATCTACTTGATAGACCATAGGTGCCAAGAAGAAAACAACTCTAAGCTAGGCATGGTGGCACACACTTATCATAACACTTGGGAGGCTGAGACAGGAGGACTGCTGAGAGTTTGAGGCCAGCCTGGGCTACATAATGAGTTCAAGACCAGCTTGAACTACATAAGGAGACCTAATCTCAAAAGAAAAAAAAGTATATCTATTTTGCTCTCTTTGTGGCACATAATGTGTACTCAGGAAAAATTTGATAGAATGAATAAATGTTTATAATGTTTGAATTTTCCTTTCTTTTGAGACAGGGTCTTGCTCTGTAGTTCAGGCTATCCTTGAACTCACTATGTAGCCCAGGCTGGCCTCAAACTTGCAGCGATCCTCCTGGCTCAGCCTCCCAAGTGCTAGGATTATAGGGATGTGCCACCATGCCCTACTCTTCTTTTTTTTGTGCTGGGGATTGAACACAAAGTCTCATGTACACTAGGGATAAGCACATGACTTACTACTGAGGTACACCCCTAGCCTAAATTTTCTTTTAATAAGAGTATTTTACTTTCATTATAAAAAAGTAAAAGCTTAAAATTTTAGGATAATTGTTACCTTTGGGAGAGGGGGAAGAAGAGAGTTATTCTGGAGGCTTCAAAGTACTGGTAATGATATTTATGAAACACACATTATAGAGGCACTTGTTTATATTTTTCTGTTATAAAATAAGTAAGTGTAGTTGATACAATATTTTAAAAACACATACCACATTGTAAAAAGTAGTCTCTTAATTACATATGACTACCAATTCAAACTGTTATGGGTTGAATAAAACATGATTATTACCTTGGTTCGATTTTTTCTGGTGCAGAATTTCTCAAGTTATTCTGGACAAGCCGGAACTGCAATATACCACAGAAATAAGAATACTTTTCCTTACCCCCCTCCAACTATTTGTTTCCTGCCGGTCACTCCAAACTTCTGGCATACGACAATGTTTAGGGCTGGGGATTTAGCTCAGTGGCGCTATGCCTGTTTCACAAGCACAAGGTCCTGAGTTCCATCCCCGGTACCACAAAAACAAAACAAAACAAAACAAAACAAAACGTTTAGATTTGGTTTGCTCACTAGGTATACCCTTCCTTCAAGCCAGAAATGGGCTTTCAAGATGAGTGGCCAAAGACTTGCTTTCGGTTTAGATGATAAAGGTCACCTCTATTACTATGTTTAAAGGTCCAGAAGACTGCAGTCTAGTTTCCTACTCTAGAGTTGTGAAAATACAATTGTATGAGGGCACTCCTATTTCCATGTACTTTTACTTTTTCTGCTCAAAGGAGAAGAGCAGAAAAATAAAAGTTCTGAAAAAGCAAACATTATCTTCAGCAATTAAGGAGCTAAGAGGAAATTCAAGGTGAATTACTTGACATTCAGTAAGGCCTTAGGAAAAAAAATCCTCTTTATATCACCACAGGCTACTGTTGCGCCAGAGGTCTCTATAATAGTGTTTCTGATGTGTTCTTTCAGGAAGTCATTTCTCTTTCCAGTCTTGACTGAGGCCATCATTATCTTGACAGTACCTCTTTTAAGGTGGTAATGGGCAAGATTCAGGTTAGTCTGAATTCACCATTTCTTCTCTCTATACCTTTTTTCATTTTTTCTCCTCCAATTTATTCTATTCATCGTCCCTGCCTAATGCTGGCTCCAAACCACTAGTAGCTTTCCCTGCTCACCTGCTGCTGGTAGTCCCTCTGCTTGGTGAACTTGTCCACCACCTTCTCCACCTGTCTGTCACACTCCACCTGAAGATATTTGATCAGGGTATAAAGCCTTCCCAGTCCATAGTAAGTCTCCACAATGGGTTGGTGGGTCTCCACGATGCGGGCAATCCCTAAAAGCGAGAGGGTTGGATTCCAAAGTGTCTTCCCACAAAATAAACATCTTTCTCACATCCAGGAATAACCCAGGTATAACTTACTCTTTTTGGCTGCTTCATTGTTTTTTTCAAAAAAAAGAAACATAGTTCTAGTTGATGCTGGGGGCTAAGTGAATTTGTTAAATATGCACAGTGATTGGTATACCGACAGGAATCTGAGAAGGTGTACTGATACTGTTTTCTCTAGCAGCATCACAGCAACTCTGGAAATCATGATTTCTCTCCAGAAATGTATTTTAGAGTTAAACTTACTCTTACAGAATCTGGTTCTTGAAGAACAGGGAGGATCAAAACACCAGAGAAACTGTAACTAATCTTGCTAATCAGATAACTCATCTGCAAGTTAATTCTCCAATAAATCAATATACAGTAAGTTACTGAATTAGGTTAAAGGCATCAGGCTAGAGGGGAGAAATGAAAGGTTATGACGCAGGTGTCAGAAATGTCTCTGGCTTCTCTATGGTGCCAAAAGAGGCTCACCTTCAAACAGGAGAGTGAGTGTGTCTGCGAAGATGACTGCAGCTCGTCTGTCACTCATGTCTGACCTCAGCACCAGGAGGAGGTTCTCCTCAGCTTTACTGGCCACCTGAAAAAAAAAGCACAAATCCACATATATGTCTTAGACTTAAGGCCAGCCTAACAGTCTGCTTTCAGAAAAGGGCTTCCATTGGCCTTGTCCCCCTATGTTTGTCTTGATGTACAGAGACCGGGGCAGCCCAGAGGGACCTTCCTTGAGGGGCACTGATCTCAGCTCAGGCAAGACAAGAAGTTTGAGTATGGTAGTAGATCTTCTTCCATTCAGAGGGATAAATAATGCCTTTTTTCTTTTTCTCTCTGTTTTTTTGTGCCAGGAATTGAACTCATGGCCTCATGCTTGCCAGGCAGGTGCCATGCCCCTGAGCTACATTCCTGGCTCTTTCTTTTTTTGAGACAAGGTCTTGCTATGTGGTTCAGGCTGAACTTGCAGTGATCGTTCTGCCTCAACCTCCCAAGTGCTGCTTTTCTTCTCTTTGAAAACATGGACTGCTTTAGCAAAGGGAGAGATGTTCTCAGCTTCAAAGCATCTTTTGTTATCATTAATAGTGCTTTGTCAAGCTAGGAAGACAAGGAATTTTTGTTTGGTACTGGGCATCGAACTCGGCACCTTGCGCTTCCGAGGCAGGGAATGGCACCACTGAGCTAAATCCCCAGCTGGAAGGATCTTTTAAAGGATTAAAAATAGAAGCCATTTCTAGAGGATGGAAAGTACTGATTTTTTTTTTTTTGTACTGGAGTTTGAACTCAAGACCTTGTGCTTGCTAGGAAGGCGGCAGCACCACTGAGCTAAATCCCCGGCCCTGGAAAGTACTGATTTAATAAAGTGTGAGAGAGGTGGGCCTGGTGGTACATACCTGAAATCCTAGCACTCAGGAGGCTGAGACAGGAGGATCACTGTGAGTTCGAAGTCAGCCTTGACTACATAGTGAGACTCTGTCTCAAAAAAAAAAAAGTACCAGAGAACAGGTGTATTCACCTTTTAATTAATGTTTTAGAATGGGTAAAAGATATCCTTAAACGTTCAAAAGCAACAAAAGTGTGTTCAGCAAAAATGGTCCTTCCTCTTACCTATGTCTCTTGATCTTTTAATTCCCCCTTCCAAAGTATACTGTGCTTATTCAAGTGTATATCTTTACTGCCACCCTCTTACTCTAAGAATGACAGTTTGCTCTTTTGTACCGTTTATTTAATAAATCATATGTTAGGCAGTAAAATAGGTCAGCACATATGCAACTGTCTCATTTTCTTTTTAATGAGAGAATACCATAAAATTGTAGAGAATTCTTCAGTAGAGGAAAATGCACCAACAAATAGTTAAAATCCCAACAATTTCTGGGCATAGTGATGCCCACCTGTAATCTTGGGACTCAGGAGGCTGAGGCAGGAAGATCACTGCAAATTTGAGGCCAGCCTGGGCTACACAGTGAGTTCAAGACCAGCTTAAACTACATAGCAAGACGCTGTCTTAACCCCCACCCCCCCAAAAAAATCCCCAAATCCCACACAACTCTGCACACATCCCAGATGAAGTAGCTTCTTTCCACCTAAGAAAATTAAATTTTTAAATAAAAAATAAATACTATTTGTCAGAGAACTTGCATTTAAATTTTCCTATACAGTACTTTCACTTGGAAATAAATGTGCATCAGCAAACGTCTAGGCCATGCCTGGTACACAGAAGGCTGTCAAAAATGTGTAGAATAAATGCATGCATCCAGTCCTATCAGACTATATAGTAAGAGAAAAAAGAAGTCATATTGAAAAGACAGAAGGTAGCCATAGAAACTAGATGCTCATCAGCCAGGTGTGCTGGTGCATGCCTATGATCCCAGCACTTGGGAGGGTGAGGCAGGAGGATTGCCTTGAGTTCCAGGCCAGCCTGGATCATACATAGTGAGTTTAGGACCAGCCTGAACTACATGGAGAGACCCTGTCTCAAAAAACCAAAGGAGAGAAAAAGAAAGAGAGAGAGAGAGAGAGAGAGAGAGAGAGAGAGAGAGAGAAAAGGAAAGAAAGAAGGAAAGAAAGAGAAAACTGTAGCCATCCTGCACACCAGTCTGCAGAGAACCATTACCTGCCAAGCAATCAGGGCCCATACCTGCTTACAAAGGTATTCAGAGAACTTGCTTAATCCCTCTTCATGTAAACCCAGCAATGGGAAGATCTTGAAGAAGCGCTCCACCTGGGGCAAATCTCCTTCCTTGGTGGCGATGGCAAACTTCTCTGCTACAATGGCTTTGAGACGCTGCTCAGCTTCTTGCAGCAATTTTAGGTTGGCATCAATCATGCTCCCTGCTCAATGGGGAGAAAATGAGAATTAATGGAAAGAATGTTATTATGTCAGGTTCACGCCACTCTGAGCATCACTATTCTTTTTACAAATGAGCATGTATTATGCACAAGGTACTATGATAGCAATAAGGATGAATCAGCCATGATTCTACTGTTACACAAGTTCCAATCAAGTAAGAGATAAGTTTCAAGCACAGATAGCTATAGTAAAATGCAATGTACGTTAAGTCACAGAAAAGAAGGCCAAAAGTCTTTATTTCTGGTTGAGGCAATCAAAAAAGCTTGCTAGGCAACAGAGCTAAGAGACAACCTACAATGTGGAAAAAATTTTCAGCAGCTGTACCTTAGACAAAGGACTACTATCTAGAATATATAAAGAATTGAAAAAAATCAGAGCCCCCAAATTCAAAGACCCAATTCAAAA
>NW_004624746.1:12738872-12763749 GCF_000247695.1 Heterocephalus glaber
CTGGGGATTTAGCTCAGTGGTTTTGTTACCTGCTGTGCAAGCGCAAGCACCTGAGTTTGATCCCCGGTACCAAAAAAAAAAAAAAAGCTTGCTAGGGAAAATGACATCCCATCTCTCAAAGATGGGCAGGAGTTTGATACCTGAGTAGGAGGAACACACATTCCAAGAGAAGAGAATGACATAAGGAAAGGAACAAAAGCAGAAATATGAAAAAAGTATTTGCAGAATATTGCAAGTAGTATGTGTTCTGATATAAAGAACACAACAAGTATTTGTGCAATGAGTGGGTGTATGAGTGACTGCTTCTAGAAAGACAGGGTGAGTAGAGCCTTCGGATTTAGCTCAGTGGTTCTGCCGCCTACCTCGAAAGCAGAAGCACCTGAGTTCAATCCCTGGTACCAAAAGAAAGACAGGGTGAATCAATTATGAGAGGCCCAGAATATCAGGCCAAGAATTTCACTTCAAAAGTAGGAACATGTTGAATTGCAAAGAATCTACTGGTCCAAGAAGCAGTAACTGATACAGATTCAGTTTCCTTTTCCATAAAATGGAAATAACAACATCTTCCCTGGGATGGTAGGGGACTGATATAGAGCCTACTAGCAGATAAGAAACTTCCAACAACACATGCTGTTCCCTGGGTTTAGTTTTCCTCTTTTAGATTACAGATGCTTGTCTCTCAACTAGAAACTGACAGTCTCGCATGCCAACCTTCCTGGCCCTGTCGGCTGAGCTCGATGACTGACTTGTCTAGGCACAGGTAGCGATGAATGTGGGCTGCGGCCTGCTCATAATCTTCACTCCTCAGCGCACTCCGAACCCCATCCATGCAGAACTTCAGGTCCAAGATGTCATCAGCCCTTTGGATGGCCTGATAGAGACGGTTCTGCAAAAAGATTTTGTGCTTAGAAACAATGTCCTTTCTTTCAAAAACACCTCTCTAGGGCTGGGGATTTAGCTCAGTGGCACTGCGCCTGCCTCAAAAGCATAAGGTCCTGAGTTCAATCCCTGGTACTGGAAAGCAAAAAACTAAAAAAACAACAAAAAAATTGAAACCTCTCCAGAAGGTAGGGTGAGTCAAGAGCTGAATCTGGTTAACCACAAGTCCTTTTCAGCTTTAACTGGCAAACTCATGAACCATTATTACCACTCACAGAACTCTTACTGATGATATCAAGACTATTAAAAGGTATCATATGGATTTTATTTTGTGGTACTGGGGATTGAACCCATAAACTTCTGAGCTGCATCCACAGTCCTTTGTGATCCTCCTGCCTCAGCCTTCTAGAGTGCTGGGGATTACAGGTGTTACCACACCTGGCTACATGATTTTATTAATGTAGTGAAATAATTCATTTTAATGGAAGGAGGTATGGAGATAATCCATATTTATAGCTGGCTTATTTTGTTAAAATTTATAGTTGAATCAGAATGTATCTGATACTCTGGGAACATGACATTGTAAATCAAGTACTGTAATAAAGTGTGAAGTTGGGCGTGATGGTACACACCTGTAACCCCCAGTACTCTGGAGGCTGAGGCAGGAGGATTGCTGTGAGTTTGAGACAGCCTAAGATACACAGTGAGTTTGAGGCCAGCCTGAACTACATAGTGAGACCCATAGTGAGCCCAAACCAAACAAAAAAAAGTCCGGAAGGTATTTTTCTTTTAGAATAAGCACTAAAAAAACAAACCAACCCTTTCATATGTGAGTTGGGGACCACAATGTGTAGCAAACATCCCTGCCCAGTACTAGCAGGCTATGAGTGGCATATGCTTTTTGCTTTCCATAATTTGGCAATTGTTTTATTTCAGGTGTCAGACCGAAGCCCTATGTGACTCAAATGGGCGTGTCAGATGGTGGACTGGGCAAGCATAGCCCCTCCCTCAATGGCTGCCACAGAAACCTAGGCCCTGGTCTATGAAGTGGCAGGGCTCTGCTGAGTTACATGCAGCTGAGGTCAGCGTGACCCCAATTAAAACCCTTTCCCCCGAATCATGGCTTCTCACTGACCCGGTGGGTTGCATAATAATTGCACCAGGTCTCAGTACCAGTTTGTTCCATCCAAGCTAGATAAACAGTGCTTCCTCCCTAACAGCCCTGCCTGGCGCCATCATGCTGGTGTTCGGCAGTATTTTGCTAGATGCCTTCAAAGCACACCCTGCTCCCTATTCCTTCCCATGATTGTATTCAATAAATACTGGATGTGCTTGGGGGCCTTTGTCTTTGCTGACATCAGCAGCACTGCTCAGGACCCAAGACTCAGCTTCTCCATGCTAAGTCTGGTTTCTACCTGTTCTTGAATTCGGCCTTGTGCTGTGGTGGCTCACAGGAGGCCAGGACCCACGGCAGAGGTCCTGGTAACATTTCCTTTCCCATTCCCTAAAATAGTGTTTTGTGGTAAAGCTATTTTTTGCAGTTTCTGAACTAATAGATCAGAAAGTTATCTATTTCACAGGGAGGGGCTAACTGAGGCTGTGATGGACTAGGACAGTGATGGCAAACCTCTTAGAGTTTTCAGTGATAACAAGCAGCCAGCTGTGGCACCTGTGCCACAGGTTCACCACCACTAGACTAGAAGAACTCAGACCCTGTTCTATCTGTTTTTTTTTTTTTTTTTGTACTGGGGATTGAACTCAGGACCTTGTGCTTGCAAGGCAGGCAGCAGAACTACTGAGGTAAATCCCCAGCCCTGTTCTATCTACTGTGATAGCCACTAACCTTATGGACACTTGAAATGTGGTTAGTCCAATTAAGATGTGTATGTGTAAAATATACAACAAAATAAAAGACTAAGTACAAAAATAAAGAAGGTAGCTGGGCATGGTGGCGCATGCTTATAATCACAGCACTTGGGAGGCTGAGGCAGGAGGAACGCTATGCCTTCGAGGCCAGCTTGGGCTACATAGTGAGCTCCAGGATAGCCTGAACTACAAAGCAAGACCCTGTCTCAAAAACAGAAAAAAAAAAGAAGATAGGGCCGGGGATTTCACTCAGTGGTTCTGCTGCCTGGCTCACAAGCACAAGGTTCCGAGTTCGATCCCTGGTACCAAAAAAAAAAAAAAGAATGGTTACAAGAAAATTTATAATTATGTAGGTTCATATTAAATTTCCTCTTTTCCAATATGGATCACTCATTCATTTTCTTATCTAATTGCCTTAGCTAGAAGGGATATAGCAGTCTTTGGCTTGTTCCTTTTCATGGGGGAAAGGGGGGGAATTCTTTCTATCACCAGGATATTGTTAGTGATGGGATTTTCATGGTTGGGATTCATCAGGCTGAGAATGTTCCCTTCTGTTACAAATTTGTTAAGTTTTTTGTTTTGGGTTTTTTTTGTTTGTTTTGGGTTTTTTTGGTACTGGGGATCGAACTCAGGACCTTGTGTTTTTGAGGTAGGCACTGGAACCACTGAGCTAAATCCCCGGCCCTTTTGTTTTGGTTTTTGAGACAGGGTCTCCCTATGTAGTTCAGACTGACCTTGAACTCACTATGTAGCCTAGGGTGGCCTCAAACTCATGGTGATCCTCCTGCCTCAGTCTCCCAAGTACTGGGATTACAGGCCTGTGCCACCATCCCCAGCAATTTTTTTTTTTTGTTTGGAGACAAGGTCTCATTATGTAGTTCAGGCTGGCCTTGCACTGGCAATGATCTTCCTGCCTCAGCCTCCCATTGTTTTGGTTTTTTTGTACCGGGGATTAAACTCATGCTTGCCAGGAACGCACTGTGCCACTGAGCTACATCCCTGGCCCACTGAATTCTGACAAATACTTTAAATCTATAAAAGGATCCTGTGGCTTTTGTACTTTATTGATAGTGTTACAATAATTCATTTTCAGATATTTAACCTTGCATTTCTAGGATAAATCCCATTTGGTCCCATAATCTTCTTTTGCTCTTCTTCAGTCCTAGGGACTGAACCCGAGGCTATATGCACACAGGTCAAACACTCTACCACTGAACTACATCTCCAGTCTTTTTTTCTGTTTGACGTATGTATGTTGTATTTATTTACTTAGTGGTACTGGCAAGTGAACTCAGGGCCTTTGCAGATACCGACCAACCCCTGTCCTCCTTTTTCTAAATTTTGAGACAGGGTCTTGCTAAGTCACTACATTGTTGAAGCTGGGCTCAAACTTGTTATTATTCTGCCTCAACCTCCCAGAGTGCTTGGATTATAGACATGTGCTATCATGCCCAGCTGTTTTTTATTTTGAGACAGGGTCTTGCTGACTTGCTTAGGCTGATCTTAAACTTTTAATCATTCTGCTTCAACTGCCCAAGTAGCTGGGATTACATGGATGTGGTACTGTACCCAACTTTATAATTCTTTTTTATATTTTGGAGTACTAGCATCAGAATCCTCTCTTTTTTTTGAGAGAAGGCCTCGCTAGGTAGTTCAGGCTGGCCTTCAACTCACTATGTAGCTGAGGCTGGCCTCAAACTTGCAGTGATCCTCCTGTCTTAGCCTCCTGGGTGCTGAGATTACAGGTGTGCATTATCACACCCAGCTCTAGAATCCTTTTTTTTTTTCTTTTTGGTACCAGGGATCGAACTCGGGACCTTGTGCTTTTGAGGCAGACGCTGGAACCACTGAGCTAAATCCCCAGCCCTAGAATCCTTTTTATATGTTGCTGGATTTGCTCCTTTATTTTGTTGAGAATTTTTATATCTACATGCAGAAGAGCAATTGGTCTGAATTTTTCATGTGATATCTTTATTTGATTCTGGTATTTCATTAGATTTCTATTGGATGGTCCTTCTCTAACCTCCAGATGGCAGCTTTCCTGAGCTCTATTAAATCAGACATCAAAAGCACAATGGGATTACCTTGGCCAAGTCAAGCTGACGGACTTTGCTGGACACATTCTCAGCTAGGTTGCAGGTGAAGGTGATCATTCCAGCCAGCTGCTTTGCATCTCCCTCAATCAACTGCAGATTGGGCCTGGAGACATACATTGTTAGCACATATATATCCATGGGGCCAGAAGGTAGGAGTAAAAAATGGAAACATTTTTTGTAGATGCAGACTGTATCTTACACTTCTTTTGTACTTCTTCTCAACTCAGCTCAGTTCACTCTACACACAGCCTTCTCTAGGGAGTTTTTTATTGTGAGCTCAAGACATACTTAATGAAAAAAATTAAGGGCCAGGAATTTAGCTCAGTGGTTCTGCCACCTGCCTCGAAAGCACAAGGACCCAAGTTCGATCCCTGGTACCAAAAAAAAAAATGTCTTTCTCTCTCTCTCTTTTTTTTACATAACAAGAGATGAAACTTAGGGAATGCTAAGCTATATCCCTGACCCTTTTAATTTATATTTTAAGATACTTGGCTAAAAGATTAAGTTCTGAAACTATTAGTCACTCTAAATAGATAGCCGAAGAACTAGAAAATAGATTCTTCCAATTGCTAAGTGAGCCTAAAAACTACTAATCAACCACCTAAGAGGATGCTGAGAAACTTTGAGGGGTGCACTAGGGATTGAACCCAAGACCTTGTGGATGCTGGGCAAGCACTTTACCACTCTGTTACATGCCCAGCCTTTCTTTTTTGCCTTTTCTCCGCCCTCCCCCCCCCCCCTTTTTTTTTGGTACAGGGGATTGAACTCAGGACCTTGCGCCACTTGTGAGGTAGGCGGCGGTACCAATGAGCTAAAATCTCCAGCTCCTTTGCCTTTTCTCTTTTGAGGCAAGATCTCATTAAGTTTCTCAGGCTGGCCTTAATCTTGTGGTCCTCTTCTGCCTCAGCCTCCAGAGTAGCTAGGATTATGGTGCATGCCACCACACCTGGCAAAGAGCCACTTGTATGATTAGCAAATATACAAAATCAATAAAAGCAGTGGTTTTCAAATTTGAGCTATGCATCAGTATCAACCAACAGGGTGGTTTGTTAAAATACATATTCCTGGGCTCCATTCCTAGGGTTTCTGATTCAGTACATTTAGGCTGGGACCCCAGAATTGCATTTCTAATAAGTTTCAAAGACTCTTCGATAATCACTGAACTACACACCATTAGGTGTTCACTTTACCTTGAGGAAATATGCCTCTTTATTTCAAAGCTAACTGGCATTTTATAACAGAAAAGAAAAATAATAACTTATCCAATGGATGCTTTTGGAATTTACAACAGCTTGTGCTGTGATGCACAGACTCACCCCATTCGGTGGAGAGTGACCATCTTACTTTCAATGGTGTTTTGTTGTTCCAAAAGAGCATCTAGCTCTCTTTCCACCACTTTCTGAAACACAGGGAAACATCTTGTCATCAGAACGGTAAGAAGGAAACTTGAAAGTTATCTAACACAACCACTTAGTTGAAAGGCAATATTTCAAATTCCTTTTCTTCCACTATGCTCCCCTTAGACTTAAATGGTTCACTTATACATTGCATAATGATCATTACCTTGTGTATACCTTATTCTATCTAGCAGATGAGCACTATAATAGGAGGAAATAAACTTCTATTCACTATCAGTAGCACAGTATCTCATACAGATAAGATTTAAATACAGTGAGTAAATAAATGAAATTTACAAAGTGGCAGTCACAACAACAAAAACTTTTCTTGGTTCATAGTCAGGGAATAAATACAATTCTATATCAGTTAAGCTACTTACTGTGCTAACTTAGTTTATGTACTCTTACGCTTCAGTTTCTCTGTAAAATAAGGATAACAAAACATACTCTATAGGACTGAGGGAATCAGACAATATACAAAGTGCTTAACAGAATATAAGTTTAACTATACATTTTTATGAAAACAGTACCCAGAGGGAAAGTTTCCTTGGCAGTCATCAACTAAAAACACAGAAACAACACTGTTGCATCTATGAGATTTTCTTAATTTTTCCTCCAAAGGGGTGTGTGTGTGTGTGTGTGTGTGTGTGTGTGTGTGTGTGTGTATGTGTTTGAGATAGGGTCTCACTATGTAGTCTAGGCTAGCCTCAAACTCCCGATGATCCTCCTGAGGGCTGGGATTATAGGACCCTGTGCCAACATGTCTTGCCTCCAAAGTACTGATTGACACATTGAGTGCAAGGCTAAGAATGTTATGTCAGGAACACTAAATTTTCAAACACATGTTGTTGAAAAAAGCATCAGAAACTGCTAGAATTGATAGAATTTAATATTTGAAAATATTTAAAAATACAAAAGACCCCTCCTCGAGGCGGATTTGTGCTCAACCTTACTTAAAAGTTTGGTTTGGAAAAAACAGATGCTAAACTTTTAGATTAGAGCTTAGGTCTTTTTCTTCTGACCGGCAAGGAACCCAAAAGACATTTGAAAGTGAATTGACAACATCAGGTTGCCACAGAAAAGTGAAGAAATAGAAGGTAGGACATCATCAATTGAAAGAAATCTTAGGTTAGGTCCTGCCCCTCATTTCACAGAACATCAGAGGTACAAGAGATGAGGTGACTTTTCCAAGACTAGACAGTTATTCCTGAATCTTAAAATTCCTAGCCAGAAATGATGAGGCTGCAACCCCAGTTACTTGAAAGGCTGAGCACTAGGACCCAAATTTCCCCAAGGCGACCCCAACACCCACACCCACAGCCACACTCACTCACAATCAACTGTCTACAAAGCTACACACTGAAATTTAACCGAAACGGTAAAGTTACACTCCCAAATCATTTCCTACAAGAGGAAGTCTTAAAATTCCAGTTCATTTGCAATGATTTCTCGCCTAAATGAGATATCGGTGTTTCATAATTTTCAATTTCTAGGCCAGTGCACTTATTTTGAGAACCAAGCGGTTGCCACATATTCTCAGTCTAATTTTACTCGAGCGGGTAAACACTACAGTGACTATGAACCAGGGAAATCAGTGTGGGGTTTGGGGGAAAGAGGGTGCGGATCGCTCAGGGAATACAAGCTTGAGGGCATCTGACAGAACAGAGTAGACAGGCCTCCCCAAATAGCTGTCTACGCTGAAGCTTCTTTGGTAGATGCTGCTTTATTTCCCCCAGTAAGGAGAGAGTTTCCCACAGCCTGGATTTCCCAAGAGGGACAGCTCCTATGCCCAATGACCCTGCATCTTCTTGGAAAAAAGAGGCTCAGTCCCCCACCTCCTCGCCGCAGAGCCGTTCGTACACAGCTTCCAGCTCCTGCAGCTCTGTCAGGGAACGAATGAGCTCGGTAGAGATTTCGGTGCAGCTGCCTCCTCCCACCCCCTCTGCTGGGCGAGAGACCCCCGATAACTTCTGAGATGACTCGAGGTCCCCCATCTTGGTCTCCGTTCGTCACTTCCCGGTCTGTGGCATTTCGTCCCCGTTGGCGCTCCCGGACTTTGGGGCTGTCCACTGTAGCGCCCAACTAACTCGTTTTTAAAACTACTTTAAAAAAAATATTAATTTCTATCATTCTGTAAAGTTAGGATAATGTAGTATTTTAAAATAATTTTAAATGCTGACGGAAGCATTCAAAATTTTATACATATATTCTTCAGGCGCGGGTTGGGTACCTTTTTCCGGTCGCGCGGTATCGGAAGGCCCCTGTCTAGAGGGCTAATGGCGGATGCCGGCCGATTAGCGTTGGTGGTGGTTTAGGTTTCGAAGTATTGAGGATCCATCGGATATCTACGGCATCCTTCCCGCTGTAAGGTAAGCAAGTAGCGTTACGACTTCTCTGGCCTTGGGAAAGTTGAGAGTGGCCACGTACGAGGGTCTCCGACACTTTGGCGGGAGTCTCCGCGGCACTTTAGGCCTCAGTGTTTCGGATAGAGCACAAGGACGTTTGGGGGAATGCATGGGAGCGAAAACGGCTTTTGGTGACTTTTCCTGGTCTGTCCACAGAGTGGGAAGGAGTCTTGGCTCAAAATAAGGCTTATAAAAAGTGCCTTATGTTTTAGGCCCTAGGGCCTGTGGGACCCAGGAGGTAGATATGAAAACGAGCGGGAACGACATCTGCCGGAGAAAACAGTAAATGATACCTAACGGGAAGGTGGAAAGACTTAAAAAGTATAAATAACAGAAACAGTCGTTGGAGCCAGAACTCTGGTTTCAGTTTGTGGTTTGGTAATTAACTTGTTTCATTTTCTGAATGTCAGTTTTCCCTTGTACAAAATGAGCATGATACCTATCTAGAAAGCTTCGGAGTCAGAATGCGATGATGCTACCTTGGAACAGGGAGAAGGGGGGAGTGAGCAGTCGCACAAACTCCTGATAGTATCGTTACTGTCGTAGAGGTGGGGGGAAGTTGTATTACAAGCCTACCAAGTTTTAACTGTTAATGTTTCCCAGTACACAGTTCTTTATTACGGACTGATCTTCCTCCAGAGTGCACCTTCCTCCATTACTCATGATAAAAGTGTGGGTGGAGAACCTGGATCCACTTAGGTTTGTGGAAAATGAATCCCTAGGTTTGTAGTGGAAACCGTTAGTTAAAACATGGAAAAATAGCCCAAGTTCTTCCCTTCAATTACAGTGAAAGAAAAACACCTGAGTTCAATCCCCAATACTAAAGTTGGGTTATGAGGGAACAGGAACTCACATCACAGGGCATTGAGGTACATACCTATAATCCTAGCACTCAAAGAGGTTGAGGTGGGAGAAGCAAAATTCAAGGCCAGCATGGGCTACATAGCAAGTTCAGTGAGTTCAAGGTTGTCCTGAACTACCTAGTGAGACACTGTCTCAAAAAACCAGAACACATTTCATATGTATGACTACCTCAATCCACCAATTCTATTTATAGGAATTAATCTTAGAGATAAACTCATACATATATAAGTGATCTACATGTAAGGTATTTTCTTTGCAGCATTGTTTATAATAGCAAGAGATTGGAAACAAACTGAATATTCATTAGTAGAGTATTGGCTAACTGAATTATAATATACCCATAAATTGGAATACTCTGCAGCTATAAAAGCAAGAAAGCCTTTTGTTTAATTGCTATCTGAAGGTAAATTAAAAATAAGTTGCAGTATAGTGTGAGTGTATAAATTATGGTACCTAACATTTGGTTAAAGAAAGATAAAATGTTTTTATATGTACATATATATTACAAAGCATGGATAGATACAATGTAATTTGGCAAAATTGATGCCCCCAGGAGGAATTGGGTGGCTAAGGAATGGTTTGCAGTTTTTGCTGTGGTTTTGAATTCTGAACCATGTAGATGTATAAACATAGACCTACATAGTTTTTTTGATTTAAAAAAATATAAATATCACCATTTGCTGTAAGATATTAGGCAAGTGACCTTTTTCTGGAAGGTGGTACTGAAGATCAAACCCAGGGCCTTCACACTAAACTACATACGTCCCCAGTCCTTTTAAAAAAGTTTTTGAGACAGGGTCTTGCTATTGCCCAGGCTGGTCTCAAACTTGATTTCTTCCTACCTCAGCCTCTTAGAGTGGTGGGATTACAGATGTACACCACCCTACCCAACTAAGTGATTTAATTAATTTCCAGGCTTCAGTTTTCTTATCTATAAAATGAGTATAAAACTACACACATAAGATTTTTGTGAAATTAGAAGCAAAGCAGAAGCTGGGCATGGTAGCACAGCCTGTAATCACAGCACTCGTGAGGCTGGGGCAGGAGGATTACTGTGAGTTCAAGGCCAACCTGAACTACTTGATGAGATCGACTCAAAAAAGAAAAAACATGGGCCGGGGATTTAGCTCAGAGGTTCCTCTGCCTGCCTCGCAAGTGCAGGGACCTGAGTTCTTGATCCCTGATACCAAAAAAAAAAACCCCAACCAAACAGAAAAAGCAGATAGTGTGGTTCCTGGTACTGTATATAGAAAGTATTCTTACCAGTAAGTATATGTGTGGTAATCTTCAATAGCCCTTACTGTATTGGGTCTGCTTCCTTTAACCAGGCTTCCCTATATAAAAATTTCTGTAAAAATGACAATTGCTCAGCTAATTTTCACTTTTTTGTGTCCTTAGCTTGCTTTGATTTGATCTTGTTGGTATAACCAAGACCTGGAATACTGAGGGACTCAGTTTTGCTGTCGTCATGTTCCTGTACAACTTGACCTTGCAGCGAGCCACTGGTATCAGCTTTGCCATTCATGGCAACTTCTCTGGTGAGTTCTCTAGCTACTGTCTTTTTAAATCAAAATAAATGAATATATACTGTTGCTTATCTCTTGTGGAGGAAATATTTTCCATGTATAAGAAAACAACTTAAATCTGGCTTGTAACCTTTGAATTGTTAAATTGAGCTGTATTTTCAGTTACCTAATTACAGATGCATTTCTTAGCTTGCAGTGTGTAATGATTTTTTTTTAATTGTAACTTAAAAATTAAAAAAAAAATTTTATTACATGTTTGCAGTGCATAATGACTATTCATTGTGGGGAGATGATGTGTGTACATAACACATCTTAATTTTTTTCGCTTCCCCTCCCTGCCCTCCATAGTGTGTAATGATTCTTATCAGAGGTATATATATGTATATTTCTTGGCTCTTTTGTTGGTGCCAGGTTGTCTGTATATTGCTGTGTTGCATAACAAGATGTGTAAAATCGCAACCCTTGATGCTGAATTTGACTTTTAAGTCTGGAAAGAAGAATGTATGAACGTATTTGTCAGGTTATCAGGGAGAGTAGTTATTTTTTTCAAAAGGAAAGTTGGACCTTGGGTTGGTGCTTGAAAAGGTAATAGGACTTCTCTGTAAGAAAGAAAGATAAAATTTAGATAGGGGTTGCTGCTTGTATAGAAATGCCATTTGCTGCTGTTTGTCACTAGCTACATTATGCCACGAAAAATGAGCGAGGTGGGCGGGTAATTTTTTCTTTTTTTGCTAGTATATGTTTGGATGTATGGTAATTAGAGTCATTGGGGAATTGGTACATTCTCATATTGCAGTGGTGGGGGCTACTTTTGGAAAGAAGAATTAAAGCCAGATTTGTGAAATTTTGCTTATCAGATTAAGAAATATTAAGCAGTAGAGCTTTACAAAAGAAGAGGTACTACTGTGTGTAAAATAAAATCTTTTCTTTCCATTGTAGATCGAACATTTGTGAGTTAAGTTAATCTCCCCAGTAATTAGGCAATTCATGACAGTTTTGTTGACGTTCCAGTTGTAACACCTCTTGTATAGTTCTTCACTTGATCTTAGCCAAAAGGCCGAGAAGCGATCTTGTATGGTTCTTGAGCAGAAGCCAATCTACAGAATTCACCTTTCATGTTAGCATTATTTTCTCTGATCTTGTTAATAGCTCTTACTGTGCTTCTGAGGGGTTCACTTGGATGTTTTTTGTTATCCTATCTATTTATTTATTTATTTGTAGTATGGAGGATTGAACCCAGGCCCTCATGCCTGCTAGGCAAGTGCTCTACCACTGAGCTATAACCCCAGCTCTTTGTTACCCTTTTTAAAAGAAATTATTTATATGCATGAATAAGAAAGTGAAGTGTATAGTTTTCTAGCCTGGGTGGCAGAGAAAGTAACTGTATTTGACAACAGGTTATTTGAGCCTGGAGAGGGAGTTTGTGGAAGGACAGACTTATTTTGAACAGTTAATGTCAACTCATCCTGGTAGAATTATAACAGGCATGGAGAGTTGGGGACAAAGTTGGCTATTATGTGTTTGGAGGTGTTGATTTGATTTATAAAAGTGAACTATAGTGGGTTTAGAAATAACAGTATATATTTATATATATTTGTTTGTTTTTGTTTTTGTTTTTGTTTTTTGAGGCAGGGTCTCCCTTTGTAGTTCAGGCTGGCCATGAACTCACTATGTTGACCAGGCTGGCCTTGAACTTGCAGAGATCCTCCTGCCTCAACCTCCCGAGTGCTGGGATTACAGGCATGTGCCACCACACCCGGCAACCAAGTATATATTAATTGACAGCTTTAAAAGCTTTTTGAGACACTATATGGAATTACATAGAAAGTTAATACATTATAATGATTTCTTAGTGCCCTTCAAGATGGACTAGAGAGAGTGCCTGTGGAAGGTTGTTTTTTTTTTTTTTTTTTGATACCTGGGATCGAACTTGGGATCTTATGGTTTCGAGGCAGGCAGCGGAACCACTGAGCTAAATCCCCAGCCCCTGGAAGGTTTTAATTATGAAATTGTTAAGTATTATTCTGTTGGCCTTTGTGTCCATAAATTCTGGGCCCAGGGGTTCCAGATTTGTGAATTCAACCAACCACAGAGCAAAAATATTCAGGAAAAAAATTGCACTGAATTTCTACAAGCTTCTTGTCATTATTCCCTAAGTAATACAGTGTGACAACTACATCCAGAGCATTTACATTGTTAGGTATCATAAATAATCTAGAGATGATATTTGGAAAGATTGTTTTAAGAGACAGGGTCTGAGGCTGGGGATGTGGCTCAGTGGTAAAATGCTTGCCTGATAATGGGTGAAGCCTTAGGTTTGATCCCCATCACTGTAAAAATAACCAACAGCAACAAAATCAAGAGACAGGGTCTTACTATGTTCCTCAGGTTTATGGGAACTCCTGGGCTCTTGCCTTAGCCTTCTAAGTAGCTGGGACTATGGGGGCAAGCCACCCTTCCTGGCTCTGGTGATTTAAGGTGATTTAAAGTATACAGGAGACTTGCAAATGTAAGGTCCAGGGTTTTGATCCCCAGTACTGAAAAAAAAATACAGGAGAATGTGTATAAGTTATATGGAAGGAAATACTATGCATTTTATATAAGGGACCTGATCATCTACAGAAATTTGGTATCTGAGAGTGTCCTGGAACTATTTCTCATGGATACTGAAGGGTGGCTGTACGTTAATACCATTTATAGACAGTTAATTGTACAGATTGATGACAAATCTTAGAAAAATAAAAATTAAAAATAACTTTGTGGGAAAAAAATAACTTTGTGACCTCCTCTTTTTTTTTTGGTTTTTTTGAGCCAGGATTTTGATGTGTTTCTCAGGCTGCTCTTGAATTCACTAGGTAACCTATGCTGGTATTGAACTTGTTGAGATCCTCCTGCCTCAGCCTCCCAAGTGCTGGGATTGCAGGCATGTGTCACCATGCCCAGCTTGTGACCCTTTTTAAAAAGTGTTCTTTAATACCACTTTTTGTTAGATAACTTCAATTCTGGGAAAAGTACTTTTTCAAAAAGAATAAAATTAAATACTGAGCCCCCAACTTACGTAATTATACATCCATTCAGTGGCATTTGATCTGTTATTTTTTGGATGGGTTGTGGTTGTTTGTGATCTTTATTTTTTGTTTATGTAGGAACCAAACAACAAGAAATTGTTGTTTCCCGTGGAAAGATCTTGGAGCTACTTCGTCCAGACCCTAACACTGGCAAAGTACATACCCTCCTTACTGTGGAAGTATTTGGTGTTATCCGGTCACTCATGGCCTTTAGGCTGACAGGTGGCACCAAAGACTACATTGTAGTCGGCAGTGACTCAGGTCGGATTGTTATCTTGGAATACCAGCCATCTAAGAATATGTTTGAGAAAATTCATCAAGAAACTTTTGGCAAAAGTGGATGCCGCCGCATTGTTCCTGGCCAGTTCTTAGCTGTGGATCCCAAAGGACGAGCTGTTATGATTAGTAAGTGACTTTCTTTTCCAGTTCTATTGAATGAATCTCTGGTTATTTTAAGTGGGGATAACAATTCTGTGATCTTGGCAGTGCACCAGTGTATCACTTACATCAGTAAAGTTTGGGATTTATATTTAGATTTACTCTGGTTTAAAGTTGCCATTTTTGGCCAGGGATATAGCTCAGCAGCATAGCACCTGCCTGGCAAGCACAAGGTCCTGAGTTCTATTCCCCGTACCAAAAAGATAATCAATAAATTTCCATTTTTAAAAGTTGTAATTCCTTTTAAAACAGTAGGGAAGATCTTAAGGTACCTATTTCACTTCTCACCTTGTTGGCAATAGTTGTTTTTCAGTGTCTTTATCTGTGTCAAAGACTGTAATGAAAAGATTTTATGTTACTGGACAGTGAATATAGTTGCTTTCATTAGCCTGAAGTGATGATTCACATTCATGTCTCTTCTCTGATAAATTTTGAAGAAAATTCTGTGTATCTGATCAGGCCTCTAGAGGGCAACTCTGAGTAGTCATAAAATACTAACTCTTAGCTCTTAATTCAATGAGTAATTCACCATATAGCCTAGACTGACCTCTAACTTGTGGCAATCCTCCTGTCTCAGCCTCCAGAGTGCTGGGATTAGAGACCGGTACCACCATGCCTGATGCTAAAGCTAACAGTTTTATTATGTTTTTTTCCAACGTCCTTAAATCCGAGAGCACAGTAAAAATTTTGGGGGAGTTAGTGTGTTATGAAAAGATTCCTATTGGGAAGGATGGGTCTGAAATGATGGTATTGTTTACTAACAATAGGGTGCAGAATCCTCAGTTGTTAAATCTGTAGAGTTAGTGCTGGCTCTTTATTCTAATAATAATCTTTTAAAAATAGTCATAGGGCCAGGGATTTAGCTCAGTGGTTCTGCCATGAGCCTCACAAGCGCAAGGACCTGAGTTTGATCCCTGATACCAAAAAAAAAAAGTCATGATTTGAGTCTAGCTGTTCTGTATGTCTATCTTCTCATTTGGAAATCTGGTGTGTCTTGTCTCTTTTAATCTAGGTGCTATTGAGAAACAGAAATTGGTGTATATCTTGAACAGAGATGCTGCAGCCCGACTTACCATTTCATCTCCCTTGGAAGCCCACAAAGCGAACACTTTAGTATATCATGTGGTTGGAGTAGATGTGGGATTTGAAAATCCAATGTTTGCTTGTCTGGAAATGGATTATGAGGTAATGGACCAATCATCTCTATGTTTCCCTAAAATTGTTCCACTATGAGGATCTTTTATCTGTTCTGTGCACAGATACCTTCCATATTCCAAATGCCTTCCTGAAATCCTTTGGAATGTCTCAGAACTGAACTGATTGACTATGTCAGTGACGGCAAACCTTTTAGAGATGAGTGCCTAAACTCCAACCCAAAACCCACTTACTTATCGCAAAGTGCCAGCACTGAAATTAAACCTGAATACTGAGGTTTTAATTTAGAAAAAACAACTAATACATTAACATCCTTTTTTTTTGTACTGGGGATCGAACTCGGGACTTTGTGCTTACAAGGCAGGCGTGGTGCTGACCTAGGTTTGCCATCACTGGACCATTTAGTACCCTTTTGTTTTAATCACTCCACATATTGACCAAAGTATTTGTTGGGAATGGTTGTATAGAAAAGGTACAGCTATGTTTAGGAATTTTTTCTGAGAGAGGCAGTGAAAAACAGAGCGTTCTTTGCCTTGAATAGAAGACAGTATCATCTAGTAGCAGCTCTCTGGGTCCATGATTTGGAGATTTGTATCCCTTTTCTAGCTCTGGCATTATATAGTAGTGTGAACTTTGTTAAACCATTTGGCATCTATGGGCCTTTGTTTACTCATTGTAAAATGGAGGATTCCTTATGTCCTTTAGATCTAAAAGTTCTTTTTTTTTAATGGTACTGATTAGTCTTTGTGCCACTGTACTACCCGACCCTATAGGAAGCAGACAATGATCCAACAGGGGAAGCAGCAGCTAATACCCAGCAGACACTTACTTTCTATGAGCTAGACCTTGGTTTAAATCATGTGGTCCGAAAATACAGTGAACCTTTGGAGGAACATGGCAACTTCCTAATTACAGGTACTCTTATTGCAGAATTCTTCTCTTTTACCTGGTTCATTATGTCCAAATTTAATAGGTTTTATTTAATAGGGTTTGGAAATTAACCTCTTTATAGTAAACCTGAGTACTTTGTCTATGTTTTAAGAGTTCATGTGGTAGAATGATAGTGTTATATGGACAGAGTATATAGTTTCTTAGTAACACATTTTTTTTTTTTTGGTACCAGGGATCGAACTCGGGGCCTTACGCTTTCAAGACAGGCGGTAGAACCACTGAGTTAAATCCGTGGCCCAGTAACTCACATCCTAATAAGAATGGGAAAGAGGGGCCAGGGATTTAGCTCAGTGGTTCCACTGCGTGCCTTGAAAGCGCAAGGTCCCAAGTTTGATCCCCGGTACCAAAAAAAACAGAATAGGAAAGAGGATACAGAGAGCAGTTAGCTTAGAATATAGATTCTTGTTAGTTCTATTAATTTGACTGTGAATCAGAAAACTTAGGGGAAATAGTATTTTGAAAACCACTAACAAAATTGATCCAAAAATAAATTAAGAGGCTGGGGATTTAGCTCAGTGGTTCCAGCACCTGTCTCGAAAGTGCAAGGTCCCAAGTTCAATCCCGGTACCAGAAAAAAAAAAATCCTGAGTAGACCAAAATATATATATATATTTTTGGCACTGAGAATCGAACTCAGGACCTTGCACTTACCAGGCAGGTGGGGTGCCACTGAGCTAAAATCCCTGGCTCTAGACCAAAATCTATTAAAGAAATTGGAGCAGTAGTCAAAGTTCTGTCCAAAAGATTTAAGGTCCGTGATATTTAGGGAACTTTTAGTATCTTGTTAAGGTTATATATTCCTTTAAAAAATAAATTTCTCTTAAGGATAGAAAAATAATAAAAACTAAAGAATAAAACTACCACTTTACAAGTCTTAATTCGTCATGTTAAAAGGCTAAAGATCTTCTATTTCAACAGGCTTGGGGAAGATAGTGATCTAGTACTTTCTGATTTGGATTAATTGCACTTGAGTTGTCCAAAGTGAAGTATGTCTATTGTTGAGACAGGATTTTGGAAAATAAGAGGACTTTTTACCCCCCAGTACTGAGGATTGAGCCCAGAAGCCTCATACCTCCTGGGCAAGTACTTTACTGAGTTATACTCCCAGCTTTTTTTTTTTTTTTGGAGATAAGGTCTCGCTATGTTATTCAGGCTGGCCTCAAACTCATGGTGATCCTCCTTGCCTCAGCCTCCTGAGTGCTGGGATTGCAGGTGTCCGTTCCCATGCCCCATATCACTAGCCTTTTTTTTTTTTTTTTGGTACCAAGGATCGAACTCGGGACCTTGTGCTTGCGAGGCAGACAGCGGAACTGAGCAAAATCCCCAGCCCTACCACTAGCCCTTTTTATTTTATTTTGAGATAGAGTGTTGATAAGTTGTCCAGGCCGGCCCCAAACTTGAATCCTGCTGTCTCAGCCACCCAAGTAACTGATGACAGAGTTGTGCCAGTGCGCCTGCTGAGACAGCACTTGTGTTAAGCATTAACTCTTAGAGACTGTTAAGCAGATGAATATTGGAAAATAGATTATACATCTTATCACTTGCTGTAACATACTACCACACCTTTCACTTACAAGGACTTTGTTCATTCAGTAATGGGGGTGCATTTTGAGAGAGGGTCTCACTATGTAGTTCAGGCTGGTCTGAGGCGATCCTTGTGCCTCAGGCTCCCAAGTGCTGGGATAACGGGCATGCACCAATCCACCTGGCCTATGCTGGGTATTGAATCTAGAGCCTCAGGCACACCAGACAAGTACTGTACCAATGAGTTATACTCCCAGTTCCGTTCAACAACTTTTTATTGAATTTCTGTAATCAGTACATGCCAGGTCAGCCTACTAGGTCCTGGGACTACAGTGATGAAAAATTAAATGCGATACCTCCCTTTGTGCAGGTTGAGTCCAGTGGTCAATACCGAGAAGTAATTCAAAAAAATTGCCAGGTACTGTGCCAGATGCCTTGATAACATAGAGTGGATAGCATAGGAAGGAATATGTTAGAGAAAGCTTTCTGAAGAAGTGCTATGTGAGGGAATATTTGTTGCAGCCTATGCAAAGGCCGAAGTAAAGAAAGTTTGAGTCCTTCAAAGAATGGAAAGTTCATTGCAGTTGTATTATTAAAGGGCTGGAAGAAGAATAGTGGTAAATGGTAGTTCCTGACTCTTTTTTTAGTTTTTTGTTTGTTTGTTTTGTTTTTGGTACCGGGGATCAAACTCCGGTCCTTGCATCTGCACAGCAGGCGGCGAAATGACTGAGCTAAATCCCCAGCCCTTTTTTCAGTTTTTTGAGACAAGGTCTCCTGATGTAGTTCAGGTTGGCCTTGAACTCACGATGTACTCAGGGTGGCCTTAAACTCTCAGCAGTCCTCCTGCTTCAGTCTCCTGAATTCTGGGATTACAAGCATGCACCACCATACCTGGTTGGTTGCTGAAAGACTTTAAGCAGAGTAATAATTACCTGATAGAGGTGGACACTTCATTCATAAAGGTTACTGCTCACATTTGATGAGTGGAGTGATGGCATTTAGACTATAAGCTAGAAAAAAAAAAGACCATAAGCTAGGAGCCTGATGCAGAGGCTCTGTCACTAAAATTTTTGGCACCATGAGAGCCAAACACAAGAAGGAATTAGTGGGGCTGTGGGAAAGAAGAGAATTCAAGGATGATACTCATATTTCTGATATGATCGGTTCATTGATGCCATTCTCAGGTGGAGTATCCAGGAGGTCGAATAGGTTTAGGAGGCCACTTAAGTTTGCTTATGAATCCACTATTTTTTGGGGGGGGCGGTGCCGGGGATTGAACTCAGGACCTTGTGCTTGCGAGGCAGGCGCTGAAACCACTGAGCTAAATCCCCGGCCCTAATCTACTATATTTTTAAAGTACATATGGGATGTCCTTGTCTGGTAGATGATTAGATTATAGGTATGAGCACTGAGTTCTGGTTTGGATATAAAAATTAAGATGTATTATTGATGCTAAATATCTTCCATATAAATACAAACTATATTCCATATTTAGCATGGATAAGAAACACTGGAATATTTCTCAGCTGCAGGCAACTGCCTTCAAGTGTTGAAAGAGAAGGACCAGAGAGTGAAAGTAATTCATTAGTGTGTCAAGTCACTGCTGAATTTTGTTTTCTCTGACAGTTCCAGGAGGGTCAGATGGTCCAAGTGGAGTGCTGATCTGCTCTGAAAACTATATCACCTATAAGAACTTTGGTGACCAGCCAGATATCCGGTGTCCAATTCCTAGAAGGCGGGTAAGGTCTTTGCCGTAAGAAGAGAGATATTTGTTTTGTTTTGTTTTTTTGGTACCAGGTATCGAACTTGGGTCCTTGGTGCTTGCAGGGCAGGCAGCGGAGCTAAATCCCTGGCCCAGAAGAGAGATACTTGTATTTGTGAAATGATTTGAACTTTTGTAATTGCAATGCAGTCTCTTACTAAGTTTTAGTTTTTTTGAGATGAGATCTCTGTGTAGTTCAGACTGGCTTTTTTTTGGTACCAGGGATCAAACTCAGGGCCCTGTGCTTGCCAGGCAAGTGTGGCGCCACTGAGCTAAATCCCTGGCCCTTTTTTTTGGTTTTTTTGAGACAGGGTCTCCCTCATTCCTTCAGACTGGTCTTGAACTCACTCTGTACCCCAGGCTGGCCTTGAACTCATGGTGATCCTCCTGCCTCAGCCTGCTGAGTGCTGGGCTAATAGGTGTGCACCACCATGTCCACGTTGAACCCAAAATCTTAGCTAGAGAATGCCTTCTAAGAATCAAGGAAGTTGGTGTAGAATAGCCCTAGTGATGAATGGTTTGGACATCCATTGATGGATGGTCGTGTCATAGATGTGAGTGTTTTATTCATAGCCTGAAATGATGACTAAATTTCATGTCTCTTCTCTGACAGTTTTGTCTGGAGATGGTTTTTGCCTTATCGATCTGATCAGGCTGTAGAGTGGAATTATGGCCATTTCTTAGTTACCCAAGAGTTATTATATTTATAGTAGACAAGTGTTTTTGGTTAGCAGGCTAGTCTGTCTTGGGCCTCAGGTGGCCTGTACAGTTTATTGATGAAGTATTGAATTTCAAAAATAAACACCTATTTCTAAGATGTTGATTGTATTTGACTTTGCTAGAATGACCTGGATGACCCTGAAAGAGGAATGATTTTTGTCTGCTCTGCCACCCATAAAACCAAGTCGATGTTCTTCTTTTTGGCTCAAACTGAGCAGGGAGATATCTTTAAGATCACTTTAGAGACAGATGAAGATATGGTAAGTGGACCATGGATGGAAGAGGAAAATGAAAAGGGAAAAACCAACCATTTGTTGTTACCTAGTTTGATAAAAGTTTCTACCCAGGACCTTGCCTGTTATTTGGCAAGTGTAGTACCACTGAGTTAGACTTGTAACCACCATAGCTGCACTTTTTTCTGGGCTAAATCATTTGAACATAAGTTGCAGGTGTCATGACATTTACGATGTGCCTCCTCAAAACAAGAATTTTTTTTTTACATAGTCACACTGCTAATATAACACCCAAGAAATTTGTATATAATTTCTACGTTTATGTATAATTAAACAACCTTTTTACAAATGTGTTTATATATACTTTAGGTTTACAAATTAAAAATTGGAAATGTAGAATGCCAAAAAAAGTGGTTACCTGGGCTTGTATATAAATACAGGTTTTCCTACTCTGGTTAACAGAGACTTAGTCTAGTAATCTTGTATACAGTGACACTGGACTGTGTCACCGAAGCCATTATTTTCAGTTGGCTACAGTTGGTATGAATAAGAGTTTCGTGTCTGCTGAAAACTGGTAATATGAGTGGTTTGTTACTTCTTTTATCCTATGCAGGAATTCTGAATAATTGGGCAGTTTCTTAGAGAGTTGTTTAGATCAAGAATTGGCAAACTTGTTTTGTAAATATTTCCAGCTTTTGTGGGCCATATAGTCTGATTCAACTTGTAGACTCTGCCATTTCCGCAAAAACTAGCCACCAATAGTGTAAACAGATGGGCATGTCTGGCCTGTGAGCTGCAGTTTGTTCACTCCTGGTTTAGATAATGAGTTCTGTACTTTATTTACTACTGGGCTTATGCTATTTCATGTAATATTGGGCTTCCCTGGCCAGGCCTCGCTTGCCTGTACACTAGAATCTTCTTTTCCCTACAGGTAACTGAGATTCGCCTGAAGTATTTTGATACTGTGCCTGTTGCTGCTGCCATGTGTGTACTTAAGACAGGCTTCCTTTTTGTAGCATCAGAATTTGGAAACCAGTGAGTACTCCTTTTATTACCCTAATTCACTCTGGTTACTTTTTTTTTTTTTGGTACCGGGGATCGAACTCTGCACCTTGCACTTGCTAGGCAGGCGGCAGAAACACTGAGCTAAATCCCCAGCCCCAACTCTGGTTACTTTTTTTTTTTTTGGTACCGGGGATCGAACTCTGCACCTTGCACTTGCTAGGCAGGCGGCAGAAACACTGAGCTAAATCCCCAGCCCCAACTCTGGTTACTTTTTTTTTTTTTTTTTGGTCCCGGGGATCGAACTCGGGTCCTTGCGCTTGTGCAGCAGGCGGTGAAACCACTGAGCTAAATCCCCGGCCCCCACTCTGGTTACTTTTAAAGTTGGCAGGAGGAAGGTATGGTTTCAAGGCTGGGAAGGTTTTCACATGACTATCCTGAGTTTCTCAAAACAAGTTTTGCTCTTCTTTCTTCTTCACATTCTTCTCGTTGTTAGCTTCCTTTACTTGAGTGGCTTCAGTCAGTAACCTCTGTTGATGTTTGCAAAAAACGCCATTTGAATTTAAATCTTACCTGGCCATTTCATTCAGTATTATTGAAGTACATACTACCAAAGAGATTTCCACAAACCCTTGTATAGAGCTAAAGCTGAAGATTATTACCCGCCCACCCATATCACCAGTCCTCCCAACCTCAGTATTTCTGTTAATGACCAGCAGGGTCAATTCTGGCAGCTGAAATGTAAAATCTCAATTTTTTTGTCCTTTAACACCTTCAGTTAAATGCTGAGTTCTACTTTGACTTCTCTGTTTTAGTGGTGTTATAGTAATTCGTTTCCTTATTTCATTAACCTTTCCTGCAAAATTTGGCCTTTAGAATTATCTCATCAGACAAGACACAAAGCTGATGAAATGATGTCTTCTATCCCTGTTAGAATCTTTAATGACTTTTAATTGCAAGACGGGAGAATCTGAATTCTAGCCTCAATTTAAAGCCGATGTCCAAGGCTCCAAATTACATGAAGTAAAATAACGTAGTCTTGTGTGTATCTGCCAGAGTATATGCAAACCATTTTACCAGTCTTACATTCCATTTCCTTGTAGTTAAGATGTCTAAGATTCTATGCTATTTCTGCCTTTTCTCCAGTTTTCTCATTCTTGCTATGCCTTTTACTCTCACACAGTGTCTTCTTACTGTTTCTTTATTTCTCCTTTGCCTAGTGTGCACTTTGTTGTATATCTTCTTTTTCTGGTTTGTCTAAGTGTCCCTTGGTGTCCATGGGGAGTTGGTTCCAGGACATCCCTCCCCTCAAGGATGCTAGAATCTGAGGCTGCGCAGGTCCCTTACACATAACCTGTGCAATCCTCCTGTGTCCTTTAAATCATCTCTGGGCTACTTGTAATACTTAGTAGAATGTAAACGCTGTGTAAATAGTTGTCATACTCTGATACTTAAAGAATAATAAGGGCTGGGGATTTAGCTCAGTGGTTCCGCCGCCTGCCCTACAAGCGCAAGGACCTGAGTTCGATCCCCGGTACCAAAAGAAAAAAAAAAAAAGAATAATGACAGGGCCAGGGATTTAGCTCAGTGGTTTTGGCGCCTGCCTCTAAAGTGCAAGAAGGTCCAGAGTTCGATCCCCGGTCCAAAAAAAAAGAATGATGACAAAAGTTTGTAAATGCTCAGTAGAGGTACATGCATTCATTTACTTATTTATGTGGTGCTGCGGATGGAGGTCAGGGACCTTGTTGATGCTGGGCAAGCACTCCCCCACTGAACTACATCCATAGCCCCTTTTTTGGAGCATTCTTTGATGTATATTCCTAGGAGTGGAATTGCTGGATCAAGTGGTAATTCTGCATGTAACTTTGAGGAACCATCAAACTTCCTTACCAGCTTTATCATTTTACATTCCCAGGAGCAATGTATGAGGCTTCCTGTTTCTCCATATCCTTGGCAACACTTATTTTCCACTTTTAAAAATTATTAGAAAATGAAATAAAATTATTTTCAGGCACATGCCTGTAATCCCAGCACTTGGGAGACCAACCTGAACTACATAATGAGGGCCTGCCTCAAAAAAAAATTATAGTCATTGTAGGTATGAAGTAGCAGTGTATCTCATTGCAGTTTGATTTACATTTTCCTTATCATTGATATTGAGTGTCTTCATTTGCTAATTGGCCATTTGTTTATATTTGATGAATTCTATTAAAATCCTTTGCCTTTTTTTTTTTTTTTGGTACCAGGGATTGAACTCGGGACCTTGCGCTTATGAGGCACTTTGCCTATTTTTTAATTGACTTTTCAGGTTATAAAAGTTCTTTATTCTCAATGCTAGACCCTTATAGATGTGTGATCTATAAATGTTTTCTCCCTATTTTGTGGGTTGTCTTTTTACTTTCTTGGTATTGTCCTTTGATGCCCAAAAGTTGTAATTTTGGGAGTGGTGCCTAGGTATTGAGCCCAGAGCCTCGAACATGCTGAGGATGCATTCTGCCACTGAATTGCATGCTCCAGTCCCCTAAAACTTTTGAAGTTTTGATAAAGTCCAGGTTATCCATTTTTTGTTGTTGCTGTTTTCTTCTAAAAGTGTTATTGTTTTAGTTTTTGTATTTAGTTTGCTCCATTTTGAGGTAAGTTTTTGGTGTGAGATAGAGGTCTTTTCTTACATTTGGAAATACTGTTATTCTGGCACCATTTTTTGGATATAGCATTGCAGTATTTTAATGCTGGACAATATTTCATTATGTGGATAATGGGGTAATGTTTTTGTCTTGGTTTGTGAGATGGCCTTGCTGTGTAGTTCAGGTGGCCTTGAACTTGTGATCTTCCTGCCTCAGCCTCTTCAATGCTGGGATTACAGGCATGTGCTAATGTGCCCAGCTTCAAATTTTCTTTTTTCTTTTTCTTTTTTTTCTTGGTACTGGGGATTGAACTCAGGACCTTGTGCTTGTGAGGCAGGTGTTGTGCCACTGAGCTAAATCCCCAGCT
>NW_004624746.1:12768378-12782757 GCF_000247695.1 Heterocephalus glaber
GTCTGTTCATTTCAGATGCCCATTTTTGGATTAGGTCTTTATATTTGGGGGGTCTCATTTTTTTGAGTTCTTTATATATTTAGATAGACCTTTATTTGAGGATCAGCTGGTAAAAATTTCTTCCCACATTGTAGGTTGACCTGACTCTTTCTTTTAAAGGTTTTGCTATGTAATTTAGGCTTGGCCTTGAACTCATTGTGTAGCCCAACCTGGCCTTGCACTGGAGGCAATCCTCCTGTCTCAGCTACAGCTGGCTTTTGGGTTTTGAGTCTGTTGCAAAATCCTGCCTCTTCAGTTTATTGGGAATGAGAAGTTAAAAGAAAATAGGAAAAAAATTGTCCACTTAAAGGTGTGTCTCTGCTGTTATGGGTAGACAGTGGGCAGACAGCCCAGATGTGTGTTGATTAATCTCCGAAAGCCAGCTGTAGGTTTATGGTGAGGTAGTGGATAATCCCAGCAAGCCTGCACCTGTAGTTCCACTGAAGTTCAGGCTGGTTTTTAGCTGTGAGGCTGGAACCCAACTTGTTCAGCCTGGAACAACTTTGTGTGCTTCCTGTTACTTGAACTCAATTCACTAGGAACTGCTAGGTGGAGCCCGCAGCTGCTCTGAGTTTGGAGCTCAGTTGGCCCCTCTCCAAGATGGCTACTGGCCAATTACCCTCTCTTGGGGAAGTCCGAACTGAAAACTCACCAGCCACTGCAGTCCTCCGCATCCATTTCTCTGTTCCTCTGGTGTGTTTCTCTGTAGAGGCCTCTGGGGTCACCAGTTGTCACTGTACATCTGCAGGATTGAGCCACTTCTCCCAAATAGTGAGTCAGGGCTTAGGGAGAAAGCGCCGCTTGTCACCTCCTTCTACATTGAATTCTCTTCGCTCTCCCATTGGGCTTCAGTTCTTGCTTCAGATCCTTGCTGGGTCCCTGGGACCCACTTCCATCCTTCTCTTCCTCACATTGCTATGTACCAGAGTCTGGACACCAAATCTTGGAGAGGCTGTTTCTATGCTGTTCACCACTCTTACACATTTTTGAACAGACTGAATTCAGAAACTTTCATATGGGAGACACTTAAAAACTGTAGAATATAGCTGAGTGTGGTGGTACTCACTTACAGTTCTAACATTCTGGGAGGCTGAGGCAGGAGGATTACAAGTTCTGGCAGTTTAGCAATTTAGTGAGACCCCCTACTCCCCAAGGGTCCTCTGGAGCCCCACGAAGCCAGCAGCCCTCAGGCACAGCTCTGCAGTCTTTCCCGCCACCTGGCTCAGCAGGACCAATCCTCCTGACTGAGACTTCTGAGAATTTGTAAATTTTTTGATTGCCAAAATATTCATAGTTCAACAAAATTTTAAAATGAACTGGACCCAATTTAGAGCCATAGTTCTTGATTACTTAACTGTTCATTGGACGAGCATCTGATGAAACAAGCACTCTGCACAAAAATACATTAACAAAGCTTTTTATAGTATGTAACAGCTAAATGACTCATTTTTTAATCTCTACAACTTTATAAACTACAGATCTTTGTTGTTTATAGAAATATTTTAAGGTTGGACATGGTGACTAATGTTTCTAATCCCAGTGTTCTGGGAACTGAGACAGGAGGATCTGAGGTTTAAACCCAGCCTGGCCAATTTAGAGACTTAATGAGACTTTGTCAGAAAATAACAATAAATAGAGGGCTGGTAGGGCTGGGGATTTAGCCCAGTGGTTTCGCCGCCTGCTGCGCAAGTGCAAGGATCTGAGTTTGATCCCCGGTACCAAAAAAACACACAGAAAAACCCCCAAAATAAATAGAGGGCCAGAGATACAGGTCAGAAGGCTCTAGGTTTAATCCTCAGTACCCCCCCCCCCAGTGTAACCACAGTGGTATGTTATTTATAGGAAGAACAGAAGGCATTATCTTTTTTAGGTTCATTGATGTAACAGTGGTAGGAAGACTTAAGAACTCCATCAGTAAAATTTGTGATGTTTGCTGTACTCCATACTGTATGTGTAAAACTGATAGTTGCCTTGTTCAACTGAGATTATGATCTAGTCAGAGCAAGGTAGAGCAAAAAAAAATGTAGGACCAAAGCATTCCTAATGAGGCCGGGGATGTAGCTCAGTGGTTCTGCTGCCTGCCTCAAAAGCACAAGGTTCAGAGTTCAATCCCTAGTACCCACTCCCTTAAAAAAAAGCATTCCTTTTTTTTTTTTTTTTTTTTTAGGTATGGGGTGGGACTGAACTTGGGACCTTGTGATTCTTAGGCATAGTGCCACTGAGCTACATCCATGGTCCAACAAAGCATTCCTCTTAGCCTCCCACAGTTCTGGGATTACAGGCATTTGTTCCCATACTTGGCTTGGTTACACAATATTAAGCTATTTAATTTATTTTCTTTAGATCGTTTAAAAATATTTAAGAAACTGTCTTAATCACTTTTTCCTAAGGACAGGCTTATTTTAGTCCATAGTTGACTGACTCCAAGGCAGGAAGATACTGTTGTTCATTTTATGTCAGTAGGAAGCAGAGAGTGAAGGGAGGAGCTAGGAATGGAGTCACACCCCCCAGTGACCCCTGTCTTCCAGTGAGACCCCACCTAACAGCATGTTAACTATCACACCAGTAATCCAATCACCTTTCAAAAGCCCCACCTATGAGCACAGGAGGCTTTGGGGACACCTAGCTGTAAACCATAACAGAAACTTACGTTAGAGTGATTTGTATTTACAAAGACATAAAATTCATATATAATCTACTCCCAAGTTTCTCCACTAGATCATTTTGACTTTTTCTTAGTTATTCCATCTACTCTCATTTTTGCAAATGTATAGGATATTTGATGATTATTAACTGTCCTTAAAGAGCATAACGATCTAATAGAAAAGGCAAAACAGTACCCTCTGTAAAGTGGAGAGTGGTTTTTAGGAGTGCTTATATGAGGTAGAGATGATGGGCAGCCAACAGGGTAAAAGAATATTTTTTCCAAAGAATGTAACATTTGAATTATTCAATGAAGAGAGATGGGATTTGGCCTTATGGGAGCTAGGGAAAGAAATGGGGAACTAATTTAGATGGCCTCTTTTATTTCTAGTGGTTATGGCCCTTTCTAAGGAGGATGTAGGCATGCCATGCCCCAAATAAGCACATGCTTTTGAGTGTAATAACTATTCCCCCAGACATTCTGACTTTTGGCTGAAGTTTGTCAGGGGCATTGTCATTACCTCTATAGCCTTTTTGGTTCTAAGGTTCTTTTTTCACAGATGATCCCATCTTTTTAATGGAGCTTACAGTGTGAGGACTTCCTTTGCTTATTGGGACCTTAATATCTAGCAGAGTAAAGCAAATGGCTGAGTTCTGTATTTACAGGTTTTGTCCTTTCCCTCCTTTCCTCTCAGGTGTCAGAAATGGCTGTTTCTGAGCTGCCTGGTAACCCTAATGCTGTCTGGACAGTACGTCGGCACATTGAAGGTAAGCGTTCCTTTCCTGGAGCCTGGGAGCCATTGACATGCACTTCAGAGGCTGCATTCATTATATTTCTGTACCACATCATCTAGCCACATATCAGAAACTCCTGGCCCATCACCATAGTACTGAGGCTCTTTCAATCAAGATAACTTCAGCTTTTGCTCTTTCTGTGCAAGTCATTAAGGGGGGGTGCTGTAGGACAGCTATTGTGTAAACATTTCAGTGTGATAGAACTGTTGTGTTTTCAACTTTATAAAGGTATATGAGGGAAAATTGATTTTTCATTTTTCTTCAGTGTGTTCTTATGTGCTGAAATCAGTGAAATTCTAGGTGGTATTCTAGGAATTAAGAGACTTGGTAAAGCTTGTTAATTGGTCATGTCTGCTTATGTTTAAGGAAAGCAGAGATGGTTGAGTGGAATCAGAATTTTGGAGTGAGCGGAGGAGAATTCCGAGTTTCTGCAAACAAATAGTTACCTCATCCTAAAACTTTGAAAGTAATGTGAAAATGCACAGTATTGTAATATCAAGGGAGGCTTGATAGTTGAATTTCAGTCTCATAGAAATAAAACTGGCCTCTCATTTTTCCTTTGGTTCACTGGAGGTATAGGTCATTTTGTCCCAAGAACTTCATTTACCTCTTTCCCCTCATGAATATGGGACTGGTGAGTAAGATCTCCCTGGCCAGCAGACAAAGCTTTTTCTAGAATTCTGTACTTCTGCCTGCTGTTCAGATCTTCTAGTTGAGTGGAAGAAATTTAAGGGAGCTGGGAATTGTATAGGAGAACCTCTTTCTATTAGAATACTGCACAGTTTTGTGGATTTTGTTTTCATTGTAGCTGTTGGAATCAAATCAATGGGGTTGAAAGAGGAAAAAGTGAACAGGAAGTTGGTAGGCTTGTTTAAGTTGAGACTGTATTAGACAATTGATTTTTAAGTGATTTCCACCTGGTGTGTGATGTCTACATGAAGAAGCAGTGTTGATGTTCACCTTTAGCTTGGTGGCTTTCTGGTGTTTTGGCCCTTGAAAACATTCTCTGGACCGTTGGTATTAGATGCTTTTGTTTCCTTTTGGTAACAGAGCTAAGAATTGAGCCCTAGGCCTTAAACATACTTGGCGAGTACTCTGCCACTGACCTAAATCTCCAGCCCCTTTAAAATTTTTTTGAGACAGAGTTGCATTGAGTTACCTATGCTGGCCTCAAGCTTGTAATATACTCTTGCTTCAGCCTCTCAGGTGGCTAGGATTATAGGCCTGCACCACCGTACTCTTTTAGAAAGAACCTTTAAGGTAACTTAGTGTGACCCTCTCCCTTTTTTTCTTTTAAAATTTTAGACAGGTTTTTAATTTTAAGCCAGATTTTTTTTTTTTTTTTGGTACAGGGGATTGAACTCGGGACCTTGTGCTTTCGAGGCAGGCAGTGGAACCACTGAGCTAAATCCCTAGCCCAGCCAAATTTTGATTTACAAAATGTTCCTCATTTTCATGAAGAAGGCAGAAAGTCCTAAAGGGTTGACTCTTACTTAGCACAACACATCTAGATAATACGGCTGGAAAGTCCTAAGTCCTAGTCCAATACCCATTTGACCTGACAGTAGAAGTCTGTGGGTCTTGCTGGTTTCTTTTTGTATAAATTCTGTTCTTGTGCTCTGTAGTCATTTGAGTGCCCACTATATATTCAGACTAATGAGAAGAATCCCTACCTCAGCGGACTTGCCATCTAACAAAGAAGATGGAGGAGTGGAGGTAGTGTGGTGGTGGAACACTTGCCTAAGTGCACACAAGGCCTCAGTCCCCAGAACTGCAACAGAATTAAATAGGAAAGAGGACAAGTGTGCAAAACTGTTGTGTGCTCTTGTGCAACGAAAGGCATGCTATCAGGTTAAGAGGAAGGCAGTGGGCTTATGCTTGAGGATCAGGGAAGGCTCTGGAAAGAAAATGTTTTGCTTAGTGATAGTATATTGTGTGATGGAACTTGTAGTTGAAAATTTTTCTCCTCTTAAATATCAAAACCTGTGAAAGAACTGTACCTGACACATTTCACTTTACTATATTTGGTTCGTCGCCCACAAATACAGGTCAGGTTCTCTTCTGTTCATTTTCCTTGCAGATACTTCAAGTTACTGTTGAGCAGTCCTCTGTCTACATGTGCTGCAGTCTTCAGGCAAATACTAACTTTGGCTGGTACTTGGTGATGCCTACTACCAATACCAAGCCTTTTTTTCTCTTCCACAGGTGGCTGGTGAAGGTGCTGATCACCACAGGTGTGTACCTACTGCTAGGGTCTACTATGGGTTCTTACAGTTGTTCACCCAGGGAGAGGGACCTTCACAAAATACTAAGACTACCCTGATGGCATCTGTCAGGGTAACTGCAGTTGGAAGTCAATGTGCTTGTGTTTTAGCTGGCATACAGTTGGTTATGAGGCAAGAATCAGCCTCTACTTTGTCCTCAACTGTAGCAGCTTACATTCTCTTGGAGTTCCCTACTCCAGGTGTACTGATTGAAGATCAGGATCTAGAGAGGGCTTTTGAGTATATTCAAGACTGCTGAGCCAAGATGAGCACCAGTGGTCTGAATACAAAGTGAGAATGAGATACTGTATAGGAGACTTGAATAGTCTGGATAGTGGCTCACTTTACCCTTTGGAGTGAGCTGTGAGCTGCTTGTTGAGCCTTCGCTCCTAAAGCAAGGGAAACAATAAAGCATTCTTTCTCTAGGTGCCACAGCAGCACTCAGATAGAGTCCCTTATGTGTTTGAGACCTAAACATACATCCCCACCCCTTTTAAAATTTTTTTTTTGGGTACTGGGGATTGAACTCGGGTCCTTGGGCTTGCGCAGCAGGGGTCGAAATCACTGAGCTAAATCCCCGGCCCCCTTTTTTAAAATTTTGAGACAAGGTCTCACCATAAGTTACAAAGGCCAGCCTTGGACTTGTTATTCTTTTGCCCTAGCCTCCTAAACTACTGGTATTACAGGTGCGTGCCACCACACCCAGTTCTAATGTTCCTTTGACACTTAGAACTCCTAGAAAAAGGCAACATGGATGTTTATAGTTCTTAGTCATTTACCTTGCCTGAAGCCTAGCTTTGCTCTGAGGGCCAACTTTGAACTTACTATCCCTAAGATATAAGAATAACTGCTCTGGTGCAAATCTTCCCAGTGGAGAATGGGATAGAAGTTACGTTGTTCTTAGTCTTCACAGAGTAACAGATCCTAGGAGGAAAGCTGTGATGCACAGCAGCTTTTAAACATAAATCCTTGCCCTCCAGCTTGTTGAATTGTCTAGCCAAAATATGATCCTGTTAAGTTGACTGAGCTTCTCTTTTATTTCTGAACACTCTGGGATCTTGGTCAGAGGGAAAGGAGGAACTCAGGAACCCTCCTTTCTTTTCTTCCCCATTCTCGTGCATGTAAGTCAGAAGTTTATAAGAGCTGTCTTCTGGAAACTCTTTTTCCCTCGTCTGAAGGAAGAGACTGGGAATTGTTGCCTTTTATTGTTTAGCTTTATTTTGCTCTGACATAGTTTTAGTAAGGGGAACATGAAAATGATGCAGTTTTCAAATAAAATTAAGTAATTTCTATTACTGTACACCAGAGATTTCTCTTTCACAAACAGAGCAATAAAGCTCCAAACTTGGTGTTATGGGGACATGGATTTTTGTTTTGTTGTAAGCTATATTCATATTATTATAGTAAACAATGGTCAGTCTTATAGAGCCATTTTATGATTTCCACAGAGCATTTGGTATATGTGACAGTAATAACAATAATTAAATACCTTCTTGTCCAGTTTTACTCCTTATGATTTAGAAAATTAATCCACTCTGGATTCCTGGCCCAGCCTTTAGAGTACTGTACACCTACTGGGAACGATCTTTGATCCTTGCTCTTCAGCGATTGTATGCACACGTGCATAATTAGCTGAAATGTGGTTTTTGTTTTTATTGGATTTTTGTGTGTGTGTGAGAGTGTGTGTGTGTGTGTGTGTGTGTGTGCCGGGAATCAAACTCAGGACCTTGCACTTGCTAGACAGCTATGGTGCCACTGAGCTACATCCCCTGCCCTGAAATGGTTTTTCCAAACAGTGCTTAGACTTATTATGTAAAGCAGCCTCATAAATTATATTTAGTTGTATCTTGAAGAGCTGATTGCTACTCATCAAATTGTTCTTATGTCCTGTTAATAGGTCAGAATGCTACTGTAAGCTATACCAGTGTATACTTTCACTTGACCCATACTTTTATATTATAAAGAATGCTGATTTTCCTGAACTCATCTAGTAATTTTAGTTCAGCTGTACCTTCTAAGAGAGGAAAGCTCAGTTTGTAGAGGTTTTAGTCCATAATTGGCTGGCTCGAGTGGCATATGGCAGAGGGACATTGCAGGAGAACAGTTCATTGCTCACAGAAGACAGCAAAAGCAACAAGGGACCTTAACAGCGGCTTTCTGCCCCTTTTATCCAGACTACTCAGGGCAAGTAGCACTCACATCCTTATTCCTAGGGCCTTTGATCCCTAGCACCATGAATCAGTCGCACACTCTAGATTTGGCCACCTCTGAAAAAGCCCCACCTATGACCACAGGCTTTGGGGGGCATCTAAACACAAGCCATAACATTCTGCCCTGACCCCGTAAAGACTCTTGCATATCCCTTTATGCAAAAAAGTATCTAGTCCATCTCTCTCTTTTTTTTTTTTTCCCATACCGGAAATCAAACTCGGGTCCTTGTGCTTTCGCAGCAGGCGGCGAAACCACTGAGCTAAATCCCCAGCCTAGTCCATCTCTTAAAAGTTGCCAAAGACCCTAACAGTTTCAGCATTACTGAAAAGACCAAGTCCAAAGTCTCCTCTGAGGTTTAAGGCAAACTCTTAGCTGCAACTCCTGTACGCAAACACTTCCAATATTCAGTGGCACAAGACAGACATTTCCATTCCAAGAGTTACAAACAGGGATGCAAAGGAATAGGACCAAAGCAAGTCCAAAATCCAGCAGGGCAAACATTAAATCCCACAGTTCCATTTCCAGCATCCCCAGCAATCTGTGGCAAGTTGTGAACTCCAAAGGGCTTGTTTGGGTAGCTCCACCTCTATAGCACTTCTGGTGGTTGTAGTTCCCATAGCTTCTCTCAGGGCCGGACTCTGCATCCTCCTTACAGCTTTCCTCAGGCAATCCATGATCCTGGCTTCTCCAAACTTCTGGGCTCTCCACTGTACCTTCAGCTTCACACTCATAGCTTCACACATTGCCCTCTGAGGGGCACACTGCCTGGCCTCCCAGGCCGCCTTCTGAAATCTGGGTGGAAGCTTTCCTGACTCCACAACTCTTGCTTTCTGCAGCACCAAAACCAGCGGTCCTTGGATGATGCCAAGGTCTGCTGCCAACTGGAGCAGTAGCCAGGCTTTGTTTTCTCTTAGTTGTAGGAGTTGAGTCCCTATGAACCAAATTCCGAGGAACAACTTCCCTAGGCTGCCACCATTATGGAACATGGTGCCGTGGGGCTCTCTTCTCAAACCAGACTTATACCTTTGGAACTCTGAAAAATTGTGTTCTTGATGTGAGTGGGGTTAACCAGCTGTGTGGCACTGAGCTCTGATAACAGCAGCTCTGATAATAGCTGCTATTGTTATGAGTGAGACAGCCTCCAATTTAATGCTTTGTCTTGTTATTTTTTTCCTTTGTTTTCCTGATGTCTATTTAAAGGGGACAAAAAGTGGGGAGTTGATAGAAAAATTCAAATGTAAGGTAGGAAAATCTCTTATTTAAAAAGTTAACATGAGGCGGTGCCTGCCTCATGAGCCCAAGGTCCTGAGTTCAATCCCCAGTACCGGAAAAAAAAAAAAAAAAGTTAATGTGCACTGAATATTTATCAGTTTTATGCCAAACATTGTGGGTGTGAGGGACACAGAACTTGTCTTATGTTGTGGAATTGGAGATACTGGAAATGGATGCCTTTTATAGGAGAAACTTCTCGTTTGGCTTTATACCTCATGTCCTCTTAGTGTTTATCTGACTATATTTCATTATGAAAAGCAAAACCTAAAAAACCAGAGGTCAAGGGCTGACAATAAACATCACCGTTGCCCTTATTTCTTGGTTGATGTTCTTACATTGTTCCCAAAGCAACTAGCGGTCCCAGTTTCCAGTCCAGGAATGATCTAATCTCATGGAGGCTGAGTAATCTTTTATTTCTTAGTTTGTATTCCTACATTAGTCTGTTTTGGAAGAAGTTAAGGGATCTTTCTTGGTTGATAAGGAGTATCTTAAGAAGGAGTTGTGGTTGGCAAGTAGTACAAATGTGATGTAGCTAAATAAGTAAATATTCAAAATTTCTTCATGCTTCTGATTTCCTTTGTGTTGTCCTTGCTCATTTCTCCACAGATGTTTCAGTAAAATACTAGTTTTGAAAGGTGCTAGGGGAAGACCTTTGTACTCAGTTTATATAAGCATTTATCTTTAAGCTCTGTCACCCTAATTATCTTTTGGATCATCTCCATGTGTGAGTGTGTGTGTGTGTGTGTGTGTGTGTGTGTGTGTGTGTGTGTGTACAGAAGTGCCTTGGAAGATTTCTGAAAACTCTTAGTATCTCATTTGGCTTTGTAATTCTGATGAGTTCTTAGCTAACCAACTCCTTTCTTTTCTTTTCCAGATGAGTTTGATGCCTACATCATTGTGTCCTTCGTGAATGCCACCCTTGTGCTGTCTATCGGAGAGACTGTGGAAGAAGTGACTGACTCAGGATTCCTGGGCACCACCCCGACCCTGTCCTGCTCCTTGTTAGGAGATGATGCCTTGGTGCAGGTGAGGATTCTTGGGTCTTGCTTACCTGCTTTGTCCTCTCTTTGCCATCATTGAGCTGTGTTCATTTCTCTTTACCCTCCCTTGCTAGAAAGCCTGAGGGAGGAGACATCCTATTTTATCAACATAAAGAACTGTGTTAAGACTGAAGTCTTTCAGATTTTTTCTTGACATCTACAGAAGACACTTCTGTTCACTTGGAGAATTTTGAAACATTGCCTCAGTTTGCCATTTCTGTGATCATTACAGAGTCTATCAGTGTTACACTTCGCTGTCTTTCTTTTCTGGTTCTGGGGATTGAACCCAGGCCCTTGCTAAGCTGCCCAGACTGGGCTGGACCTGTGGTCTCCTGCTTCAGCCTTGTCCTCATCTCTGTTAGATATTTATATGTGGGTAGGTTGTTTTGTTTTGTTTTTTGAGACAGGGTCTGGCTTTGTAATTCAGGCTGGCCTCAAACTCACTAGTAGCCAGGCTGGATTCGAACTTGTGGTAATCTTCCTCCTGAGTGTGGGGATTACAGTCATGTACCACCATTCCCGGCCATACGGGTTTTGAACTTTAAGTGAACACTGCAGAACATGGACTTTTTAACAACTGACCTTGTCTGGGACCTGCTAACTCCAGCTCTTGATCTCATGAAGATGACAGATCTGACAGTTGTGAAGATCACGTTGAGTGGTTAGTCAAACTGCTAAAGTTGGTTTTCCTTCTTTTACTGACTCTAGGTGTATCCAGATGGCATTCGACACATACGAGCAGACAAGAGAGTTAATGAGTGGAAGACTCCTGGGAAAAAAACAATTGTGAAGTGTGCGGTGAACCAGCGACAAGTGGTGATTGCCCTGACAGGAGGAGAGCTGGTGTATTTTGAAATGGATCCCGTATGTTACTTTATCATTCACTATATTACTTAGTGTAGAGTCCAGTGACGAAGAGAGGAGTTGTCTTCTCTACCTCTAGGTTATATTCACAAAAAAGAGAATCAGGAATGAAAGTGTCTAGAAGCCATATATGTCTTTACAGAAGTGGAAAAAGGAGTAGTTGATGCCTCATTCTGATTGGAGTTGTGAAATCCTCTCTTAGCAGTGGATCACTTAATTCTTTTGCACTTTATTTACACTTGGCTGACAAGTATTTGGTATAGATATATTTTCTGCCTTCTGAATCCCATTTTAGAAATGTTCTGTGTGGAAGGATGTTGAATACACTAAATTACGCTCTCAGGATTTTAACTGTCATATTTGAATTCCTTTTTACCCAGAGTCACTCAAAAATCTCATGAACAGATAGTGTTAATTGTTTTTTTGTTTTGTTTTTTGTTTTTTTGGTACCGGGGATCAAACTCAGGACCTTGTGCTTGCAATGCAGGTGCGGTGCCACTGAGCTAAATCCCTGGCCCATGAACAGATAAACTTGTCTGTACATATATCCATTTCTTGAGAACTAGATTGGCTTAGAAAATTGGCAGCACATTGAGCTTTTTCAAAGGTCTGTTAATATCTTGTCTCAATGATTAATTTTGTTCACCATTAGCTTGTTAAATTCAGTCTTGGAGAAATTCTTAGTCATTGATTATATAGGAGTGAGAAGAGACAGAAAGAAACCTCACAGTCTGTCTTCTGTCCCTGGGCCCAGGGTTTTTCAGTGAATTGGAGCATCTAGACCTCACTCTGTCTTCCCTTCTATAGTCAGGACAGCTGAACGAATACACAGAGAGGAAGGAGATGTCAGCAGATGTAGTGTGCATGAGTCTGGCCAACGTTCCCCCTGGAGAGCAGCGGTCTCGCTTCCTGGCTGTAGGGCTGGTGGACAACACTGTCAGAATCATCTCCTTGGACCCCTCAGTGAGTGAGACCCTCTGCTTCAAAGATCATCTGGTTGGAACCTTAGCATCTGGACCCCGAGATTTTTATCTGCTTCTGTCTCTTTTCTGTTGGTCTGTCTCTCTTTTTCTTTCCCTCTCTCTATGTCTTTCTCATTTTGTGGTGCTGGGGTCAGACTTAGGGCTTCATGCATGTTAGGCAAATGCTCTACCACTGAGCTACACTCCCAGCCCAGTATCTGCTGTTATCCCTTAGTTATCATAGTAGCATTCCCCAGGACACTTGTGCTGTGGTTTTAGGATATTAATTTGAGATTACTAAATGTTTATTTGGCATAGTTAAAAAATTTTTTTTTTATTCTTTTTTTTTGGTACCGGGGATTGAACTTGGGTCCTTGCGCTTGTACAGTGGGCAACAAAACCACTGAGCTAAATCCCTGGCAGTTAAAAATTTTTTTATAGTGAGGCCGGGGATTTAGCTCAGTGGTTCTGCCAACTGCCTCAAAAGCGCAAGGACCCAAGTTTGATCCCCAGTACCGAAAAAAAAAAAAAGAAAACCAGTGGGGTAACCCACTTTGCAATCCCTCTTCTGTCTCTCTTAGACAAAAGGTATCTTTCAATAAATTTTTTCTGCTCTTTAAAAAAGAAAACCAAAAACAGTATCCCCAAGACAGTTTGTATAAAAGGAATTTCACTTGTTCAGGGCATTAGATGACTTTCAGAAAAGAGCCCTTTACTTACTTTTACCACAATTCACTTTGACAAAAAGGAAAGCAAGATCCTCCCAGTACTTACTCTGAGATTTAGTTTTATAACACACTTGCCTCTGAGAACTCACTCCTGCGGTTTCCCCTGCCCCAAGAAAGTTCTTCCTTTAACCTAAGCATTAGATCTCTCTTGGTATGTTTTTTAAGAAATTGATTATTTCCTGTTTTCTCTTCCCTAGGACTGTTTGCAGCCTCTGAGCATGCAAGCTCTCCCGGCCCAGCCTGAGTCCTTATGTATCGTGGAAATGGGTGGGACAGAGAAGCAGGATGAGCTGGGTGAGAGAGGCTCTATTGGCTTCCTGTACCTGAACATCGGGCTCCAGGTAAGAGATTCAGAGGCACATTGTTGGTATCAGACCTTCTGTAGGTTTCACCCATTTCTTTGCTGAGTATAGGTGTCTCTTTGCACCCATGGTTTTCAGTGGGCACTTTATAAAAGTGAGCAGTGATGCTTTGGGTTCCACTTTTCTCAACACTTTAAAATATATGAGGCCTGGAAAAAAGGTATTTTCAGAGTCTGTCTTTTTTTTTTTTTTTTTTTTAAGATAGGGTCTCACTGTGTAGGCTCAGGCTGTCCCTGAACTTATTGATCCTCCTGCTTCAGCTGGGATTGCAGTGTGCACCACCACACCTGGCTATAGAATCATCACATTTGATAAAAATGCTTTGTGATTGCTGTTCTGGGTCAGAACTAGATGAGGTCTTTAGGAGTCACCTGCAGTTTCCACAGTATTCAGCTTTTTGAAATGAATGCTTCACAGTTCATAATTGGCTCCTTTAGGGTAAAGAACCTGTGGATGCTTCCTGTTGTTAAAGCAGCAAGCAGAAACACAGTGTCAGTATTCTTGATTATGTACTTTTTATTTTCCTTAATGATGATTCATACAAATAAGCTAGTGAGGTACTTTTGGTTTTTAATTATACTTTCTCATTTAGAAATTCTCAAGCACATAGAGAAGTTAGAGACTAAGACAGCACACCTTTCTTTCCTCTATAAATGCTTGATAATATTCCTTTAACAGGAAGTCGCTTAAGGCACTAATATTATCACACCCATCAAAATATGATTTCTGAATATCATCTGCTACTTTGTCCATCTTAGTTTTCCCTTCCAAAAAATATTTTTGCAGCTAGATTTACTCAAGATCTCAACAAAGCAGTCCACACTTTGCATTTGGTTCATGTGTCTTTTTATGTTTTTTAAACTGACCCATCCCCATTACTAAATTTTTCTTTTTAAGGGACAGAATCGTTTGTTTGGTAGAATTTCTCACCTTCTAGACTTGGCAGAGTCATTCCTTGTGTGTCCTCTGTTTCTTAAACTGGAAGGTGGATCTAGATGATGCTGTCCATTCAAAATACAAGGTGAACCATGTGTAATTTAATTTGCTAGTAGCCACAAAAAGGAACAGATGATAAGTTTTAATGTTTTATATAATCCAGTATGTTTAAGATCATTTCCACATGTAATCAATATAGAAGTTACTTGAAATACTCTTCCTTTCTCCCTCTCGCTCTCCCTCCCTCCCTCCCTCCCTCCCTC
>NW_004624746.1:12783127-12808779 GCF_000247695.1 Heterocephalus glaber
CCCCTCCCCCTCCCCCTCTCCCTCTCCCTCTCCCTCTCTGTTGGTGCCAGGTTTTTCAAATCAGGTGTTTAGTACTTGAAACTAACCAGCCCATCTCACTTCTAATCAGCCTCACATGGCTTGGTGCTGGTAAGATTGGCTAGTGCAGAACAGGAAGTTTATTAGGTCAGATTAATTATTTGGGGGGTTGCGTTTACTCCTTGTTGCATCACATCAGAAGGTATGGAATGGTTGTCCCCCTTTTTTAGTGATGTTGAATTGTTTTTGTTAATTTTCTGTTTTAAAATTCTCCAACTTTTTGTTGTTGGGTTTTTTTTTTTTTTGTGGTACCTGGGATTGAACTCAGGACCTTGTGCTTGCTATGCAGGTGGTGGCACCACTGAGCTAAATACCCGGCCCCATCAGCCTTTTTTTTAATAGCTATTAGTACATATTCCCTAGATTGATCATGTCATTAGGATCTGGAAAATGATAGTTTTCTATTTCCTTCTGAATTTAATTAGCTGGAACACTCCTCTGAAGACAAAATGCATGTCATTTCTTTGCTTTCCCTGGCTATAGTTCCTATAGGAAAAGGATGTTTCTTTTTTCTCTTTTGTTTTTTCCCTTTTCCATAGTTAAGGTGCTAGGATCATAACAGTGTCCCTCCACTGGGGCCTGTTGAAGTAAGTTTTGTGGTACTGGATATTGAGCAGAGAGCCTTTGCACTGAGCCTAGCCCGTTTTATTTTTTGAGATAGGGTCTCCATGAGTTGTTAAGTTACCCAGGCTGCCCTCAAACTTGTTATCCTCCTGCCTCAGCCTCTCAGAGTGCCGGGATTACAGACCTGTGCAACCATGGTTGGCTGTGTTTGTTTGTTTTTTATTGAGACAGAGTCTCACAATGCAATTCATAATGCTGACCTTAAGTTTACTATGTGTCTGAGGTTGGCCTTGAACTCAGGGTAATCCTTCTGCCTCAGTCTCCTGAGTGCTGAGATTACAGGTGTGTGCCACTATACCTGTCTGTTTTTAAAAGTGAGGTTATGAATTTGTGGGGTTTTAAAATATTTGTTTTTCAAGCCAATGCCATTTTTTTGTTTGCTTTTTGTTTTTCTTCAGTTGTTAAATTCTCTTTTTGGACAATGGAAGTTCCCCGTTTGAGGTTGTCTTTTAACATGACTTGCTGTCTTTCCTTCTTTCACAATAATATATCCCACATTCTTACCCCAGCCTTGAATCTGTTGTTCCTCTTTGGAACCTTGTTCAGAGAGCACAGTCAAAAGACCTGGTTTGTTTTTGGTAACGGGGATCGAACTTGGGACCTTGTGCCTTCGAGGGAGGTGGCAGAACCACTGAGCTAAATCCCCAGCCCCTAGACCTGTTTTTTTTTTTTTTACTGGGAATCGAACTCGGGTCCTTGCACTTGCAAGGCAGGTGGTATAACCCCTGAGCTAAATACCCGGCCTGTCTTGGACCTGGTTTTGAAAGGTGTGGATCTGTTTTTAAATTATAGAGAAAAGTGTAACACACATGGTTTAAAAAAATTTATAGGACATAATAGTAAGAAATAAAAGTTTTTCACTTAGTAGATGATTAGTAACCATTTGAATATAGTGAGGGAGTAAATAAATGACTGAATATTATGATTTCTTTTAAACCATGAAGTAATTTCCTTCTCTGTGCTCTAAAAGTAATCACAGAAGTTTCCTCACCATAACTGATAAGCTTATTATTGAGTAGTCTTCACCACTTTTCTCTTTGATTAGAATGGTGTGCTGCTGAGAACTGTCCTAGACCCTGTCACTGGAGACCTGTCTGACACCCGCACCAGGTACCTGGGATCCCGTCCTGTGAAGCTTTTCCGAGTTCGGATGCAAGGCCAGGAGGCAGTAAGTAATAGAACAAGGCAGGCCGTACATTCAGGTGTTACTGATACCATCTGAGAAAAATCACTTTGTTATGTAAGCTTTACTTTAGTTCACCAGTATGTGGTTGGTTTGATATTAATGATCTTAAGTTTCTTTCATGTGAGAAGACCTCGATTTTATAACTTAGAGCTTCCTGACACAAGTTTCACGGCTCTGTGCCATGATTTGGATACAGAAAAATTTGGATATTGATCACTTTATTCTTTAGGCTAGATAAAGGGCTGGGGATAGCTAGAAACCTCTTGTCCAGGGCACCACTAACTATGAATAATCTTGTCATGTTTATTCCAGGCATGCAGCAGGGTCATGATTTACTACTTACTGTGAAGAAGATGGAAGCATTGCTTTTTTATTTTTTAAAGCAGGAGAGGTTGATTTCAGTTCACAGTTTGTAGAGGTTTCAGTCCATAGTCACTGGCTCCAAGGCAGGGTGGTGTAGCAGAGGAGAAACAGTCTGTGGCAAGGTAGGCAGGAAAAAGCAGCCTATCTTTTGTAATTAATATTAGCATTGCTGGCTGCTTGTGGTAGTTCTTCATTGTTGCAGCTGTCCGGTCTTGAGGTGGTGTTCTTGTTTCACACAAGTGGAAACAAGCTCAGAGAGGTGGAGGCAGCCTATGGTGTGTGGTTAGGAGCACATACTTGTAGCATACTGCCTTTTCTCTAGGGCTCCTTGTCTTATGGTAGCCTTTTAGGTTTCTCAGTCTGGAGTATTCTGTGGACTGAAATCTGCAGTTAGGTGTTTGGTCAGTGTGTTATGTTTGCACTTTTCCCAAATTTATTGGGCATATTTTTCTCTCTAGGTATTGGCCATGTCTAGCCGCTCATGGTTGAGCTATTCTTACCAATCCCGTTTTCATCTCACACCCCTGTCTTATGAGACCCTGGAGTTTGCATCTGGCTTCGCCTCTGAACAGTGTCCTGAAGGCATTGTGGCCATCTCCACCAACACCCTGAGGTGAGTAAGTCCTGGTTTTAGAACCCAGCCTTTGCCAAAGGCTCAGCCTGCAGTTCTGCCAGTGTTGGAAGAGGTTTTGGAGAGATGTCAGAAAGCTAGGTCTTTACCATGAGAAGAGTGTGTTGCAATTGAAGCTTCATTTGACTCAGGATTTAAGTAACTGGGAGCCAAGTTTCGATGTTTAGAGTTTTAGCTTCTGTTAGGAATTTCAGGGCCAAGTTTTAATACTTATCAGTACAGTCTAGTCTTGAGATTTAAGATTTTTATCTTCCAGTGAAAGACGAGTGCCACTGAATTAGTTTTAGAACAAGTGTTGGATTACTGATAACATTTTCTTACTCATGTTATTTACAGTATTGGATCTTTTAACCTGAGTATGTTATTTAGGCCTTTTACAGATTGGCAGTGTTAATAACTGACAGTAGACTTATGTTTGAAGTTGTTCATACTATGGTTGTAACTGTTGGTTGTTCACAATGAAACTATAACAGCTTCTTGATAAGTCATTCACCAACTGGTGAGCTTGTTTCTGCAAAACAGGTTTCAGGACCTTTTTGCAGCTATTGTCATCTCTGTCTCCAACTTTCAACACCAGTTTCTAAGTTCTGAGTAAGTAACCTGTTAACTCCTCTATCTCTCCTTGTAGGATTTTGGCATTGGAGAAGCTAGGTGCTGTCTTCAATCAAGTAGCCTTTCCACTGCAGTACACACCCAGGAAATTTGTCATCCACCCTGAGAGTAATAACCTTATCATTATCGAGACAGACCATAATGCTTACACTGAGGCTACAAAAGCTCAGAGAAAGCAACAGATGGCAGAGGTAAGGAGTGACCCAGGGGTTCACTTAAAAGGCATGAATGTGAACTTGTATAGAAGAGCTTAAACCCCCATAATCATTGGTTATGATTATCATTGTTTTTTTTTCAAGATCCAGGGCTGAAGATGTAGTTCAGTGGTAGAGCATTTGCCTAGCATGCACAAGGGCCTGGGGTTCATTCCCAGCAAGGGGGTGGGGAGGTTCCCAGGCTCTTTCAGATCCTTTGAGCAGAATCCTTTCCCAAGTCCCTGGTTTTAGAGGTTTTCTTGTGACTCAGGACTAATGCACTCACTTGTGTTACTCAGAATTCAGTTTCTTCTCTGAAACAGAGTTCTTTAGTTCTTGAACTTCCAAATAGGTTGCATTAGGTGTTTCCTGGATTTGCGCCCAGAGCGGACAACTGTCAGGGTCCCCACAATACCAGTTCTTTCCAGAAGCTGTTTCTTCCCAGAAGGAACTAAATAGCCACAACTGTATTGAACTGAATCCAGCAAGGGAAATCAAATGGGCTAGGTTTTAAAAAATGGGGTTTTCATTTTCACATTTCTCAGACCAATAGTCCATTATTTGCCATAGCTGTTATTCTTTTTGGCATTTTCTTCTCAAATGGAAGTTTCAGTATCTGGTTTTCCGATTAGTGATCTTCCTTCCCCTTGTCTTGCACCTCTCCCTTGAATTTTTACTTTGGGAAATCCTGGTTTTGGAGGACTGTTTGCTTCTTTATATATTGAGCTCCCCCTGCAGTGTTCTTGCTACTTGCCATCTTCTCACCTCTCAACAACATACCAATTGTTATTGCTTTTTGGATTTAGGAAATGGTGGAAGCAGCAGGGGAAGATGAACGAGAGCTGGCTGCAGAGATGGCAGCAGCATTCCTCAATGAAAACCTCCCTGAATCTATTTTTGGTGCTCCCAAGGCTGGCAATGGGCAGTGGGCGTCTGTGATCCGGGTGATGAATCCTATTCAAGGGAACACGCTGGACCTTGTCCAGCTAGAACAGAATGAGGCAGCTTTTAGGTAAGAAGCCCAAGATAGTCCAGAGTTGGCTAGGCAGGATCCAGGAGTTCTTCGGCTTTTGACTGATGTTTGGCGCTTGTTCTCTGCAGTGTGGCTGTGTGTAGGTTCTCTAACACTGGTGAAGACTGGTATGTGCTGGTGGGTGTGGCCAAGGACCTGATCCTGAACCCCCGATCTGTGGCAGGGGGCTTTGTGTATACTTATAAGCTGGTGAACAATGGGGAAAAACTGGAGTTTTTGCACAAGGTAGGAACCAGGCATGGATTGTCTTGTATCCTTAGTCCTGTTGAATTCTCTGACTTTTACTGAACTTGAGGGTCACATCTTTTGGGAACCAGCTCATTAATTCTAATCCATTTCTTGGCAGCAGATGGAAAATGCTAGCGTCTTCATGCTTCAGTGGTGCTCCAGTGCCTGACTGCTACAGGAAGCCTGGGTGCTAACCACCCACTGTGAGGAGATAGATGCACGCTATCTTGCTAAGCAGGCACCAATTCATGACCAAAACTCAGCAGTTTTAATACTCTCTGAGAAGTAATTATTTCATAGGAACAGGGCTTAGTTTGGGAAGATGAAAGTAGTTTTGGAGATGATGGTGATGGTTGCATAGCAGTACCAATGTATTTCCTGCCACTGAACTGTATACTTAAAACCTGGCAAGCACATGGCTCCCTCAGCCTAACCATCAGGGGAGTGTCCTCGAGGAATTATTTCACAGACCATTCCATGGCGGGGAGAGTGGGGGGAGAAGATATCGGGGATCACACTTGGGACCTTGCACTTGTGAGGCAGGCACTGGAACCACTGAGCTAAATCCCTGGCCCTCACAGACCATTCTTTGTGTTAAACTTAACTGTTTCTGACTAAGATGTCATTTTTCACTAAGAAGCTGTTACTTAGATGTTGAGGCTCATGGTGCTTAAATGTTGCTTCATGGTGCCAGTTAAACCTAGCACAGGCTCTGAGCAGCATTTATCAGGACTTCTTTCTCACTTGTGGCCTTGATACACTTGCTGGGTGAAAGGCCTTGTGTGGGACCTGTTTACCTGGGTATGCTGTCTCACTGGGACTGTTGGATGGATGATTTATTTCTCTAATGAGCAAAATAGGGTCGCTTCCTATCTTTTTTTCTGATAGGTTCCTGTAGAAGCAGGTGCTTCTGGGTCCTGGGGGTGGGATTAGCCTGTAGCTATGTAGTTGTATGACCTGTTTTTCCACTTACAGACTCCAGTGGAAGAGGTCCCTGCTGCCATCGCTCCATTCCAAGGGAGGGTTTTGATTGGAGTGGGGAAGCTTTTGCGAGTCTATGATTTGGGGAAGAAGAAGTTACTCCGAAAGTGTGAGAATAAGGTAAATGTGCTGGTGATGGGGCAAAGATCTAGCTAATAAGGCAGGAGTGGGCATTAGCAAGGTAGTGGGCACTGATTCTTAAAAATCATGTGATTTGGGGCTGGGGATTTAGCTCAGAGGCACAGTGTCTGCCTGGCAAGTGCAAGGTCCTGAGTTCAATCTCTGGTACCAAAAAAGTCATGTGATTTTATTAGGACCATGTTATATTCCCCCAATTCCAACCACAGAATTAGGCCTTTGAGCTTTGCTTGAGAGGGCACGAGTACATCATATTTCTTAGCTTTTTTGAATCAAGAACCTGCTTGTTTTTATAAAAAATTTAACTGTGCGAGTTGAGCATATATTTCCACTATATTTGAAAAATAGCTCTTTTTCCCACATTCCTGCGTTTTGTGTTTTTGTTTTGTTTTGTTTTGGTACTGGGGATCAAACTCGGGACCTTGTGCTTGCGAGGCAGGCGGCAGAACCACTGAGCTAAATCCCTGGCCCACCCTGCATTTATTTTTATTATTTGGTTTTTTTTTTTTTTGGTTTTTTTTGGTACCGGGGATCTAACTTGGGTCCTTGTACTTGCACAGCAGGTTGCGAAACCAGTGAGCGAAATCCCTGGCCCCAGTTATTTGGTTTTTTGAGACAGAGTCGCTATGTAGTTCAGACTGGTCTGGGACTACAGAATGTGTCACCACGCCCGGCAAATTATCGTTTACTGGTATTTGCTTCTCGTGCTGTTTAACAGACCTTATGTATGTTGTAGTCAGAGAAAGCTGGTCCTTCTGTGGGTTCTGAATTCCAGGATTATACTCATTGCTGTCCTTGTTTTTCTCCAGCACATTGCCAATTATATATCTGGGATCCAGACTATTGGACACAGGGTGATTGTGTCTGATGTCCAAGAAAGTTTCATCTGGGTTCGCTACAAGCGTAATGAGAACCAGCTCATCATCTTTGCCGACGACACCTATCCCCGATGGGTCACTACAGCTAGTCTTCTTGACTATGACACTGTAGCTGGGGCAGATAAGTTTGGCAACATTTGTGTGGTGAGTTAATGTTGTTTCCTTGGGATTAGTTAGGTGTAGGAAAGCTGGCTCACTTTGTGCTGTTGGTAAAGCCAGTGAGCCAGGATGATGATCTCTAATATGGGATGTTAAAATTAAGGGAATAAAATTCAATAATGATGTGTTTAGCTTTAGCAAATTTTGGCTTGTCTTTTTATTAAGTCTAGCCTGATTTCTCTTGTCTATGTTCTTTGATCTGTTTTTGCCCTTGGTTGTGCTGAATCCTTGCTTGTGGCTTGGCTCTCTAGAGTCTCTTGCCACTCACAGCTCCTGGAGCAGGTGTAGGAGACTTGGGCTTAGGCCTCTGTCTAGGTAGTGCCCCTGGGCTTGCTTGCAAAGACTGGGGCAGATGTTGCTTGATGACCCAGCTCACCTGGCTCAGACATCCCTCTGATTGTGTCACTTTTGTAGGTAAGGCTTCCACCTAATACCAACGATGAGGTAGATGAAGATCCCACAGGAAACAAAGCACTGTGGGACCGGGGCTTGCTGAATGGGGCCTCCCAGAAGGTAAGATTGCAGAAAGGGCACAAGGGAAAGTCTCCCAGTACATTCCCTGGTGCCTTCACTGGAGAAGGTTTTAAGTGAATTATCCACAGTGCACAAGACTACCAAATGCTGCCTTCCCAAATCCCTAAGCTGATAAGAAGGCCTGTAATGGATGAATATTGGATTTATCATAAGGTGCCCATGTCATTATCCCATTTATGATTTAAAATAGTACATTTTCAAAGTTGTTCTGTGAATCAGTGTAAAAGTCTTTTGAGAGTAGTGCCATCCTCGGAGGAGGGTCATAAGGTTCACTGCCAATACCAACCAGCTATTTATTTTCTGGGTTCCTGGCTTTGCTCCTGTAGGCAGGTGCTTGTTTTGTAAGATATTTTCTTACACATTAAGCTGTAAGTAGACAATGAAAGAATTAAAAAAATATTTTCAAGTGCAGTAATTTTGGGGTTTTAAAAGATAAAGATAAAAATAAAAGATAGTGCAGTGTACCTGGAAGCACTGCTTGCTCTTGGAAACCAGAGTAGCTTCCTAGGGTACTCGTAGTCACCAGACTGTTTTCCACGTGCAGGCAGAAGTGATCATGAACTACCATGTTGGGGAGACGGTGCTGTCCTTACAGAAGACCACGCTGATCCCTGGAGGCTCTGAGTCGCTCGTCTACACCACCTTGTCAGGAGGAATTGGCATCCTTGTCCCATTCACATCCCACGAGGTGAGAGCCCCCACATCACTCTGGCCTTGCATTCCTAAGGTTGTTTCTTGTTGCTGAATCCACCTAAGAAGTCAAATCTGTTTGTCCTTACTTGTAATTAAGAGTGTTCTAGACATTTTATAAAGTGACTGTTAAAAAGCTCTGAGGAGATAGGAATCCTGCGTGTATTTCCCCTGGAGCACTGTCATTCATCTTAAACTGTGATAGTTCTGATGTAGGTGCAGGGCTCTGAGCTCAGAGCCCCTGAGCAGAGCACCACTGACTTGGAAGGATGGGATGATGAACCCTGGAGTGACCTTTGCCTCACGGAATCAATTCTAGGATCAGCTAAATTTGTTTTGTGCCAAGTCTGGATCAGGAATCTGATCTCAGAGCTCATTTGCAGATGACAGTCTCCATTATACTGTAAATACAATGAGGTTTCTTTTGAGTTTTAGCTGTCCTGCTTAGCAGAAATACCTGTGACCATCAGAAGAGTAGTTAGATATTTATTATCTGTTTGTGTGGTAAAAATCAATGATTTGTCTGTTCATTGTTTCTGGAAACTATAGAGTAGCACTTGAAATCACTTTCTTTTCCTCCCCAGCCCCTCTTTTTTTGTTTTTTTGAGACAAAGTCTTGCTGTGTAGTTCAGGCTGGTCTTGAACTCACAATGTAGTCCAGTGATCCTCCTGCCTCAGCATCCTAAGTGCTAGGATTATAGGTGCGTGCCACCACACCTGGCCTTTTTTTGTTGTTGTTTTTTCTGGTACTGGAAATTGAATTCAGGACCTTGCACTCGCCAGGCAGTCACGGTGCCACTGAGGTACATCCCTGGCCCTTTTGGTTATGTTTTTGAGGCAGGATCTTGCTATGTAATCCATGTTGGTCTTAAACTTATTGTGTAACCCAGGGTGGCATGACCCTCCTGCCTCAGCATCCCGAGTGCTGGGATTATGGGTGTGTACCACCACATCCATCTGGAAATACTTTTTTTTTTTTTGGTGCCGGGGATTGAACTCAGGACCTTGTACTTGCGAGGCAGGCAGTGGAACCACTGAGCTACATTCCTAGCCCTGAAAACACTTTTTATAAAAGAAATCAGTGATGCATTTTTTTCTTCCACCAGGATCACGACTTTTTCCAACACGTGGAAATGCACCTGAGGTCTGAACATCCCCCTCTCTGTGGGCGGGACCACCTCAGCTTTCGCTCTTATTACTTCCCAGTTAAGGTAGGTCAGGGGAGTCTTGGTGGTCTTTTTCTGTGGGGCTGTGTTTCGTAAAGGTCAGAATGGCCTTGAGTGGAGGAGGAGCAGCGAGGCAGAGGGTGGATGGAGGCAGCGATGGGCACATGTGGTTAGTGATACTGTAGGACCTCTCCCTGCAGGGCAGATGAGGGAAAAGGCTGCACCAGATTTTGGCAACCTAAACTCTGGTTACTCAGGGTCAACTTAGAATATGTCTTTGGCTCAATGAATGGGGTTTGGCTGCTTGGAAGAGAGTGAAAAACTTTTCCCCAGCTGTTGATTTTGTGTGTACCCTTTTCTTTGGGTGTCTGATCTTTTTCTCCCTCTTACTCCTCCTAGAATGTGATTGATGGAGACCTCTGTGAACAGTTCAACTCTATGGAGCCCAACAAGCAAAAGAATGTCTCTGAAGAACTGGACCGAACTCCTCCTGAGGTGTCCAAGAAGCTTGAGGATATCCGGACTCGTTATGCCTTCTGAGCCCTGTACTTCTGTGGGGCTTGCAAGAGACTCTGGGTTTTGTTGCACCACCTCCCCCCACCCCAGCCAGGCTTCTGTCATGTGGCAAGACAAAAATGACTGGATAGTTAAGACTGCAGTATCAATGCCAGTAGTCCTTTCCCCCACACCTCTTCCCTTGGAATGAATGAATGAACAAATGGTTCTCCCTAAAACTGGCACTGAGATTCACTGTCTTCTTCCTGCCTAGTACATGAGACATCACCCCAGGCTCCAGTATGGAGCATGATGCTTCCTATTCCCAAAGCTGACCTGCATTGATATTTCTTGTCTACTTTTGTACACATCCTTAATTTTTAACTTTTCCTGTAAATACAGTTTTGTATGATGTTATTTTGCAGGAGGGAGACAAGCTAAGGTGGGACCAGGCTGGATGCAGTATAGTTCCTGAGTTCTGCTGCTCTGGAACTTAACCGGAAATACAAACCTGGTTTTCAAGGTGGCTGATATCTGTATCTTTTTCTGGGTATGAGAATTCAGGTTGGAGCAAAAAGACCTGAGCTTATTCCGTCCTTCCAGGTACCTGTTTGGACTTCTGACAACCCTGTGGCCTACTATTGTTGGCTCCATAATGGTTGCTTTGGCTTCTGGTCCCTCGTGGTGCAGATGATGTGCACTAACCATGCAGACATCTCCCGCTGTTCCCATTTATGAGCAGTTTTTGATGTTTCTCCCTCTATCTCAGCTCCCTTTTACTCTTGAGGTCCTAGAATAATGAGTTTGGGATGCTTCCCAGCTGGGCAATGTCACTTAAAGATGTTCGATTTACTTCCATGGCTCCTTGCCCCTATGACTTCTAGGACAGGTCAGTAAATTCAGACAGACTCTAGTATAAATACAGACAGACCCTGGTACTAGCCTGGGAGCAGTGAGTGTATGTGGGCCCTGTTGAGAGGCACATGGGTGACTAGGTGGGGTGGGGGTTGTGTACAGCATTCATTTTAGCCCAGTTCTAGAGGGCATTGGGAATGTGTGTAAGGAGGGAGCACTGAGAGCTTGCTGTCCGGAAGTGACCCACTTTCAGATATGTTCCAGCCCACGCCTGGAAATTCCTCTTGCCTAGCTATGTGGGAAGCTCTAATCTTTTCAACAGTCTTTCGGTGTGTTGAACCCAGAGAAACCTGAGCTCACTGCTATTCTCAGCACTTCACAAAGTAAAATATTCTTTCATCTGCTTCTCAGCCACCTAAACGGGCAGATTCTCTGCAGCTGGCACTTGGTAGGAATCAGGAACAGAAGTGTTAGACACAACCTCTGCACAGCCAACAGTCCAGTGCAGAGGTTTCCTGATGCCGTCCTCTGGAAGCAAGTAGCTTTTTAATCACGATTTGGTTTTAGAGTAGTCAGAGACATAGGTTTGGCTAGGAATTGAATCCCTAAATAACGAGCTTGGGTTTTTTTCCCTCTCACTTAGCTCATGGATTTGCATGGGAGATAGTACTTCTGAAACGCATTTGGGAAGCCTAATTTCAGAGCTCATTTTTCCCTATGGCCCTAAATCCATTCTGCCAAATTGATGCAGATGTGCCATTGTCTGAGGCACTCAGCAGAGATGGTTGAACAGTGTCTCCTTGTCCCTAGCCTCCTTCCTAACTCAGGTTTGACAGGAAGAGTTTATAGAGCCCAGCGTGGTGGTACATGCCTGTAATCCCAGCACTCGGGAAACTGAAGCAGGAGGATTGTTGTGAGTGTGAGACCAGCCTGAATTACAGAGCAAGAGCCTGTTTCAAAAAAACAGAGTTTATCTAAGAATTGTCCCCATTGAGCATTTTTTGCACTCTACAATTTGCTTGTTCTCTGACAGAGGAAGGGCTCTGGCAAGTGGAATTTCTAGTCCCAGCACCAGGAATGGTATGTTGAGAAGAATCTTGTTTGTTGCTGCTGCCTCAGGACCTACAAAAGGTGTTTAACAGCCATGGGATGAGGCTGTATTATAAGTCCCATCTGTGTAGTTGGTAAGAGGATCTAGTTGGCTCCTTTGGCTAGATTGAAGGACCAGGTAAATAGAACACTGTCTCCAGCCTTCCAAAACTCAGGCTGCTCTCGAGCTCAGAGGGAAGAAAATCTCGTAACCCCAAGGTCTCTGCCCTTTTTTGGGTTTGCTCCTACCCTGCTCCTCTGTTCAGCCCCCGTGACTTGGATCTAAGAGAGGACCACAAACTTTTCAGCTGTCTCAGCTTTCCCCAGACCTCAGGGCCAGAGGTTCTGCAGATGTTCTTTCCTTTGGAAGATCTCTTGCCAAGAACAGCATTCCTTGAGGGGAAAGGGTTCAAGTTGAACTGTGGCTGGAATGTTGCTTTTGTTGGTTTGTGTAAATGTATTGCTGGCGAGACAGCTGCTGGGACTGGGAAAGACGCTCAGAGCTTGCTGTCACAGAGAGAGTAGAGTGCTGGGTTCCAGGATGGGGCCGCTTTTATGACCACAGCCAGAAATGCTGAGGCATTCTTCCGATGGTATCAACTTGGCTTTCAAATATCTTTCAATTCCTAAATTTTATTCAAAGTGGAAGTGCCTTGTGTTTCCATGAGTCACTGTCCTTGCCATTTGCATGTGAAATGTTATTGTATGGGCGTATTTTAAGTTTATTGCATCCTTAGAATTAATTTCCAAGGGCTGGCTATATCCAGAATTCAGAAGAAACATCTCGCTGAAATCAAGGCTTGTCCAAAAAAGTAATGTAGGGGGAACAGATGGCTCTCTGATAGGAACCCAGTAAACACTGCTTGGCTGTGGGTGGTTTATATTTGGAGACCTGTGAGTCCAACATGGAGGGCTCATGTGACATTTGAGAGAACTGAAATCAGCAGGTACAGACACAGCATCTGAAGCATCCCTGTCATTGGTCTGAACCAGTACAAGCAAGAGCTGTTTTTGAGAAGCTTGAAAAAGCCATCAGGAGACATACCAGCCACTGGAAGAGTTTACTGAGCACCTGTTCTGCCCTTCTCTGGTCTGCTCTGTTCCAGAGGTTGGAGGAAACTGATAACCTGCCAGTCACTATCCCTCTGAGGTGAGGGAGCTTAGAGCCAGAGCACACAGCAGTGAGTTCCAGAAGAACCTAAGGCCCATGTCTGGTTAACTGAGATCAAATAGGCACAGCCCTAGACTTAGGAAAATCAGAAGGTCCTGATTCTTAAGATATGAAGAGAGGATGGGGTTTTAGGTCAGGAATTGGTAGGAAACAGCAGTGGCCCTTACCCTGCTGGACATTAGAATCATCTGTGTGTATCAGACTCCTGGTCTCTTCTGAAAAATTTTGTGATTTCAGATGTGCATACCTGTAATCCCCAGCACTTGGAGGCTGAGGCAGGAGGATCACAGTGAGTTTGAGGCCAGCCTAAACTACATAATGAGATCTTACCTCAAAAAACCAAAACAATTTCACGATGCCAGGGCTTCTGAGCATTTCTCAATCAGGTGTCAGTGGTCAGAAGGAATCACAAGTTCTGATGGAGAGGGAAGGAAATGATGTTATCAAAGAAAGCCAAGCTTGAAACTTCTGGTTTTGGAAAGGGATGAGAAAGCGCACCTGAAAGTAGCTGAAAGGCCGGGTTCAGTCCCACTGTACCCAGCCCTCCCCATAGTCAGTGCTCTGTCCACACCTTCAGGTTCTGGAAGCCAGAGGCAAGTGAGTCTCAGGTCTCCGCCTCTGCCTGCCCGCCAGAGCCTGGTCCTCACATTTGCAATCCATAGACCCACCCAGGAGAACTCACCCCTTTCTCTGACCACAAAGAAAATCTTGGAATGAGAGTTGCTTTTGATGAGGTTGTTAGGGGATTCTCACAAGCTACTTGTAGTCCATGGATATATGTAAGCTAGTAATGTGACAGTCATGATACTTACCGATGGTTATTAGCATTTATTGCTTTTAGGAAGATACTCTTGCCTTTAAGGAGCTGGTGCTATAACCTGAGGAAGGTGCTTGCTTTACTGGGTAAAGTCATCAGAAACATCCATCTGCCACACACTGGGCACCCATCTCCTAAGCTTGGTCTGAATTTCTAAAATGTAGAAAAGAAGACTGACCTGGGGCCATGGTAACAGGAGACTGCTGAGTGTCAGAGTGGGAGGGTCTAGGGCCGGGGATTTAGCTCAGTGGTTTCACTGCCTGCACAAGGACCCCAGTTCGATCCCCAGTACCAAAAAAAAAAAAAAGAATGGGAGGGTCTGAGGGGACACAAGCCACCCCCATCCTGAGCTACTGTCCTGTATGGGATGCTTTGGAAGAAAGGCACATCCCAAGCCAGGAGGCCCTGGGGGCACAGTGGCATTAGACCCAAGCTTCTGTGAAGCCCCTGGCTGTGTCCCCATCTCTGCCCCCTCTGCCCTCCCACGAGCTGCCTGACTGAATCAGCCTTGGCAAAGCTCCTCAGGGCTGCATAGAGGCTGTGGCCAGGGTGGCCACTGCTGGGGGGAGGGGTGGGGACTTAGCTGGGCACATTCCAGTGTGGGCAGATTGTTCAGTTGCATGTTCAGGGCATTTCTTACCCCGCTCCAAAAAAAAAAACCCAACTTACATTCATTGACGTTTAGTGTCTAGGTCCAGACCAGCATTCCTGCACAAAGTGCTGAGGGCCCTTAATGGAGGGCTCTGTGCCACATGCAGGGAAGTTCTTGGATAGTTTGAACACAGCCCCCCAACCTCTGTCGTGTCCAGTGGTGGAAGACCTGAAATATTCCTGGGGAAGGGGGTTGAGTGTCCCTAAATACTCCAAATATGGTCTAGGAAAATTGAGGAGCTTGCTATGAAAATTCAGTAGAGCTTATGGTGCTATGCCTGTGGGTCCCACAGAACCCAGGTGCTGTGACCCAGGTAAGGTGAGTGTGCCCATGTCAGGAGTGGCTGAGGGATGGCACCCACAGGAGTCCCCACAGGGATGTGTCTGAGTCTTTCGGGTTAGACCTCAGAAACCGACTATGGAATCTTGAGTAAGATGTCAGCCTGTGGACTGTAGTCAGGGTCATTTCTCTGTCCTCAGCTGTGATGGGAGGTGTCAGAGGAAGGTACCTCATGCCCCCATATGCCCTCTAGTCATTACCACAGCTGTATGCTGCTCTGTGATAAGGGTTTGGTCAGGGGCCATGTGTGCTGGGGACGGGCTGGGCAGGCCTTTGAAGCAGTACACAGCCTGCCTGGAAGCCAGGGTTTGTGTCGTAGGGACCCCCCACCCCCCTTCCCCCACACACACCCCTAGCCGAGTTAGAACTGTCCTCTGGGTGATCTCAGTTTGATCCTTTCTACTCTGAGGCAGGCTGGGCCCACATGGCCCCGCCCCATCCTTGCTGGCTCCAGTTCTAGTCAAGTCGGAGCTGCAGTAGCTTGTGTTCCCGGCCACCCTCATCAGTTAGGAAGTCTGCACTGTGGGCTGGGGCAGCCACAGCCTCTTCTACCTGGCATCCACTGCCTGAAGCCCCTAGGCACGTGCTTCGGGGCCCTGAAGCCTCTTAAAGCCACCAGCAAGGCTTAGAAGACTGTGTCCTGGCCTGTGAACAGGTAAGAAGCACTGGTTCTCACACGGGGGCTGTCCCTTCACTCTGGCGGCTAGCTTCCCCTCACCAGTGGAGCTGTCACTTCACCTGTCACAGCAAGAAAGACCTAAGCTAGACTTGACAGCAGACACAGCCAAGAAACTGAAGTACGTCTCAGAAACGCTGTGAATTATCTGCTCCGGGTTTCATTTTTTAACCTTTGCCTTTACAGCTTTTGCTCAGCCTGGGCAACTTAGCAAGACCTTGTTTCAAAACAAAAGGAATGAATAAAAACAGCTGGGGTTGTAAGTCAGTGTGAGGCTCAGAGTTCAATCCCCAGTACTGCATTACCACCAAAAATATTTTGTTTTGTATATCCTTTTATTGGTACATTTTAGTTGTGCAATATACTGGCATTCATCATTGGAGATATGCACCTTTACATACTCTCTCTTGGTTCTTATCTTTTCCCCTTCCCCTGCCCCTCCCTATTTACAAAGACTTTGTTTCCTTATTTTCATTTTCTCATTCCATTCCCTTCTTTCCTTTCCCCTACCCTTCCCAAAAATAATTTTTTAAAGGTGCTATTAAATTCTTCAAAAGAAAAAGGGTGCCTGGCATGGTGATGGATGCCTATAATCCCAACACTCAGGAGACAGAGGCAGGAGGATGGCTGTGAGTTTGAGGCCAGCCTGGGCTACATAGTGAGACCCTGCTTAAAAAAATCTAGGGGAAGATGGTATAAGCTTTCCTTGTTCATGTAATATTTTTGAAATCAAAATAAAATGAAGTATTTACTTTTGAACTGTTAATTGTAAATGTACATAAACCAATTGACTCTATGTTTAAGGTCCATGTACGTCGTACTAACCATATTAACAAACCCATCCTAAGATGGGTCCCTTGATTGTGAAATTGGATTGTTTCCAGGTGTTTTGCAATTAATAATTCAATTTCTATGGACAAGTCTGTGAAAGCAACTTTTTTTTTTTGTCCTTTTAGTTTTGCCGAGTTTTTTCCCCTCTCCCTGGAGTTTATTCCCTATCCAGAAAGAATACTTGGGGCAAAGGGCAAGAGTGTTTTTATACCTACTCCCTTGTTACATATGGGCTCAGCTCACTCATAAGAATTATGGGACTAATTTACTAGTTTCTGAGACCAGGGGATGATGGGCGAGGGTGTTCTCTGGAGTCTTTCAGGAAGGGGGAGAGAGGCAATCTACCATATTGATTCTTTTTTAAAAAATATCGGCATTTAGTTTTGTGTTTTTTTGGTAATGGGGATCGAACTCGGGTCCTTGTGCGGCAGGCGGCGAAACCACTGAGCTAAATCCCCGGCCCCAATCTACCATATTGGTTAGGAGCTTGCATGTAGTAGTTGTCTGACCTTGAACTCTCAGTAACTTCCTGTGCCTCAGTTAGTTCATGTGTAAAGAATATAAAAACATCTCAGGAATGTCGGAAGAAGGAGATAGTGTGTCTATGCCTCTGGGTCTGGTGCTTAACAAAGCTTATAAAGTGGCCCAGGAAAGCCCCGGTCTGGGAAGAGGTCCCCCAGGTGCCAGCCTGGGGCTTTCCCTGGCCAATGTACAAGCTGAGCAGAATGAGACAGTCAGGGGCACCTTCCCTGGGCCTGCTGTACCTGGAGTGAAAGCCTTTGTCACTAGAAGAGCTGTTGATTAGGTCCCTACTGTCTTGGGGCTGGAGTGGAGGACTGACCCTCAGAATCACACCTCCTCCGAAGGACCCCAGGCTCTCAGCAGGACCCGGCCATCAGATTGCGATGCCAGCCTTCCCATCTTTCAGGCTCCTCACCTTCCTCTCGGCACAGGTTTAATGGTGCCCCGGGTGGAGTGAGAATTCTCAGACCTTTCATTCTCCAGCCCTGCTGCCCCCAGGGTAGAGTTGTGGGTGCCACACACAAGCATAGCAAGATGTGCTCAGGTCCTGGAGCCAGTGGGGCTGCTTCCCACCTGTGGGCAATCACTAGCCCTCTCCGAGCCTCCATTTCTTCATCTGTGAAAGGGACATGTGAATACTTGTGCCATAGAATAACCTGATGACACAGGTACACATCTGGCACTTAGGGGCCTGTTACCACGAGAGACTGTGGCTATTAGGAGCCTTTGGGAGGGCAGCAGAATTAACCATAAAGGCAAGAAGAGTCATCTATCCATTTTTCTTGGTCAACAAATATTTATCAGGCTAGCTGGCCATGGTGCTGGAAAGCAGGGAGAGAGCTGGGGAGGACAGCTGGGGAGGACTCTTGGAATAGGCATGCGCCCCATACCGAGAAGGTGGGGGACAGTGACCACATTGGCTGGGGTCTCGGGAGATGGCTCTGTGCTGGGGGAGGGGGAGGAGTTCTGGAGGGCTGCAGGACAGAGGGAAGGGAAAGGGAGCGTGGGATGACATGAGAGGGCTAACTGCGCCCAGTCTGTGAAGAACCTTGAGGCTCAAGTGGGACTTGGGACTTGCTCTCAATGATGTCGGGTTTAAGCAGGCTTTGAGATCCTGTGCTGGCAGCTTTGGTTGGGGAGATAAAGTTGGGGGCCTGTAACCCCAACCCCCAGCCTCCTGCTTAGGGCCTCCTATCTCAGGGACTCTGGTGGCACCCAAAATAACAGCAGAGAGTGGGATCCTCAGGGTAGGGCCCTGGCTACTGCCTCTCAGCCCAGCCACCAGAGGGCAGGGATCTCTTCTGCGGCCTGATGAGGGCTTAGGGCGATTAGGTTTGAGGTAGATCTTTCCACCTGGGGGTTGTGGCTGAAACTGCCCGCCCCCCACCTCAGCTTCTGTCCTTGAGACAATATTGTCCCATTGCCTTCCCTGACCCAGCCTTGGGCGGAAGAGACATCTTGTCAGGAAAGGGCAGTCTGGCCCCTTGGGCCTGAGGGAGACTCCATGGAAGCCTGAGAACCATGGCCTCCAGGGAAGTTCTGACCCCCTACCCCGGCTGTCCTGCACACTTATGTGTGAGAGCCATGTCCCACAACTATGGGGTGCTGTCCCCTGGGACCTGGTCTGGCGTCAGCCCAGGAACTTACCTCCCAGGCTTCCCAGGGGCTGCAGGGAGAGCAGTGTCTATTGCAGCTTGAAAGAGCCAAGTGAGAGCCAGTCGGGCTGCCTTTGGGCTTCTCCCGGTCAGGCGTTGTGGATGGGGTGGGACTCAGCTACAGTTAGGAAGGTTCAAGTTGATGAGTTTGGAAAGCTAAAGAGATGTGGACTTCCTGGCAGCTACTAGGAAAGATGAAGCCCTCTTCCAAGAGTTTCTGAGAGGCATGAGAAAGCCCATACTGTGGCCCAGGACTCTACCATCAGGACCCAGCCCCCTCCTGTCTCCATTCCCCATCTGCCTTCTCAGTGGTCCCTTCCTTCCAGCATACCAGCTCTTTCCCAGGAGCCAGTGCTCTCCTGCCCTTTGTCTTCCATCCATTTCCTGATCTCATTAAAATCTCTTTGCAAACATTTTTTTTGGTATGGGAATCGAACTCAGGACCTTGTGCTTGCCAGGCATGTGCAGTGCCACTGAGCTACCTCCCCAGCCCTTTGCAAACATTTTTAAAACCATCTTAATCATTTTTAAGTGTAGAATTCAGTAGTTTTAATTATATACAAATGGTCACACAACAGATCTTGTAAAAATGAAACTCTGTACCCATTAAACAACTTCTCCATTCCTCCTTCCCAGCCCCTCGTAACTACCTTTCTACTTTCTGTCTGATTTTTTTTTTTGCTTTTTTGGTTTTTTGAGACAAGGTCTCACTATGTAGTTCAGGCTGGCCTCAAACTCACTATGTAGTCCAGGCTGGCCTGAAACTTGTAGTGACCCTTATTCCTCAGCCTCTCAAGTCCTGAGATTACAGGTGTGCACCACCGTGCCTGGCTCGCTCTCTGATTTTGACCATTCTTCATTCCTTGTATAACCGGCATCATACAGTCTTTTGTGACTGGCTTATTTCACTTACCATGATACACTCAAGGCTTATCCATATGATAGCATGTGACAGGATTTTCTTCCTTTTTAAGGCTAAATAACATTCCATTGTATATATACACACCATATTTTGTTTACTCATTCATCTGTCAGCACTTCGGTTGGGTTCCATCTCTGGCTATTGTGAGTATACAACTATCCCCCCCCCAAACTCTGCTTTCAATTCTTGTTTTTGTTTTGTTTTTGGTCCCAGGGATTGAACTCGGGTCCTTGTGCTTGCAAGGCAGGTGGCAGAACCACTGAGCTAAATCCCTGGGCCCTTGCTTTCAATTCTTTTTGGTATGTACCCAGAAGTGGAATCGCTACAACATATGGAAATTCTATTTTTAATTTTCTGAGGAATTGCCATAAAATGCATACAGTGCCAGTGTCTCTACATCCTCATCAAAGCTTCTGATGGTAGTTGTTTTTTAATAATAGTCATCCTAATTACTGCGGAATGGTATCTCCTTGGGGCTTTGATTTATGTTTTCATAATGACCAATGATCTCTTCATACACTTGTTGCCCATTTATATATAATCTTTGGCAAAATGTCTATTGAAGTCCTTTTCCATGTTTTGAGTTATTTGACTTTTTGTTATTTAGATATAGGAGTATTTTTTTTTTGGTACCGGGGATCGAACTCGGGTCCTTGCTCTTGCAAGGCAGGTGACGGAACCACTGAGCTAAATCCCTGGACCTATAGGAGTATTTTTTATGGTACTGAGGATTAAACTCAAGGCTTTCACACTAAACTATAATCTAGTCCTTTTAAAATTTTTAAATTTTTTTTTTGGTTCCGGAGATCAAACTTGGGACCTTTTGCTTTTGAGGCAGGTGGTGGAACCACTGAGCTAAATCTCTGGCCTTTAATTTTTTTTTTTTTTTGAGACAGGGTCTTGCTGTATAGTTCAGGTGGGCCTTGAACTCGAGGCAATTCTCCTGCCTCAGCTTCCCAAATACTGGGATCGCAGGTGTGCACTACCATGCCCGGCAAAAATTTTAATTTTGATATAAGGCTTTGCTAAGGGCCAAGGATTTAGCACAGTGGTTGTGGCCCCTGCCTCATAAGCACAAAGTCCCCAGTTCTATCCCTGGTACCAAAAAAAAAGACTTTGCTAAGTCACTAAATCGCTGCTGAGGCTGTGCTTGAACTTGTGATCCTCCTGCCTCCCCCTCTCAGAGTGCTGGGATTACAGGTGTGCATCACCATGCCTGGCTGCTTCCTTCATTTTATAGGTGAAGAAACTAATGTCCAGGAAGTCTCCTGGCTTGCCGAAGGTCATGCAGGTGGGAGGGGACAGTGCTGGGATATGGGTTGGACCTATAGGATATAGGGCTGTAGGATGGACCAGGTGTGCCTCCAGCTGTCTCATTCCTCAGGTCACCTTGATGGCCTCACCAGATTCTAGAATCCACAGGGCACCCTTTCTCTTTCGCCAGACAATCCAAGATTATTTGGATCTGCTGGCTCATCTGGTTCTTGCTCACTGGGTGGCTGAGCCAGCCTCCACCTGTCTGAGAAGGAGGCTTGGCCTGAAGTGCTAGTTCCAGGGCTACCCAGGTGGAGTGGACACAGAGGTAGGGCTGGCCTTGCAGCTCCCAGGGGAGTCTCCTTCGGAGTCAGCAGCTCCTCCCTGGCCAGGAGCTGACTGCACCTCAACAGTGCTGGAGGCCCCACGCGGACGTGGAGCAGTTGCACAGCAAGGTTTGGTGGGTCCTTGGGGTGGGGGGCCATTGAGAGCACAGGGCAGCTGCTGCCAGCCCTGGCTGTGAATCCCAGCCCTGCCTCCACTGCCCGTGGGACCTCTGGCAAGTCACTGAGCCTGGTTGGTCCCACTGTGCAAATGATACCTCCCTACCACCTCACACAGGTCAGGGTGACTCCTCTCAAAAAACCAGAAAGTGAGTGTTGGCAAAGGCGTTAGAGAGAATGGGAACTTGTGCCTGTTTGGTGAGAATGTAAATTGGTGCAGGAAAACAATGTGGCAGTTTCCTCAAAAAATTAAAAGGAGGATTACCATATGATCCACTTCTGGTATGTAAGGAAAAGACTTAAGAATTAAGAGAGATCTGTACTCCCATGTGCATAGCGGCATTGCTCTCCACAGCCAAGAGGTGGAAGAGGTCCATCGTGAGCAGAGGGATGGAAGAGCCAAGGGGGGACCCACCAATGAAATGTAATTCCACCTTAGAAAGGAACAAATCCCATCACTTGCAAAAGCAGGTGACCCTTGGGGACACGATACTAAGTGACATAAGCCAGAAATAAAAAGACAAACGCTACAGGATTTCATTTACATGAGGTACTTAGTCACAGAAACAGAAAGTAGAATGGCATCGGGAGCTGGGTGGGGGAAGAGTGAGATGCGATGACGAAGGGGATGAGAAAGTTCTGGAGAAAGGCGGAGGTAACAGTTGCACAGTACGAATGCGCTCAGTGCCACCGCACCGTACACAGAAAAATGATAACTTTCATGCAATTTTTTCACCACAATAAAAACATTCCTCACAAGGGCCAGGGATTTAGCTCAGTGGTTCTGCTGCCTGCCTCGCAAGCGCAAGGACCAGAGTTCGATCCCCAGTACCAAAAAAAAAAATTCCTCACATGGCTTCTGTGGGGATCAGGCAAGGCCATGCATGTGAGTCGCTATGACTGGTGCCACATAGGAGCTGCAGGAGCTGGACAGGATGAGAGGCTGGGGTTCGGGGAGACTTCCTGAAGGGTGACTGGGCCCCTGCTCAAGAGAGTCCTATGGTAATTAATATTTGTGGGATGAGTGGATTCCAAGCAGAGGAAAGTCCCTGGCAGGAAACTGGTTTCCACTTAGGGGCAGTTTGCAGGGTGGAGACGGTGGCTCAGCCTAGGGCTGTGTGAATGTGGAGCAGCCTGCTCAGCAGACGGGTGAGTTCCGGTCCATGGAGGCATGGCAGAGAGGCTGGATGATCTGCAGGGGAGACTCCCACGTAAGGTGTGAGGGGAGCTGGGGGCTTCTGAGGCTCTGTGTCTGTCTGATGTGCTCAGTTATGTGTAACAGGCGTGAGTAAAGATAGGACCCAGGTCCCAGGGTGGGGCCAGACAGAACTCCCAACCCCTCCCCTTAGTAATAGCACAATGGCCACCACCGTTGGCACTGGGCCTGCACAGGCTGGATCTCAACTCCTCCCCTCAACTCTGTGCTGTGGTACTGTTGCCACCTGGGAATAAAGGGGTGACGCACCACCCTGGGTCAGCCAGTGTGTACTGGGTGGGATTTGAGCCCAGGCAGTCTGTGCTGAGAGGAAGTCTCCTCAGTCCAGCTCCCCCAGGCTGCTCTCTGACCCCTGGCACCAGCAGCTTGTTTCAGGCCAGATGCTGCCACTGCCTCCCCATGACAGTGAGTCAGTGCTACCACCCACCCCCAACTCTCGCTTTGGCTTCACACCCTCAGCGCTGGCTTCTTTGACCTGCGTGGTTCTCCAGGGTCTAAGGACAGCATCGACCCTAACTGGGAGTCAGCTTCTGTCACTCGACACCTTCCTTCTCCTCTCATAAGTGGAACCCTTCTGAATAACTCTCTTCCAGCTCAAAGTCTTTCCCATAGAGCTCAGTTCCTTTGGCCTTTTTGGAAACTGTGTTTTCCAACCCAGACCTGGGAGGCAAGACCTTGTCCAGGTGACTCAATCGATCCAGCTCCAGCTTAGCACCTGACAGGCAATAAATGCCTCCCCTAGTAGGGATGATATGGCGGCCTCCTCTGGCCTCTGATCTGAGACAGAATTCCTGCCACACTCGTGGCTGCAGGAGAGGGGGAAGCCCTGGCAGGGGCAGTGGTTTAACTAGAACGACACAGTTAGCTTGGTAGAATTCACATGGTTGAAGACACAGGGGAAGCTGTGTCCAGCAGGGTGCTAGGCCTTGGACAGGCACTATCTCATGGAGCCTCACCGAGCCCAACCACTGAAGTGCTGTTGTTATACCCATATTTCAGACGAGCAAACTGAGGCCCAGAGAGGGTAAGTTGTGCTTGGGAGCCTGGAGTTTTTCCTTTCCTGCTGTACCTCTTGGGGCTCTGTGTGGGTGCTGGGTCCAGTGGTGGAGATATCAGCGCCCTTGTGGCTTTCTGGAATAGCAGATTCTGATTTCTCTTCCCACCGTCCAGGGGGGAGATGGGGTTGGTTGTGCTATGTTATGGACAGAGAGACCTCTGAGGGGCTCCCCCAGGCCCTTCAGGCCCTTGCTTGGCAGCTTCCCACCTCCGCTCACTGGGCTGCGGGCTCCACAGCCCTCCCCCAGCCTCTTTGGAGGGGCTGTCCCAGACCCTGGTGACACAGTGAAGTAGAGACCGGCAGACCAGCTGGACCGGCTGAGACTGGACCGGGGCCAGGTGCTTTCCAGTGTCTTCCCCCGGGCAGGGAAGCTTCCCTATTCATTAGTGGCTTCTCACTAACTGCCCCTCCCCTCCCCGAGGGACAGAGAAGGCCACTCTTCTCGCTGTCCGTGGAAATTTTCCAGGCTATGGCAACAGAGTTCTAGAACCTTTACCCAGCCCTGTAAGGTGTGGCTGCTGCCCTGGAAGAGGAAGCCAAGGCTGAGTCAGGGTTAGAGAGGCACATGGTGGAGCCCTGCCTATCATGTGCTCCATGGGTTCTATCCCCAGCAACAGCTCCTCTTGCACATCAGTGTTCCCTGAACTTACATGTGCATCAGGTCATGCCCCTGCTCAAGAACCTGTGCTGGCTCCCTGATGTCTGTCACATCAAGAACTGCCTGGCTTTTAAGAACTTCTGTATTCTGGCCTTGCCCTCCTTGTCCATTGCAGAATCCTGATACCCAACATAGCTTCTTTGTTTCAAACAAACCAGACCTTCTCCTTGATGTCCCAAGTATCTGCCCTATGGTTTCATCCTCGTTCCTTATTCACTTTATTCCCACTGCTCCCTCCCTACTGTCTTCTCTTATCTCACTTTTTATTCTTCATCCCCTAGCATAGGTCTCTACGCTTCTTTGCTGAAAAGACCCCTTTGCCCACTTTGGCCAACCCCAATCCATCCCTTCTCTGAACACCCATTACCCTTATCACCCACACATTCAAGAGTAGTCTTGGACTTCTCTATAGATACTCCATGGCTCTGTGTACAATATTACCAACTATCCTGTGATTCCATCAAGACAAAGAATGGAGCCCCCAGAGGGTGAGCTGGCACTGGGCACATAGTGCTTGCCAACTAGCCATTAACAGAGCAAGGCACTGCACACAGAAATATTCTGTAACCCTCAGGCAAGACACAAAATACAACAGGCTCTTAGTGTTACCACATCCTGTCTCCTCTCTCACATATTTTAAGACCTCCTCTGAAATCAGGATGGATGACATCATAATTGGTACTTTACTTTCTCTTTCTCAGTAGTGCATAAAATAATGGTGCATCTTACAATCAATCATGGATTAGGCTTGACAAAATGAGGTGTGACTGGTTGGTGTAAGAATCTGTTGGTAAAACAAACAACCAAACAAAAGAATCTGTTGATAACTGCTTCTGGTTTGGACTAGAGGAAAAAGCATTTGGGAGAAATGAAGGGATGCTGAAAAAGATGAAAGAAAAATGAGAAAGATGAGGAATGCTGCAGGAAGTGGAGGATGGTGGGAGAAAGGGAGGCTACTAGGAGAGACAAGGAATGCTGGGAGAAGTGGAGGATGCTGGGAGAGAGGAGGAAAGCTGGAGGAATTAGGGAATGCTGGAAAGGACAGCCATCTCATGGCCTACAAGAGCCGAGGATGCCTCTGACCAACTGGTTGCCTGGATGAGGAAACTGAGCTCCCAGCTGCAATTGGAGCCCAAATAGGAGGGCTGGGGAAGACCAGAAAATAAGGACCACAGCCTCTCTGACCCCTAAGGAAGTAAGGAAGATCAGCTCACCCACAGTGAGGCTCTTCTCTAGGCCCAGTGGCTCCAGCTCAAGGTTAGACATGGAGACTCTGCATTCAGGCTCTGAACCTGAAGGATGCCAAAGTTTCCCCACTAGTGCCAGGTCCTCATGGGCTCCTCTTGGTCTCTTTCTCTTTCTTTCTCTCTCTTTCTTTCTTTCTTTCTTTCTTTCTTTCTTTCTTTCTTTCTTTCTTTCTTTCTTTCTTTCTTTCTTTCTTTCTT
>NW_004624746.1:12808879-12829899 GCF_000247695.1 Heterocephalus glaber
TTTCTTTCTTTCTTTCTTTCTTTCTTTCTTTCTTTCTTTCTTTCTTTTTTTCTTCCTTCCTTCCTTCCTTCCTTCCTTTCTTTCTTTCTTTCTTTCTTTCTTTCTTTCTTTCTTTCTTTCTTTCTTTCTTTCTTTCTTTCTTTCTCTTGGCAGTGCTGGGAATCAAACTCAGGACCTGTCACTTGCTAGGTGAGTACCCCACCACTGAGCCACAACACTGCTTAAGTAACTGTTGGGTTGGGGGAATGTAGTCTTTTTCTTTTGCCTTCGGACGGATACGCTAATGTAGGGTTAACAGCAAGAGCCTTGTAGTTAGATATACTTGGATTTAATACATGCTCTCCTGCTTGTGGGCTGTGTGACTTCAGGCAAGATGCCAGACTCTCTGAGCCTTGATTTCCTCATCTTCAAATGGGGATGTGAATTCCTAACATCTAATGACGTAGGTGTGTGTGTGTGGCGGGGGGTGGTTAAATGACATAAAGTCTCTAACATTAGCTGCTATTACTATTCTTATTAGCACCATTTGTCCCTATAGTCCTTTTATTTCAGCTAAAATATTCGTGGCTTCAACTCATGAACCATATATTGCATTAACAATCTAAAATAATCCAGGCTTTTTTTTTTTTTTTGATACTGGGGATTGAACACAGGGCCTTCACACTGAGCTACATCTCTGCCCCTTTTTAAATTTTGAGACAAGGTCTTGCTAAATTACTAAGTTGCCCAGGTTGGGCTTGAACTTGTAATCCTCCTGCCTCAGCCTCCCAGAGTCCTAGGATTACAGATGTGTGCCACCATGCTCAGGGATAACAATCCAGGTTTTATAGGCCTCAAACATTCCTGAAATGAGGCGGCACCATCGGTGTGGCCATCCCCATGCCTGGCTGGGAGCTTGGTCTCTTTGACCCTCATTCTCCTGGTTTCCAGTGACCATCTCTCTTATGTGTACCCTATGGGATTGTGCCTGGTGGGCAGCCTCAGAGCTCTAGTTCCATGACAGAAACAAGGATGTGCGAAAAATAAAGGCAAAAATCCAGTGCTAGGAAGAAGCAAAGCGAGGATTGCTTCTATTCAGCAAGATGAAAGATGAGGTAGTTTAGGGGTGAAACCCTACAAATCATCCAGAAATTTAGAGGCTATTTTCCCTCACTTATGAGGAGCATTTTATTTAAACATAATAATAGGTATATTTTTTATGCGTAGTTGAACTGCAGGAAAATAAGAGATGCCTCAGGGCCAGAAGCTTAAGGGAAGTTGGGAACCAGAGCAATGAGGGCCCATTCTGCTTTGCCGGCCTTGAAAGCCCTTTGCTGGTCTGGGTAACACAGAGATTTAGTTTCTAATGGCCACAGGGACAAGGGACAGTTTTGAACCTACATGGAGGAGAAGACAGAACCACAGCACAGCATGCATACTCTCGGCCCATTTATGGAAGGTGTGTTTCTCTGCCTATGTACATCTATAGGATAAAAATGAGAATGCTGACATACAGATAAGCCCACAGCTGACTGTGAAGAGGAAAGGAGAAACAGGTTACAGAATTATATGGATCTGAGTTGGATGTGATGGTGCATGCCTGTGATTCCAGCACTCTGGGAAGCTGAGGCAGGAGGATCATAACTTCTAGCTCAGCCTGGGGAACTTAATGGGACCCTGTCTCAAAAAAAAAAAAAATTCTAGGAATAGAGTGCAGTGTGAAGGCCTTGGGTTTACTCCCTTGTACTGAAAAAAGAAAAAAAAAAGAAAAGAAAACCAAATATGTCAATCATTGCCAAAAATTTTCTCAGTCTTCTGTGTAATCCTTCCTCCTCCCCCTCCATCCCTAAACAACCACAGGCCTACTTTTTGTTACTATCAATTAATTTGGATTTTCTAGAATTTTAAGTAGTATTATACAGGATGTACTCTTTCTTTTGAAAGATCTAGTTTCTTTCAGTGAGCATAATTAATTTGAGATTAGCCTGTGTTGTTGTATATATAGATAACTGATCCTCTGTTGCTAAATAATATTCCACCGTATGGATTTCTTTTTTCTTTTTTTTTTTTTTTCCGGTACCGAGGACCAAACTTGGGACCTTGTGCTTTCAAGGCAGGCACCAGAACCACGGAGCTAAATCCCTGGCCCAGTATGGATTTCTTTTACCCACTGATCTGTCTTTGTTTTTGGTACCAGGGATCGAACTCAGGACCTTGTGCTTACCAGGCAGGCACTGTGCCACTGAGCTACATCCCTGGTTCCAACCACTAATCTATTTGTTGATGGACATTTAGGTTGTTTTTAGCTTTTGGTGCTAGTACATAGAAATACAATTGGGTTTTTATTGTTGTTGTTTGATTTCTTTGAGACATGGTCTCACTATGTAGTTCAGGCTGGCCTTGAACTCACTCTGTAGTCCAGGCTGGCTTCAAACTCACAGCAATCCTCTTGCCTCAGCCTCCCAAGTACTGGGATTATAGGCATGTATCACGACGTCCAGCAGACTACCATTGATTTTTTTTTTTTTTTGGTACCGGGGATTGAACTTGGGACCTTGCACTTGCAAGGCAGGTGACGGAACCACTGAGCTAAATCCCTGGCCCCTACCATTGATTTTTGTATGTTGATTTTCTGTCCTGAAACCTTGCTGAATGCATTTATTAGGTTCATAGTTTTATGTATTCCTTGGGATTTTCTACATAGCCGATTTTATCATCTGTAATAAAGGCAGTTTTGTCTTCTTCCTTTCCGACATGCACATCTGTATTATTTCTTGGCTGGAGTCCTCAGAACAATGCAGAGTGAAGTGATAAGAGCAGCCTTTCCCCATGTAGCTGTGGCTTTTTCCTGAGCACCTTTTTTTTAGATTGAGGAAGGTCTCTTCTATTCATAATTGGCTGAAACTTTTAACTTTTTCTGAATCTACTGAGATGGTTTTTCTTTTCTCACTTGTGAACATGGTAAATTACAGGGATTTTTCTTTTTTCTTTTTTGGTACCGGGGATCGAACTTGGGTCCTTGCGCTTGTGCAGCAAGTGTCTAAACCACTGAGCTAAATCCTTGGCCCTACAGGGCTTTTTAAACATTAAACCCTTCTTGTCTAGGATTACATGCCCTTTGGAGTTTAGCAGATAGGATCCAGGTGCCTCCTTCCTCTGGTTCCCAGAGAGACTGGAGGGAGGGAGGGAGCAAAGGTCAAGGGTGGGTAGAGCAGGGACAACCAGACTCACAACCTATTCCTACCAGGCCCCGGGTGAGCCACTCTGCCAGCTTGGGTGTGCAGGCAGCCACTCCCCATGGTGTGTGCCCCTAGGGGTGGCTCGTGCTGTCACAGACTCTGTTAGGTGGGAAGGCACCTGGGGCTCGCCATGGGCTGGATCACACAGGCCTTGCTTCTGCTGGAGCCTCCACCTTTGTACCAGGAAAGAAGCTGATGTTGCTGCCACTGAGCAGCTGTGTGTCACATGAAGGGTACCAAGTGCAGAGGGGGCTTCCCACAAGGCTGAGGGTGCCCAGCCTACCTGATTTGGAGTGGGCTTCCTTTCGGACTGAGAGGGATGGCACTGTCCTCTCAGGGCTGCTGTAGGAAATGATGCAAGGATGACAAACCACTTAGAAATGGGACAAAAATGTCAGAAGCAGCCTTGGAATCTGTGGCCAATGCTCACTAGTTGTACAGCCTTGGGCATCACCTAATCTCTCACCCTTAGCCTCCTCCTTTGTAAATAGCAATGAGGGTCCCTGGAGGGGTGGGGCGTGACAAACATTTGATGTCACTGCACAGGTCAAACTAGCGAGTTTGGCACATGGGAAATGCTGGGTGATGTCAGGGACCTTGTAGCTCTGGTAGAGGCTGTCAGGCACTCAGGGAGCTGCCCAGCTGGGGCAGTATAAGGGGAGGGAACAGGTGCTGGAGGGGGGAAGCTTTTCTTGTCCTGCTTCAGCTTGCAGTAGGGTGAGACTGACCCCGCTGCCCTAAGGCTAGTGCTTCCAGGAGCCCTAATCTGTGGCCAAAGACTCCAGAGCTGGGTCCTGGCCACATCCTGTAGTCTTACTTTGATTTCCTGCTCAGGGAACCAAAATACATTGCATAGAGCGGTATACATCGCTCCTTTGGTGGAACACCCAGCTAACCACGATTGTAAGCTCAGTACCAGTAAGGAATTAAAGGGACAAAGTTTAAAATAAAGGAAGATGATTTATTTGGAAAAGGGAGGCAAAAAGAGAAGATAGACAGCTACCCCAAAGAGCCCTTGTCCCTAGTTCTTTTTATTAAGGCTACTGACCCTTTGACCCCATGTAGGCACCTAGAACTTGTTACAATCTGGTTGGCTTTCTGGCTGTCTTCAACCCTAGTCAGGGCACCTCTACCTGCATTCGTTCTGGTCATTTGGTTCCTTTCTGCACTTTTGTGATGGATAAGCGTGTGTGTGGGTGCGGGGGGAGAAGCCTCATAGGACAGCTTAGAGTTAGTAGTAAAGCGTGTATCTGATGCAGTAACATAGTGACTCTTGAGCGAGAATATATATATAATATGTATATGTATATGTATATATATGCATAAGTGTGTGTCTTTTTAGATACTAAATAAGTTGCTTTTAGGTGACCACTCCTTGTCTCCTTCGCATTTTATCAGAGGTGGGTAAAGGGGCTGGTTACCTGGTCTTTCATGTTTCTAGCTTCATCTATGCTCTGTCTGTCTACTCTGATAGTCTTATGTTAATTGCATTACCTGGCACCTTTCCAGGTCTGATTTCTCTCTCTCTTTCTCTACCTTTGTCTTTCTAATTGCTCGATTCTAACTGCAGAGGCAAAAGCTGCTTTTAGTAAGATTTTCTATTAATGTCTTTAATAAAGTTTAAGAGGCCCTTATTTTATTCTTTCCCTGGCTACCATTCCCTTTGCCTACACTGTGGGGCTAACATGAGCCCCATGGCTTTCTCAGGGACAGGGAGAGCACCTCAGACCGGGAGCTGGGGTGGGGACCCAGGAGCTCCTGGACCTTGTGAGAGGTCTGCACCCTCCAAGAGCCGAGCTTATCCCCGGCTGATTCCAAGCCTACTTCCAAACTGAGAGGTGGGAGCTGAGAGGGACTGGGAGAGGGGAATCTAAGAGCTAAGGGGACTCCTGGGGTCCCTCCTTCCTCCCTCAGCCTGTGCTGTCTCCTCTGGCTCCTGCAGGTGCCAGTGGTTTAGCTGGCCTGAGTCTCCTCTGGTGGCTTTGATGTCCAATTCATTCAAATATCGTTTCCCAGGTGTCATGGATGTTTGTGCTGAGCCAGAGCCAGGCTCTAGAGTCATGATGATGAGATGAGAACCAGGCTGTGTCTCGGAGGCACAATGTCAGGGTAACATCTGTGTGCAGGGGCTCAGCATGCATGGGGCCATAGGGAACAGCACTGGTGGCCAGAGGAGGTGTCTGTGTGTGTGTGTGTGTGTGTGTACATGTGTGTAAGGGGGATGTTTGAGCCGACAGGAAGGAGCCAACTAGGCAAAACTCTGCGTGCAACATTTTAGGGAGAGAGAAGGCAAAGTCCTTGAGGAGGAGCCAGGAAGCCTGGAGACAGCAGGGTGGAGCTGGGGAGGGGATGGAGGATCCAGGACAGCCTGCTGGGAAGCCATGGGGGCTGGGATTGGAAGAGTTTCTGGAAATGGAAGCATGCTCGTAGCCTTCCCTCCTGTTTCCTGTGTGATTGCTTTTATTTATTTATTTATTTATTTATTTATTTATTTATTTATTTAGAGACAGTCTCCCTATGTAGTCCAGGCTGGCCTTGAATTTGCAGCGATCCTCCTGCCCAGCCCCCCGAGTGCTGGGATTACAGGCTTGTGCCACCACTCCCGGGTTCCTGTGTGATTGTTGAGGCCTCTTGTGTAGAAATGTGTCTGGGAGGCTCTCAGGATTGGAAGGAACAGTTGGGGCAGAAGGGGTGCAAGGATCTGCCATCTGCCTGGTGGTCTCACCACTGCACACCCCCAGGGGGTCACTGGCTGAATCAGGGGGGCAGATCCCCCATCTGCCTCAATGTGGGACAACTGTGTGGTGTTTGAAAGTAGCCCTTCCTGCCTGCTTGCCTGGCTCCACAAATCCTGTGGACCCAAACCATTGCCTCAGGCTGTGCTTTGGGAAAGCAGGCCTCAGAGAAACCATGAGAGACTTTCGTTTTTCGGCCTGGAAACTGCACCAGGAGGGTTCTTCCTTCCAGGTCTGAGAGTCTCCACAACTTTGTGATTTCCTCAGGTCACATAGCAAGTTCACAGCAGAGTTGGGGCCACAAATCATTTGCAACCTGAAGACCTCAGGGTTTGAGGGTTGGGGCTTGGGGCCCTTCTAGAGACCGTGGCACAGAGGCCCCAGCTGTGCTCCCTGTTCGAATCCCCTTTGCCTTAATTACTCTAGAGGTCTTAAGCTCCTGAATTCTACCCCTTCCCTCTGTATTAGAATAATTCACACTAAAGTGTGAAGGACAGACAGCTCAGAACCCTCCCAGAGACAATGCACCCCCACAAGAAAATGCTTATTAACCTAAGTAAGTCTGTGATCCAATGGACTTTTTGTCAAGGTGATAAAGGAGGTTGGAAAAAATGCATACAGTGCAGATCTGGGGATTTTCCAGGTCATGAGGGAGTCATGTATGAGGAGGTTCCCCAGCTTTCCCAGATCAGCCCTGTCCTACTGCATAATCAGACCACACACTTTGAGAAATGTTCACTGCTTTCCTCGAGTCCCTACAGCATGGGCTGTCAAATGCATGAGTCCCTGGAAGGGAAGGTGACTGGGCTAAAGGAATCATTTGGCCAAAAGTGCATTTTTAAAAGAACAGCCTGGTGGTGTGAACTGGGCTCTCTGGTAAGTGGCTTACTTTGGGTGCAGGACAGGCTGGGCCCCATTGCTGGCTTGGGCAGGTTTGGAGCGCAGATCTGGGCTATAGGGGAGGCGGGGCAGGTGCTCCTGAGTGGCAGAGGCTTCACAGCACAGTCCTGGCCTGGTTTCTGCCTTTCTATCTGAGTTGCCTTGGGCAAGTCATTCGCCTTCTCCGCAGCCCGGTTTCCTCATCTGTAAAACGGATGGAGTTGAGTTGTCCAGGACTTGGGCATGGAGGTTGGACCTTCTGTATTCTAACAAGATTCTAATCTAGGGGATTCAAGCATGAGTCGCTGCAGTTTGAGGAACCCTGATCTCTGCCAGACTGCTCAAAGGTAAACCAGCTGTGCAGCTTCCCTGGGGAGACTTGTTAGAAAGGCAAATTCATGGAGCCTGGCCTGGTGCCCAGGCCTGTAACCCAAGCACTCAGGAGGCTGAGGTGGGAGGACCACCATGAGTTCAAGGCCAGCCTGGGATACATAGTGAGTTCAAGGCTGGCCTGAGCTACATGGTGAGACCCTAGAAAGAAAGAAGAGAAATGCAAGGGCACGGAATCCAGATCCACTGATGCACATCTCTGGGGGTGGAGCCTGGGGACTTGGGTCCTTGCAGCTTCCCCAGGGAGTTCGGAGGCTACAGCATTCGCTGGGGGCACACCATGCTTTCTTTTTTTTTTTCTACACTTTTTATCAGTGCATTTGGATGTACAGATGAAGGGGTTTATTTTTAGACTTGTACTTTAATCACCCCCCATCTGCCCCCCGGTCCCACCCTCCCCTTAGTTACACATGGGCTTTTTGGGAGGAGGGTTTCAATGCAAAGTGTGTTTTCTGCTGCTTTCCAGAGTGCTTGCGGTTCTGCGATGTCATTCTCTTCCTCACTTTAGCTCTGACCAGGAGAAGATGGAGGCTCAGGGGAGGTTGAGAGGCCCGTCTATCTCTTCTCATCTCTCCACATCTTGTAGTAGGGATATTGGTGTGAAGATGTTTCTGGCAAGTGTCACTGAGCTGTTACACGTAATAAAACTGCTTATAAATTATAAACTGCTTGTTAATTTCCTGTCCCCTGTGGGCAAACAGAGGCTCTGTTGGGACAGGAGCTGTGGTAGCTATCTTGGGTTTTGATCAAGGTTTTGGAGCTCATGAACTGCAGCTCCTCTCTTCTATCTTATTTACTGATTTATTTATTGTGGTACTGGGGAGCTGACCCACAGTCTTTGAATTGAGCCACATTTCCAGCCCTTTTTATTTGAGACAGGGTCTCCCTAAGTTGCTAAGTGACTCAGACTGGGCTGGAACTTGGCATCCTTCTGTCTCAGCCTCCCAAAGAGCTGAGATCACAGGAGTGTGCCACTACATTCAGCTTCTTCTACCATTTAATATTTTAATAGGTAATACATTCATTTGGTTTAGTTTTTGTTTGTTTTGTTTTGTTTTTTTGAGACAGAATCTCACTATGTACTTCAGGCTGGCCTTGAACTCATTATGTAGCCCAGGTAGGCCCTGAACTTGTGGTGATCCTCCTGCTTCAGCCTCCCAAGTGCTGGAATTAGAGGCATGCACTACCACACTTGGCTAATGTGGTTTAAACATCATGTAATGAAAGCTATAGTGAGATGTTTTCTTCCCATGCATGTCACATAACTACCCAGTGCTTGTCCTTGCCAGATAACTGTTTATCATTTATTGTGTCTAGTCTAATTAAAGCTAATACTTGGGAAAGTTGAGGAATCTCCTCTTTTATGTTTGTTTGTTTTGTTTTTTTGATACTGGGGATTGAACTCGGGACCTTGTGATTTCGAGGCAGGTGCCAGAACCACTGAGCTAAATCCCCGGCCCAATCTCCTCTTTTATGAATCCCTTATGCCTCTCAAAATCTCTGATATATACCTTTTTTTCCAAATCATTTTATCACCCTGGAATAAAATTTCATTAGATCACAGAATTATTCCTTGACAAAAAGTCCTGCAAATTACGGCCTTATTTGGGTCATCTTCTTTTTTTTTGGTACCAGGGATCGAACTTGGGACCTTGCACTTGTGAGGCAGGTGCCAGAACCACTGAGCTAAATCCCTGGCCCTGGGTCATCTTTTTTTTTGTTTTGTACTGGGGATTGAACTTGGGTCCTTGCGCTTGTGCAGCAGGCAGTGAAACCACTGAGCTAAATCCCCGGCCCTGGGCCATCTTCTTTTAAAAATGCTCTATCTCTGAGACAGTTCTGAGGTACCAGTCTTTTACAATTTAGTGTGGATTATTCAAACACAGAATCTCTTTATGCAAACACAAGCAATATACAGAGTCCACCAGAAAATGTATACACACTTCAGCACTTCACCGTACTAATAAATGTCTGGAAGATAATGGCCACCAGTTTGAACATCTCTTGTAATTGTAGAGGCCACAGGTAACTTGTATTAATCTTGTGATGTCTCAATAAATTTAATATTAAAATATATACAAATTTTTCTTTTCCTGATGTATACATTTTTGGTAGACTCTGTATATATTAAAATATATATATACATGCAGTATAATGCTTTGCCACCTCTGCCGAACACAGTTTACAAAATAGCATATACACTGTTCTGAGCCTTCCTTGTTTCACTGGATATAACACATTGTGGTTATAATATATTATGTGTGGTGCACATTCAGGTTGTTTTCCTTCTGTTATCACAGACACCTCTGAGATGAACAACCCCACCCCTGTGGCTTTTTGCAGGTGCACACTATGTATATGCAGGATAAATTCCCAGGGATGGGATTGCAGGTATCTGCATTGGTAATTTGAGAGATAGTACCAATTTTCCCACCATAAAGTCAATACCAAATTGCACCTGCATCAGCTTTGGATGAGAAATTGCTATTTTCCTACATCATTGCCAACGAATTAAATTGTCAGATTGTTGGATTTCCACCAATCTGATAGGTGAAAAGCAGTGACTCAATGTCATCTTAATTTAAATGTGTTATGAAAAGTTTTAAATTTATAGCATGGTTAAAGACCATTTCTATTTCTTTCTCTAGGCTGGTCTTACTCATATCGTTTGCTTATTTTAAAACTTTGGAGTTTTGTTGGCTTTTTCTGTTTCATTCTAGGAACTGTTGATATATTAGGGATTAGCCTTCTGTCTTTGATTCGATTGCATCCAGTGCTTTGTTTTGTTGTTTTGTGTTTTGGGGCGAGAGTATGCAAAAGGTTTTATTTTTACACAGTCAAATCACTCTCAGCGTTAATGGCTTCAGAAGGTACAGTCATAGGGACAGACCTTCCTCACCTTAAGGTAACAGGATGTGGCCTGTGTTTTCTAATTTTACATTCAGATTTTTATCCATTTGGAATTTATCCTGGTGTATGTGGGAGGAATAGATCCACCTTTATATTTCTTTCCCCAGATGGCTCTCGTTTCCCTGCTAAACTGAGAAACTATTTTATCTTAAGCTTTTTCTCATAGACTTTGGATCCAGTTCAGAACTTGCTGCCTTTCCCTCTTGATTCCCACTGTTTTGTCTATTAAGTTTCATAATACATCTTACTGGGCCAAAGATTTAGCTCAGTGGTGCCACACCTGCCTTGCAAGCTCAAGGTCCTGAGTTTGATCCCTGGTACTGGAAAAAAGCAAAAAACAAAGAACAGCTTACTATATGGAAGGGATGTTCCCCCTAAGTTTTGAACTCTTTCAGGATATTCTTTGTTTATTTATTTTTCCATTTCAGCACTAAACTATAATGTCTAATCACACACACATGTGCTGGTGTTTTGATTGGAATTGCTTTAATGAAAACTCAGGTATTACACACATGCAGAAAAGAGAATAAACTGTAAGTATATAACTTGATGAGTTATCACGAAGTGAACATACCCTTGAAACTGTTGCCCAGATCTGGAAATATCTGTAGTTATGTGACATGCATGAAAAGAAAACATCTCACTATAGTTTTTTTTTGCCTGAACTTAGCAGCATGTGGACCCCACCACCCTGCAGGCCCCAGTCACTATTCTCACTCACCTGAGAGGTAATCATCGTCCTCATTTTCTATGCCATAGATTGGTTTTGCTGTGCTTAAAAGAGCCTTTATATACATATATGTCAAATATATGTATCTTTTTGTATCTGGCTTCTTTTGCTCACCATAATGTTCGAGGGTTTATTTATCCATTCTGCTGTTGATGAACATTTAAGTTGTTCCCAGTTTCAGGGTCTCATGAGTTGTGCTGCTGTGAACACTGTAACACATGGCTTTTGGTACCAGGTCTACACATATTTTTTCTTTCTTTCTTTTTTTCCTTCCTCCTCATCCTCTTCCTTCTTTTGTAGTACTGCAGATTGAACCCAGGGCTTCATGCACACTAGGCAAGAGCTTCACCACTGAGCAATATATGCAGCCCTTTTTGTTTTGAGATAGGGTACTTGCTAAGTTGCCCAGCCTGGCCTTGAACTTGTGATTCTCTTGGCTCAGCCTTCTGAGTAGCTAGGATTCCAGGTGTGCACCTTGGTGCTTGGGTTCAGGTATATACATTTCTGTTAGATATTTGTTTTCTCTCTTTTTTTTTTTTTTGGTATCGGCAATCGAACTCAGGTCCTTGTGCTTCCGCAGCAGGTGTCGAAACCACTGAGCTAAATCCCTGGCCCTGTTAGATATTTGTTTATGAACAGAATTACTGGGCTGTGGGAGATGCACAAGTTCAACTTAGAAAATATTGCCAAACTCTTTTCTTTAGATTTGCAAGGGGCGGGGATGTGGTTCAGTGGCACTGCGCCTGCCTGGCAATCACAAGGTCCTGAGTTCGATTCCTGGTTCTGAAAAAACAAACAAAGAAAAAAAACCCAAATAGATCTGCTACACTTGGATTTGTTGATCTTTTTAGTTTTGGTCATTCTGGTGTGTGTTTAGTGGTATTTGTAGTTTTTTAATTTCACTTCTTTAATGAATAATAAGGTTGAGAACATTTTTATATGTGCATTGGCCATTTAAACATCCTCTTTTAAAAATTCTTTTAAAAATTTAAAAATCCTCTTTTATAAAATATATAGGATTCCTTTAAATTTGCACATTAAATTCAGAGGATGACATATTTATGAGGTTACATTTTCCTACCCAAGAACATGGTATGTTTTTTCGTTTGTTTATGTCTTCTTAGTATTGTCTACAGGGTTTTTTTTTTTTTTTTCCAGTACCAGGGAGAGCTGAGCTACACCCCTAGCCCTGTCTTTATTTTGAGACAGACTCTCAATAAATTTCCCAGGCTGGCCTTGAATTTGTGATCCTCCTGCCTCATCCCCCCAAGTAGCTGAGATTAGAAGCATGTGTGCCATGCCTGGCTACAGTTTTTTAATATATACCTTGCACATTTCTTGATAAGTTTATTCCTGGATATTTAAAAGATCAACAAATTCAAGCGCTGCACATCTATTTGGAAAACAGTAATTCTGCTTATCAGTAACCTGAAGGCAGGTAGCATGGCGCACACCTGTGATCCCAGCTACTCAGGAGGCTCCCAAGTCCAAGTGGAGGAGCTCCTTTGACCGAGCCAAGCGCTGGCACGGACTCCTCTGGGCTGTCTGTGGTCCCCACAGTCTTATGTACGCCTCTTTTCCTGAATGAAGGAACCGTTGGTTTGATTCTCTCCCAGGAATGCCAGCTTCCATTCCTTCCCGGCGTAATGGGCCATCGTAACTGGGGTTTCCCATTGAATTGGGAAAAACTGCCTGATTCTGATCTTAGTCTTTTCCAGTTAGTTCTCTGTGGTTTTTGTAAATGTTTATTTCAAAACAAAATATACTAACCCCCTCAGAAAAAGCACAACCGAATAACTTTCATCCTGTTACACTTAGTTTTGTTTATGTAAGGATTTGGAGAATGTCCCAGGGGGCTTAGGCTATCTGTGGTATTCTAAAACTAAACTTGGGACTCATTGCCCTGCTGTTTCTCAGGAAGGGTGAAAAAAAATAAGTTAAAAGGGTCTGGGTTAGAAACAGAGCAAAGCCTTTGTGGCATCCACTTGGCAGGGCAGTCCAGTGGTTAGGACAGTGGCCTCTGGGCCGGAGCGGGCTGAAATCCTTGCTCTGCTCCTGACTTGTGTGACCTTGGGCAGGTCACCTCCCCTTCTTGTCCTCAGTTTCCTCATAGGAAAGAGATGATAACAATATTTCCTACCTTCTGCCATGTTGGGATTCAGTGAGTTAATATACAAAATATTCCTTGGCCTGTGGCGGACATCCGACAGATGTGGGGGCGGGAGCATTCATGGGAATTGGAGCTTCCAGCAAGGACTGGGCCAGGTGGGCTGTGCATCCAGGATCTTTTCCTGGCTTGGCTGATGCTGATCTTGTGACAGATGTCTGCAGGGTGTGCTTAGACAGGTGGGGCTTCTACTGTGAAGCAAAAGAAAGACATTTGAAAAAAAAATTCCTCAGCTGGGGATGTACCTCTGTTGTAGAGCGCTTGCCTAGCATGCATGAAGCCCTGCACCAGAACAGAGCAAAACAAAACAAAACCTTTTGTAAGTACCTGGGCTGCAGAAAGCAAAGGAACAGAGCCAAAGATTCCTGCAGGTAGGTGCTTCAGATAATAAAATTGTGAAAATTTGGAAGGAGGGTCAGGTCAACACCCTTGGCTTCTAGCCAGGCTCTTCTGTGGTCTATAATTTGGGACTGGACTCCCTCCCAAGGGGCTGGTTTTCGTGGGAATGAAGCAGCCATCCACAGTGTCTCTCTAGATCTCGCTGCCCCATGGACCTCGTGTGTTTGCAGTTGAGAGGGTGCGGGGCGCATGTGCTGTGGGCAGGGGCACAGCTTCCCGTGGCCAGTGAGCAGGAAGGGGCACCACAGGGAGGGGTTCGGCCAGCCCTGAGAACTCCGACAGCGCCAGGCCAGCTTCATCGGGGCTTCTGCCTGATTTGTGATGCCTGAGTGGGGTTGGAGCCTTCGTCACCAGCCTGCTGTTTCCGAAGAGCTCCTTTTTGTTTTTAAATTCAGAGGATATTTTACTTAAAATAAAACATAGATCTCAAAACATTCAATTTGGTAGTATGTCAGTAGAGCTGCCGTAGCAAAGTACCTCAAACCTGGTGGTTCATTATAACAGTAGAACTGTGTCTGCACAGGACTGGAGGGAGGGAATCCAGAACGAACAGGCCACAGGGCCAGGATCTCTTGGAAGGCACCAGGGGAGCCTCTTTGCCTGTCTCTTCCCAGCTTCTAGTGATGGCAACTCCTGGCACTCCTGACTCGTACATATATCACTCTAATCTCTGTCCTGATCATCATGTGGTATTCTTTGGGCTGTCTCTATTTTTTCTCTCTCTTTTTTGATTAGGGCCTCTCCCAATCCAGTCTGACCTTGTTGTAATTCAATTACACCTATAGAGACCATCTTTCCCAATAAGGCCCCTTCTGAGATTCCAAGTAGATGTGAATTTTGGGGGAAAGCACTGTTTAACCCACATAGGTGACATTATGGTAGATCATGAATGTTCCCCAAGGCCCTCTTGTGCTCATAGGCTGGGCTTTTGGAAGGTGATTGGATTATGAGACTTATGGCTGACTTGCTTGTGGGAGGTGGGGTGGGGTTGGAAGAGGCGGGTGACTACAGGCGTGACCCGGAAGGGTTTATCTTCCTTCCCAGCTCCTTGCTGCACTCTGCTTTCTGGCCGCTATGACATGAGCAGCTTTCCTCTGCCTAGGCCCTTCCACCACCCTCTTCCTGCCTTGGAGCCAGCCAACCATGAATTGTAACTGTGAGGCCAAATAAACCTCTCCTCCTTCACATTGTGGGTGTTGGGTATTATGTCCCAGTGACAAGGAAAGTGACTAAGACAGATGGGTTTTGTCAATTGTGTAAACCCATGTGACACCCACTCCAAGCAAGAGAGTGAACATTTCCAATGCCCCAGAAAGTTCTCTCATGTTCCCTCCCAGCCACGTCCTACCACTACTCCCTGCCCTAGATAACCACAGTTGATTTTTTTTTTTTTGGTACCAAGGATTGAACTCGGGTCCTTGCACTTGCACAGCAGGCAGCAAAACCACTGAGCTAAACCCCTGGCCCAACCACAGTTGATTTTGATCAGGATAGATTAGTCTTTAAAAAACAAACCAACCCATGCTTACATTCAAATCAGTGGACTTATATAGTGTGTGATCTTTTGTGTCTGGCCTATTTTCCTCAAAATAATGGCTTTGAATTGCATCTGTACCACTGCATGGGTCAGTGATTTGTTCCTCTTCATTGCTGAGTAGTATTCCATGGTATGATTATACTAAGGTTTCTATGTCTTCTATGGATGGATATCTGGGGGTTGTTTTCTATTTTGGGAACTGCATATTGTTCATAATATGAATATAGCAGCAATGCATATTCACATTTACTCTTTTGTTTGGTTGTTTTTTTGAGACAGGGTCTTACCATATAGCTCAGACTGGACTTTAACTCACTACACAGCTCTGGCTGGCCTCAAACTGATGATGATCCTCCTGCCTCAGCCTACCTAGTGCTGGAATTATAGGTGTGCACCAGCTATTCATGTTTATTCTTTATGGGGTATGTACTTTTCCATTTCTAGGCTATATACGAGGAGTGCAATTTCTGGGTCATTGGGTAGGTGAATGTCTAACTGTACTGGATTTGCCAAACAGTCTTCCAAAATGATTATACCATTTTACCAATGTCTACTCTCAGGGAAATGTCTGAGAGTTCCAGTTGCTCCACATTCTGTGAGCTCGGATAATTATTTACTTGGTGATAGCTGCTTTATGGTGGGAGGGGAGGATAACCCCTTGGCAGAAGTTTCATCGACAGAGCTAAAGACTCCCCCCAGCTACTGACTCTGACTCATTCCTTTTTCCTTAGTTTTGTTCTCCCTTTCGTCTTGCTGTGGGACACAAAGGCCTGTAGAGTCCTCTTTTCAGAGACCAGCCCCAGAGCGCATTCACCACATTCTGCTTTTCCACTTTGAGTCCTCTTGCTTGTCACAGGTCACATGTTGGAGGTCAGAGGTCAGAGGTCAGAACTGGGGTCCTTTTAGAAGGACAACAGCAGTTTCCTGGAAGCGGGAGCTGTTCAGAGCATTCAAGGGCCGCATTGATTATTCCCACAATGGCCTGCTCTTTCTCTCTTTCTTTCTCTTACAATCAAGTAACTATTTTTTTTCACAGATCTCTATTGATAGTGCAAAAGCAACAGCAATAAAGGAAATAATTCAGAAATAAAAGAAAAATCTTAAGTTCCCCAAGACCCATCTTTACTGTTATTAATAGTGAATAATACTAAGAATAGTAAATACTGAGGTAGTGTGAGCTCTGCCAGCTCATGTTTTAAGCTTTTTATACATGGAAACCCAGTGAACCCTTACACAGTCCTTTGAGGTCAGAATTTTGCATCAAGCCCATTTTACAGATGAGGAGCCTGAAGCGAGGTGGAGCCAGGATTCAAGACCAGGCAGGGCACCTTCAGAGACTGTATCTTACTTGCATGTTTTTCCTTAGGGTCATTCATATTTTAGAAACAGAATCACTTTATGTTAAAAGGAAACGTTATAGTGGGGTGTGGTGGCACATGCCTATAATCCCAGCTACTTGGGAGGCTGAGGCAGGAAGATTGCAAGTATGAACCTAGCCTGGGGAATTTAGCGAGACCCTATCTCAAAAGTAAAATTAAAAATCTGGGGATGTAGCTCAGTGCTCCTAGGTTCAATTCCCCATATGGCAAAAAAAGAAGAAAAGGAAAAAGGAAACTTTATCTAACTACCATAAATGAAAGATCCACATTTCTTACTGTAAATAGATAATAGCTATAAAAGTACATACTTTGATAAACACATACCATTATTCTTTTTTCTCTTTTATATCATATCACATACCATTATTTTATTCTAAATAGTGCTATAATCCCCACCTTTAAAATTTTTTTTTTTTGGTACCAGGGATCGAACTCAGGACCTTGCACCTGTGAGGCAGTCGGCAGAACCACTGAGCTAAATCCTTGGCCCCCCGTTTTTTTTTTTTTGGTACTGGGGATTGAACTCGGGTCCTTGCGCCTGCGCAGCAGGAGGCAATACCACTGAGCTAAATCTCCGGCCCAAAGAGAAGCTTTTTGTTTTGGTACCGGGGATTGAACTCATGACCTTGTGCTTTTGAGGCAGGCGGCAGAACCATTGAGCTAAACCCCTGGACCCTTCCTTGGCCTTTTTAATTTTTTTTTTTTTTTTGAGATTGGATCTTGCTATGCAGTACAGGCTGGCCTTGAACTCACTATGTAGCCCAAGCTGGACTTGAACTCACAGCAATCCTCCTACCTCGGCCTCCCGAACGCTGGGACTACAGCTGTGCTCTACCATGCCCACTTCTTGCTTTGTTTTGCAGGTATTACATCGAAGAAAATTTTGCCCAACTCAATGCCAGCAAGATTTAATCCTAGCTTTTCTTCTAGAAATTTTATAGTTTTAGGTTTCACAAGTAAGGCCACGGTCATGTCAAGTTAATTTTTGTACATAGTGTGAGGTAAGAGTTGCCCTGAATTTGATTTTGTTTAGTTTTGGTGTAAGGATGTCCACTGCAGCTGGGGATGCGGCTCCAGGGAAGAACGCTTGCTGCAGACGCTCAAGCCCATCCCCAGCACTTACATGAAAAAAGTGCACTGGTTTACACAGCAGAATTGACTGAAAGCTCTCCTCCCCTTCCCTCTGTCCTCTCAGTTTGATTCTTTCAAAAAGACCAAGAGGATTAATTTTCACACTTCCTACAAGATTAAGGAAGTTATAATATGTAATCATTTTGCTATGTTGTTTGTGGAGGAGTTGGCAAGGGTTCAGCACTCAGTAATATACCAGTTCATTCTCAGATTATGTTAACAACTTTCCTGTGGTTTGGAATTTAGGTTGGTTCCATATTTTTATTTTCTCTTCAAATATAAACAGCGATGAAATAAATATTTCAGCTATATGGTATTTTTTCCTTTAAAATTATTTTAGGGTATATATCTAGCTCTTTATCCACACTACAAATTGCAGTTAAAAGTGTTTGATCCAGCTGGGTGCAGTGGCACACACCTAGAATCCTAGCTATTTGGGAGGCCAAGGCAAGAGGATTGAAAATTTGAGGCAAGCCTGGGCAACTTAGCATGACGCTGTCTCAAAATAAAAGGTGCAAAAGGGCTGGGGACGTAGCTCAGTGGTAGAATGCTTGCATAGTATGTGTGAGGGCTTGGGTTCAATCCCCAGTGATCCACTCCTCTCATAACAGGTTGTTAAATGAATTGGTTGCTAAATGAGAAATTGTATATAGTATAAACATTGCAATACTCAGAGCAAGGAAATGATGAAAGGAAATTCCAACTTGATGACTTTATTTTTATTTGCATAACTCTTACATGCAGTACTGTATTGTATGATAGAACAGAAAATTACAGTTCCGTGCTGTACCGTACAATCAGCAAAAATTATAGTACTACATTAAAAATTATAGTACAGGGCCAGGGATTTAGCTCAGTGGTTACGCCGCCTGGCTTGAAAGCGCAAGGACCCGAGTTCAATCCCTGGTACCAAAAAAAAAAAAAATTATAGTACTATAGAAACAAGGTGTACTGTGAAAAAAAAAGACATTGAGGGTCTATAAACAAGATGTATAGAGCTGTATATATATAAAAAAGACGGTCATAATTCCAAACAGCACACCTTGGTCGTAAGTGCAGTCGTTAAACAGGGAAGGTGGCTATACCAGGAATATCTGTACTGCACATGGATAAAGAAAAGTGTTTCATCAATGCACTCCACCAGAAGCAGTGTGCTGCTGTGAATTACCCCTGCCTCCCACCAGTGGAGACCCCCGGAGAACTAGAATCACTGCTGTTGTTAGGAAGGCTTTCCTGTCTCCCCATCCCAGCTCATCCCATGGTTGTGTGATCGGTGGTTTCTCACCCAGCCCATAGCTGCACACGCTTTCCCATGATGCTCTTTTCCACTTCTTTATTGCCTGCTTAGCTTCTCCACTGGCCTGTGTGCCTCTTACAGGAACCATCGTAGTAGGTGCCGAATGAGTATTAAGCATAAAGATGGTGCCCAGTTCAGTTTCATCAGCACCGTCACTGGGCCTGGTGACTCCGTGATGGGCCTGCAGAGAGCTGTGTCTTAGCAGCCACGGCTTGTGTCACCTTTGGGTTCTACATCATGTCATTATTTAGACAGTGTTCTCTACATGTGGGCCATGTACCATGGTCAGTGTTGGGTGATGTCATATGCTGACTGGATCCTGCAGTTAAGAACACTGATTCTCAGAGTGAGGTCTTTTTCGACTCTTATTTCTGTGGGATGTAGTTACTCAACTTTGGCATGAGTGGCATTTGGGGATAGAAAATTCTTTGGTGGGGGGGGGTCATCCTGAGCATTGTAAGATGTTTAGCAGTTTCCTTAGCCTCCTCCTGCAGATGCTAGTAGCCCCCTCCATGTTGTGATCACCAAAAATATCTACAGACATTGCCAGATGTCCCCCAGGGGACAAAATCATCCCAAGATGAGAACCGCTGCTCTAGGAAAATCAGCTGATGCTAACATATTTTAAGCGACTTCTCTTGGCCCATGGATCCAAGGGTGTACTTGATAAAAGTCAATCGGATGGCTCTGGGCCATGTGGGTAGAGGCAGTGCCTGTCTAGAACTCAGTGAATCTTGGTTTGAGAAGCAGGCATTGAAAGCAAAACATGCAGGCCTGGATCCTATCTGATTTCAGAGAAAGGCCAGATGTAAGAAGAAAGCACAATGTTCTATTTGTGAGACATCTTGGCAAAGCTGTTGCTCTGCTACTGCCACTGCTTGCCTCATGGGGCAAGACTCAGTCAGAAAGCAAGAAAATTAGAATATCACCTTTAGCAAGTCTCAATGAATTAAACACAACAGCATCTGTGGTCATGACAAGGGTTTGAACTTGAGTCTGACCCAGGTACCAGAGGCAGAAGCAAAGAGGACAGAGGAGCAGCAGAACTGCAGCAGGAGCCTGCAGTCCACAAAGCCTACCTGGGGACACTTGTTAAAAGAAAAACTAGACAAAATAATAATAGCTGGGCATGGTGGGACACACTTGTAATACTAGCTACTCCACTGAGGCAGGAGGATCACATGTTCAATGCCAGTTTGGGGGACTTAGCAAGACTCTGCCTCAAAGTAAAAGTTTTATTTCACTGTTTATTTATTTTTTGTTTTTTTGAGGCAGAGTCTCATTTCGTAGTTCAGGCTGGCTTTGAACTTACAATGCACACAATGAGAGAGAGAAACTGCGGCTGTGCTGTGAATAAGTGGATCCTAGACTCTGTAGTTGCTCAGGAAAGGAACTCTCTCTTTTTTTTTTTTTTTTGCTACTGGAGATCAAACTTGAGACCTTGTGCTTGCCAGGCAGGTGCTCGGAACCACTGAGCTAAATCCCCAGCCCTTTGAATTTACTAAGTACCCCAGGCTGGCCTTGAACTCTTGGTGAGCCTCCTGTCTCAGCCTTTGAGTGTAATCACAGGTATGCACCACCACACCCAGCCTCAGAATAAACATTTTAAAAAGGGCAGGGTATGTAGCTCAGTGGCAAGTTTGAGGCCCTGCGTTCAAACTCCAGTCCTGGGAGAAAAAGATTTAATAGAGTTTATTTGAACAAATTATGGTTCTTGATTCAGGGAGCACTCAGAACCGGAAGAGGCAGAGAGCTCCTTGTAGCAGCTCAGGCAGGAGCTTTTATAGACTGACCACAAGAGGAAGCCGAGGAAAATGTTTTGGGTGGGTTGGGGTAGAAAGACTATAGTTAAGAGGTTAGTCGGTGGTGTCTGATCGGTGAAATCTTTAGTCAGAGGTTAGTTGGCAGTTTCTGAGTGGTGCAGTCTCTAGGAATAGGTGAACCAGTGGTTTCTGAGTGGTAAAGTCTTGTGTTTTGCTGTTGACATTGAACTTGGGTTTGTTTTGTAGACACTTAAATCTGCCCTGCCCAATGGCCTCCCAATTAAAACATTTTTAACACATTTGACACACGAAGTCATTCTAATTATTAAACAGAAATGTTGTAAGGGAGGACCTGGGATGTAGCTCAGTAATAGAGCACTTGTCTAGCAGCTCAGTGGAAGAGCACTTGTCTAGCAAGTGTAGAGGTCCTGGGTTCAATCCCCAGTATTGGAAAAAAAAAAAAAAAAAGGATAGAATGGGATGAG
>NW_004624746.1:12829999-12887739 GCF_000247695.1 Heterocephalus glaber
TTTTTTTTTTTTTTTCCAGTACCAGGGAGAGCTGAGCTACACCCCTAGCCCTGTCTTTATTTTGAGACAGACTCTCAATAAATTTCCCAGGCTGGCCTTGAATTTGTGATCCTCCTGCCTCATCCCCCCAAGTAGCTGAGATTAGAAGCATGTGTGCCATGCCTGGCTACAGTTTTTTAATATATACCTTGCACATTTCTTGATAAGTTTATTCCTGGATATTTAAAAGATCAACAAATTCAAGCGCTGCACATCTATTTGGAAAACAGTAATTCTGCTTATCAGTAACCTGAAGGCAGGTAGCATGGCGCACACCTGTGATCCCAGCTACTCAGGAGGCTCCCAAGTCCAAGTGGAGGAGCTCCTTTGACCGAGCCAAGCGCTGGCACGGACTCCTCTGGGCTGTCTGTGGTCCCCACAGTCTTATGTACGCCTCTTTTCCTGAATGAAGGAACCGTTGGTTTGATTCTCTCCCAGGAATGCCAGCTTCCATTCCTTCCCGGCGTAATGGGCCATCGTAACTGGGGTTTCCCATTGAATTGGGAAAAACTGCCTGATTCTGATCTTAGTCTTTTCCAGTTAGTTCTCTGTGGTTTTTGTAAATGTTTATTTCAAAACAAAATATACTAACCCCCTCAGAAAAAGCACAACCGAATAACTTTCATCCTGTTACACTTAGTTTTGTTTATGTAAGGATTTGGAGAATGTCCCAGGGGGCTTAGGCTATCTGTGGTATTCTAAAACTAAACTTGGGACTCATTGCCCTGCTGTTTCTCAGGAAGGGTGAAAAAAAATAAGTTAAAAGGGTCTGGGTTAGAAACAGAGCAAAGCCTTTGTGGCATCCACTTGGCAGGGCAGTCCAGTGGTTAGGACAGTGGCCTCTGGGCCGGAGCGGGCTGAAATCCTTGCTCTGCTCCTGACTTGTGTGACCTTGGGCAGGTCACCTCCCCTTCTTGTCCTCAGTTTCCTCATAGGAAAGAGATGATAACAATATTTCCTACCTTCTGCCATGTTGGGATTCAGTGAGTTAATATACAAAATATTCCTTGGCCTGTGGCGGACATCCGACAGATGTGGGGGCGGGAGCATTCATGGGAATTGGAGCTTCCAGCAAGGACTGGGCCAGGTGGGCTGTGCATCCAGGATCTTTTCCTGGCTTGGCTGATGCTGATCTTGTGACAGATGTCTGCAGGGTGTGCTTAGACAGGTGGGGCTTCTACTGTGAAGCAAAAGAAAGACATTTGAAAAAAAAATTCCTCAGCTGGGGATGTACCTCTGTTGTAGAGCGCTTGCCTAGCATGCATGAAGCCCTGCACCAGAACAGAGCAAAACAAAACAAAACCTTTTGTAAGTACCTGGGCTGCAGAAAGCAAAGGAACAGAGCCAAAGATTCCTGCAGGTAGGTGCTTCAGATAATAAAATTGTGAAAATTTGGAAGGAGGGTCAGGTCAACACCCTTGGCTTCTAGCCAGGCTCTTCTGTGGTCTATAATTTGGGACTGGACTCCCTCCCAAGGGGCTGGTTTTCGTGGGAATGAAGCAGCCATCCACAGTGTCTCTCTAGATCTCGCTGCCCCATGGACCTCGTGTGTTTGCAGTTGAGAGGGTGCGGGGCGCATGTGCTGTGGGCAGGGGCACAGCTTCCCGTGGCCAGTGAGCAGGAAGGGGCACCACAGGGAGGGGTTCGGCCAGCCCTGAGAACTCCGACAGCGCCAGGCCAGCTTCATCGGGGCTTCTGCCTGATTTGTGATGCCTGAGTGGGGTTGGAGCCTTCGTCACCAGCCTGCTGTTTCCGAAGAGCTCCTTTTTGTTTTTAAATTCAGAGGATATTTTACTTAAAATAAAACATAGATCTCAAAACATTCAATTTGGTAGTATGTCAGTAGAGCTGCCGTAGCAAAGTACCTCAAACCTGGTGGTTCATTATAACAGTAGAACTGTGTCTGCACAGGACTGGAGGGAGGGAATCCAGAACGAACAGGCCACAGGGCCAGGATCTCTTGGAAGGCACCAGGGGAGCCTCTTTGCCTGTCTCTTCCCAGCTTCTAGTGATGGCAACTCCTGGCACTCCTGACTCGTACATATATCACTCTAATCTCTGTCCTGATCATCATGTGGTATTCTTTGGGCTGTCTCTATTTTTTCTCTCTCTTTTTTGATTAGGGCCTCTCCCAATCCAGTCTGACCTTGTTGTAATTCAATTACACCTATAGAGACCATCTTTCCCAATAAGGCCCCTTCTGAGATTCCAAGTAGATGTGAATTTTGGGGGAAAGCACTGTTTAACCCACATAGGTGACATTATGGTAGATCATGAATGTTCCCCAAGGCCCTCTTGTGCTCATAGGCTGGGCTTTTGGAAGGTGATTGGATTATGAGACTTATGGCTGACTTGCTTGTGGGAGGTGGGGTGGGGTTGGAAGAGGCGGGTGACTACAGGCGTGACCCGGAAGGGTTTATCTTCCTTCCCAGCTCCTTGCTGCACTCTGCTTTCTGGCCGCTATGACATGAGCAGCTTTCCTCTGCCTAGGCCCTTCCACCACCCTCTTCCTGCCTTGGAGCCAGCCAACCATGAATTGTAACTGTGAGGCCAAATAAACCTCTCCTCCTTCACATTGTGGGTGTTGGGTATTATGTCCCAGTGACAAGGAAAGTGACTAAGACAGATGGGTTTTGTCAATTGTGTAAACCCATGTGACACCCACTCCAAGCAAGAGAGTGAACATTTCCAATGCCCCAGAAAGTTCTCTCATGTTCCCTCCCAGCCACGTCCTACCACTACTCCCTGCCCTAGATAACCACAGTTGATTTTTTTTTTTTTGGTACCAAGGATTGAACTCGGGTCCTTGCACTTGCACAGCAGGCAGCAAAACCACTGAGCTAAACCCCTGGCCCAACCACAGTTGATTTTGATCAGGATAGATTAGTCTTTAAAAAACAAACCAACCCATGCTTACATTCAAATCAGTGGACTTATATAGTGTGTGATCTTTTGTGTCTGGCCTATTTTCCTCAAAATAATGGCTTTGAATTGCATCTGTACCACTGCATGGGTCAGTGATTTGTTCCTCTTCATTGCTGAGTAGTATTCCATGGTATGATTATACTAAGGTTTCTATGTCTTCTATGGATGGATATCTGGGGGTTGTTTTCTATTTTGGGAACTGCATATTGTTCATAATATGAATATAGCAGCAATGCATATTCACATTTACTCTTTTGTTTGGTTGTTTTTTTGAGACAGGGTCTTACCATATAGCTCAGACTGGACTTTAACTCACTACACAGCTCTGGCTGGCCTCAAACTGATGATGATCCTCCTGCCTCAGCCTACCTAGTGCTGGAATTATAGGTGTGCACCAGCTATTCATGTTTATTCTTTATGGGGTATGTACTTTTCCATTTCTAGGCTATATACGAGGAGTGCAATTTCTGGGTCATTGGGTAGGTGAATGTCTAACTGTACTGGATTTGCCAAACAGTCTTCCAAAATGATTATACCATTTTACCAATGTCTACTCTCAGGGAAATGTCTGAGAGTTCCAGTTGCTCCACATTCTGTGAGCTCGGATAATTATTTACTTGGTGATAGCTGCTTTATGGTGGGAGGGGAGGATAACCCCTTGGCAGAAGTTTCATCGACAGAGCTAAAGACTCCCCCCAGCTACTGACTCTGACTCATTCCTTTTTCCTTAGTTTTGTTCTCCCTTTCGTCTTGCTGTGGGACACAAAGGCCTGTAGAGTCCTCTTTTCAGAGACCAGCCCCAGAGCGCATTCACCACATTCTGCTTTTCCACTTTGAGTCCTCTTGCTTGTCACAGGTCACATGTTGGAGGTCAGAGGTCAGAGGTCAGAACTGGGGTCCTTTTAGAAGGACAACAGCAGTTTCCTGGAAGCGGGAGCTGTTCAGAGCATTCAAGGGCCGCATTGATTATTCCCACAATGGCCTGCTCTTTCTCTCTTTCTTTCTCTTACAATCAAGTAACTATTTTTTTTCACAGATCTCTATTGATAGTGCAAAAGCAACAGCAATAAAGGAAATAATTCAGAAATAAAAGAAAAATCTTAAGTTCCCCAAGACCCATCTTTACTGTTATTAATAGTGAATAATACTAAGAATAGTAAATACTGAGGTAGTGTGAGCTCTGCCAGCTCATGTTTTAAGCTTTTTATACATGGAAACCCAGTGAACCCTTACACAGTCCTTTGAGGTCAGAATTTTGCATCAAGCCCATTTTACAGATGAGGAGCCTGAAGCGAGGTGGAGCCAGGATTCAAGACCAGGCAGGGCACCTTCAGAGACTGTATCTTACTTGCATGTTTTTCCTTAGGGTCATTCATATTTTAGAAACAGAATCACTTTATGTTAAAAGGAAACGTTATAGTGGGGTGTGGTGGCACATGCCTATAATCCCAGCTACTTGGGAGGCTGAGGCAGGAAGATTGCAAGTATGAACCTAGCCTGGGGAATTTAGCGAGACCCTATCTCAAAAGTAAAATTAAAAATCTGGGGATGTAGCTCAGTGCTCCTAGGTTCAATTCCCCATATGGCAAAAAAAGAAGAAAAGGAAAAAGGAAACTTTATCTAACTACCATAAATGAAAGATCCACATTTCTTACTGTAAATAGATAATAGCTATAAAAGTACATACTTTGATAAACACATACCATTATTCTTTTTTCTCTTTTATATCATATCACATACCATTATTTTATTCTAAATAGTGCTATAATCCCCACCTTTAAAATTTTTTTTTTTTGGTACCAGGGATCGAACTCAGGACCTTGCACCTGTGAGGCAGTCGGCAGAACCACTGAGCTAAATCCTTGGCCCCCCGTTTTTTTTTTTTTGGTACTGGGGATTGAACTCGGGTCCTTGCGCCTGCGCAGCAGGAGGCAATACCACTGAGCTAAATCTCCGGCCCAAAGAGAAGCTTTTTGTTTTGGTACCGGGGATTGAACTCATGACCTTGTGCTTTTGAGGCAGGCGGCAGAACCATTGAGCTAAACCCCTGGACCCTTCCTTGGCCTTTTTAATTTTTTTTTTTTTTTTGAGATTGGATCTTGCTATGCAGTACAGGCTGGCCTTGAACTCACTATGTAGCCCAAGCTGGACTTGAACTCACAGCAATCCTCCTACCTCGGCCTCCCGAACGCTGGGACTACAGCTGTGCTCTACCATGCCCACTTCTTGCTTTGTTTTGCAGGTATTACATCGAAGAAAATTTTGCCCAACTCAATGCCAGCAAGATTTAATCCTAGCTTTTCTTCTAGAAATTTTATAGTTTTAGGTTTCACAAGTAAGGCCACGGTCATGTCAAGTTAATTTTTGTACATAGTGTGAGGTAAGAGTTGCCCTGAATTTGATTTTGTTTAGTTTTGGTGTAAGGATGTCCACTGCAGCTGGGGATGCGGCTCCAGGGAAGAACGCTTGCTGCAGACGCTCAAGCCCATCCCCAGCACTTACATGAAAAAAGTGCACTGGTTTACACAGCAGAATTGACTGAAAGCTCTCCTCCCCTTCCCTCTGTCCTCTCAGTTTGATTCTTTCAAAAAGACCAAGAGGATTAATTTTCACACTTCCTACAAGATTAAGGAAGTTATAATATGTAATCATTTTGCTATGTTGTTTGTGGAGGAGTTGGCAAGGGTTCAGCACTCAGTAATATACCAGTTCATTCTCAGATTATGTTAACAACTTTCCTGTGGTTTGGAATTTAGGTTGGTTCCATATTTTTATTTTCTCTTCAAATATAAACAGCGATGAAATAAATATTTCAGCTATATGGTATTTTTTCCTTTAAAATTATTTTAGGGTATATATCTAGCTCTTTATCCACACTACAAATTGCAGTTAAAAGTGTTTGATCCAGCTGGGTGCAGTGGCACACACCTAGAATCCTAGCTATTTGGGAGGCCAAGGCAAGAGGATTGAAAATTTGAGGCAAGCCTGGGCAACTTAGCATGACGCTGTCTCAAAATAAAAGGTGCAAAAGGGCTGGGGACGTAGCTCAGTGGTAGAATGCTTGCATAGTATGTGTGAGGGCTTGGGTTCAATCCCCAGTGATCCACTCCTCTCATAACAGGTTGTTAAATGAATTGGTTGCTAAATGAGAAATTGTATATAGTATAAACATTGCAATACTCAGAGCAAGGAAATGATGAAAGGAAATTCCAACTTGATGACTTTATTTTTATTTGCATAACTCTTACATGCAGTACTGTATTGTATGATAGAACAGAAAATTACAGTTCCGTGCTGTACCGTACAATCAGCAAAAATTATAGTACTACATTAAAAATTATAGTACAGGGCCAGGGATTTAGCTCAGTGGTTACGCCGCCTGGCTTGAAAGCGCAAGGACCCGAGTTCAATCCCTGGTACCAAAAAAAAAAAAAATTATAGTACTATAGAAACAAGGTGTACTGTGAAAAAAAAAGACATTGAGGGTCTATAAACAAGATGTATAGAGCTGTATATATATAAAAAAGACGGTCATAATTCCAAACAGCACACCTTGGTCGTAAGTGCAGTCGTTAAACAGGGAAGGTGGCTATACCAGGAATATCTGTACTGCACATGGATAAAGAAAAGTGTTTCATCAATGCACTCCACCAGAAGCAGTGTGCTGCTGTGAATTACCCCTGCCTCCCACCAGTGGAGACCCCCGGAGAACTAGAATCACTGCTGTTGTTAGGAAGGCTTTCCTGTCTCCCCATCCCAGCTCATCCCATGGTTGTGTGATCGGTGGTTTCTCACCCAGCCCATAGCTGCACACGCTTTCCCATGATGCTCTTTTCCACTTCTTTATTGCCTGCTTAGCTTCTCCACTGGCCTGTGTGCCTCTTACAGGAACCATCGTAGTAGGTGCCGAATGAGTATTAAGCATAAAGATGGTGCCCAGTTCAGTTTCATCAGCACCGTCACTGGGCCTGGTGACTCCGTGATGGGCCTGCAGAGAGCTGTGTCTTAGCAGCCACGGCTTGTGTCACCTTTGGGTTCTACATCATGTCATTATTTAGACAGTGTTCTCTACATGTGGGCCATGTACCATGGTCAGTGTTGGGTGATGTCATATGCTGACTGGATCCTGCAGTTAAGAACACTGATTCTCAGAGTGAGGTCTTTTTCGACTCTTATTTCTGTGGGATGTAGTTACTCAACTTTGGCATGAGTGGCATTTGGGGATAGAAAATTCTTTGGTGGGGGGGGGTCATCCTGAGCATTGTAAGATGTTTAGCAGTTTCCTTAGCCTCCTCCTGCAGATGCTAGTAGCCCCCTCCATGTTGTGATCACCAAAAATATCTACAGACATTGCCAGATGTCCCCCAGGGGACAAAATCATCCCAAGATGAGAACCGCTGCTCTAGGAAAATCAGCTGATGCTAACATATTTTAAGCGACTTCTCTTGGCCCATGGATCCAAGGGTGTACTTGATAAAAGTCAATCGGATGGCTCTGGGCCATGTGGGTAGAGGCAGTGCCTGTCTAGAACTCAGTGAATCTTGGTTTGAGAAGCAGGCATTGAAAGCAAAACATGCAGGCCTGGATCCTATCTGATTTCAGAGAAAGGCCAGATGTAAGAAGAAAGCACAATGTTCTATTTGTGAGACATCTTGGCAAAGCTGTTGCTCTGCTACTGCCACTGCTTGCCTCATGGGGCAAGACTCAGTCAGAAAGCAAGAAAATTAGAATATCACCTTTAGCAAGTCTCAATGAATTAAACACAACAGCATCTGTGGTCATGACAAGGGTTTGAACTTGAGTCTGACCCAGGTACCAGAGGCAGAAGCAAAGAGGACAGAGGAGCAGCAGAACTGCAGCAGGAGCCTGCAGTCCACAAAGCCTACCTGGGGACACTTGTTAAAAGAAAAACTAGACAAAATAATAATAGCTGGGCATGGTGGGACACACTTGTAATACTAGCTACTCCACTGAGGCAGGAGGATCACATGTTCAATGCCAGTTTGGGGGACTTAGCAAGACTCTGCCTCAAAGTAAAAGTTTTATTTCACTGTTTATTTATTTTTTGTTTTTTTGAGGCAGAGTCTCATTTCGTAGTTCAGGCTGGCTTTGAACTTACAATGCACACAATGAGAGAGAGAAACTGCGGCTGTGCTGTGAATAAGTGGATCCTAGACTCTGTAGTTGCTCAGGAAAGGAACTCTCTCTTTTTTTTTTTTTTTTGCTACTGGAGATCAAACTTGAGACCTTGTGCTTGCCAGGCAGGTGCTCGGAACCACTGAGCTAAATCCCCAGCCCTTTGAATTTACTAAGTACCCCAGGCTGGCCTTGAACTCTTGGTGAGCCTCCTGTCTCAGCCTTTGAGTGTAATCACAGGTATGCACCACCACACCCAGCCTCAGAATAAACATTTTAAAAAGGGCAGGGTATGTAGCTCAGTGGCAAGTTTGAGGCCCTGCGTTCAAACTCCAGTCCTGGGAGAAAAAGATTTAATAGAGTTTATTTGAACAAATTATGGTTCTTGATTCAGGGAGCACTCAGAACCGGAAGAGGCAGAGAGCTCCTTGTAGCAGCTCAGGCAGGAGCTTTTATAGACTGACCACAAGAGGAAGCCGAGGAAAATGTTTTGGGTGGGTTGGGGTAGAAAGACTATAGTTAAGAGGTTAGTCGGTGGTGTCTGATCGGTGAAATCTTTAGTCAGAGGTTAGTTGGCAGTTTCTGAGTGGTGCAGTCTCTAGGAATAGGTGAACCAGTGGTTTCTGAGTGGTAAAGTCTTGTGTTTTGCTGTTGACATTGAACTTGGGTTTGTTTTGTAGACACTTAAATCTGCCCTGCCCAATGGCCTCCCAATTAAAACATTTTTAACACATTTGACACACGAAGTCATTCTAATTATTAAACAGAAATGTTGTAAGGGAGGACCTGGGATGTAGCTCAGTAATAGAGCACTTGTCTAGCAGCTCAGTGGAAGAGCACTTGTCTAGCAAGTGTAGAGGTCCTGGGTTCAATCCCCAGTATTGGAAAAAAAAAAAAAAAAAAAGGATAGAATGGGATGAGATAGAGAAGAAAATCAGTAGATTAAAAAAGGTGTCAACACTTTCTTTTTTCTTTTTCTTTTTAGTACTGGGAATCGAACTAGGGACCTTGTGCTTTTGAGGCAGACACCAGAACCACGGAGCTAATTTCGCCACCTGCTGCACAAGCGCAAGGACCCGAGTTCAATCCCCGGTACCAAAGGTACAAGATCCCAATGATGAATGTAACTGTATTTTATACCCAAAATGTACCAACAAACTTAATGAAAAAAAAAAAAAAAAAGAACCACTGAGCTAAATCCCCAGTGACATTTATTTTTTAATTTTATTTGTACATGTCTGTAGTTTATCTAGTTTACAATCCTCTTGCAGAATGGTTACATGCACAGTTTATAGTTTGTTTCTTTTTTTTAAAATATCCCCTCCTCTCCCCCTCCTCTTTCTCCTCCTTCAGTTCCCCTATCCATTTTTTGTTCCTGTTAATATTATTTATCTTAGCTCATGTTATAGCCTATAATGTTTACATTCATTGGCGTTAGTAGGTTCCTGTGAGTGGCACATCTTCATTCTTCCTTCCCCTCCTCTCCCTTCATCCTGGTATCAACATTTTTAAATGGATATGGCTAACTATAATGTTCAGGGCAGCACAGTTGGTTGATAAAACCACAAAGAAATCCAAGAAGGTGTTTGTGATAGTTGTCAGGATGGTGGTTATGTTTACAGGGAGCTGGGCTTGGGCTGGAGCACAAGAAGGGCACCTGAGCAGGCTGGACAGATTCTACTTCTTGAATGAGTGGTTGTCTTAGTTACTTTTTCTTGTTGCAGAGACAAAATACCCAACACCCAAAGTTAAAAGGGGAAAGGTTTATTTTGGCTCACAGTTGGCAGAGGTTTCAATTCATAGTCAGCTGGGTCCAAGCTGGGGCTGCATGGCAGAGGGTCATCAAAGAGAAACAGTCCATGGCAGGCAGACAGAAGGCAGCAAGCAGCAAACAACAAGCAAGGACCCTCTTCGTGTCCCTTATATTTCATCTAGGCTACCAGCCCTCACACCCAGAACTATGCCAAACCAATCAGAGGACTAATTTAGTAACCACACACACTTAATCCCAGCCACCTCTGAAAAAGCCCCATTGCATGAGGCTTTGGGGAGATATCTAGACACGAACCATAATAGTGGTAGTCATAAGATGTGATTGCCTCGTCATAATTCATTAAACTGTACATTTGCTTGCTTCATGTCCTTTGTATCTGTGTTTTATTTTATTGTTATTGTTTTTTTGAGACAGGGTCTTGCTATGTAGTAGTTCAGGCTGGCCTTGAACTCATTATGTAGCCCAGGCTGACCTCAAACTCACAGTGATCCTCCTGCCTTAGCTTCCTAAGTGCTGGTGTGTTTATATGTGTGTGCCACCATGCCCAGCTATTTTAAAATAAATTTTCTTAAAATTAAGGTGTAGATGGATATGATAGCACATATCTATAATCCCAGGAGGCTGAAGCGAAAGGACTGCAAATTGGAGCCCAGCTGGGTAATTTAGCTAGAACCAGTCCTATAATAAAAGATGTAAAGGTTTGGGGATGTAGCTCAGGGCTAGAGTGCACTGAGGTTTGATCCCTAGTACCACACACACACACACACAAAGGCACAGAAGAACATGTGTAGTGGGCAAAAAGGAAATAAGAAAATTATGTTTTTTGGGCAGGGGATTTAGCTCAGTGGTTCCACCGCCTGCCTCGCAAGAGCAAAAACCCGAGTTCGATCCCTGGTACCAAAAAGAAAAAATGTTTTCATTTTAAAATATAAACAATGGAGGGATAAACAAAAAACTAATCAAAATGTTTTTCTGTCTGGAAAGGGGATAAATATGGCAGGGAAAGCCAGAGACTGGAAACCAGACTTCTGAATAGACCTGTTGCTGTTTTTCTTTTGGGATGCCCTAAATCACGGAGGCCAATGGTTTGGCTTTCCTGGGCCATGTTCAATGCAGGGGAATTGTCTTGGGGTGCATGTAAAATATATACCATAGGGCCAGGGATTTAGCTCAGTGGTTCTGCCGCCTGCCTTGCAAGTGGAAGGTCACGAGTTTGATCCCAGGTACACACACACACACACACACACACAAATATATATATATATATATATACCATAGTTCCATGTATGTGAGTAACAAAACTTCCTTTTCTAAAATATTTTTTATTATAACATTCATAAAAGAGGGCAACACAGATTAAGCAAGTGGGATATTTGACCTTGTTTTTATGAAATGTAGCCACAAATTTCTGGTTTGGTGGCAGGGATTGAAATTCCTAGTGAGTTCTCTAAGTGCTTGTCACAAATTTTTAATCTAATTTTGTGTGCTTTTTCATTGAAAATAGTTGTTCAAAAATGTACATACTGCTCAAAAATCAAATAAAATAAGGGGAAAAAATGTGTGTACTGCTGAAAAGCCACAACACGAGTAAGGTGGGATTGTGAAGCAAGTGCTATTTTTTGCTGGGAAGGAAGGTGTTGTAACAGTCTAGCAGAGACGTGATCAAAATTTCCTTTGTCCCCCTCCCCCTCCTGGGGTTCAAACTCAGGAACTTCACACTGAGCTATAGCCCCAGCCCTTTTTATTTTTGTATTCTTTATTTTGAGTAAGGGTCTCGCTAAATTGCTAAGTTTCCCAGGCTGGGCTCCAACTTGCTATCCTCCTGCCACGGCCTGCCCGAGTGCTGGGGTTACAGAAGAGCTCCACCATGACCAGCTGCAAATTTTTCTTTGAGTTGAATGCCTGATTGCAACTCTATACATTCCACAACTTAATCAGCAACGATTTCTTTTTCTTTCTTTTTTTTAATTAAAAAAAAATTTTTTTTGGTACTGGGGATCGAACTCAGGTCCTTGCTTATGCTTACATCGGTGCAGCAGGCGTCAAAACCACTGAGCTAAATCCCTGGCCCAACCATTTTTCTAACGTTAGCAACGTTGTGTAGGTAATTGTAAAAATAGCTTGAGCAGGGGCTGGGGATTTAGCTCAGTGGTTTTGCTGCCTGGTGCATAAGCTCAAGGACCCGAGTTCAATCCCCAGTACCAAAAAAAAAAAAAAAAGGCAAGAGCAGAGAACTCTTTGATACATTTTTGTAATTTCTGTGCCACAGCTGCTAACAAACTGTTTTTTTTTTTTTTGGTACCAGGGATTGAACTCTGGTCCTTGCGCTTGCGCAGCAGGCATCGAAACCACTGAGCTAAATCCCCGGCCCCAAACTGTTTTAACTTATGAAATAACACATACCCAAGTTTGATAATTAAATGAGAAAGTACACGTTTGCTTAACAGCGATAAATGCCTGTCTTAGGTGCACGTGCAGGTAGGGTGAATGCTGTCATACAGCTGTGGTGATTCACTGGTGACTTACACTGACTGTGTGCAGTGGCGCAGGAGGCAGAGCTAGGCTTGCCTTGCCCTTCTCTTCACTGCCTGCCCTCGACCTTGACCGAGTCCACATCTGAGTGCTGCTCAGTTGAGTTACAAAAAATACAGGTAACATTCATGTCACGTTTGAAGTTTGTGATCTTGTGGAGCCACATTACTAGCTGTGCAGGGCCAAAAGCTGTGGGTTGGATAGGACTGATTAATGAAAACTGAAAAATATTTTAAAAATCCCTAAATATCAGCTGGGTGTGGTGGCGCACACCTGTAATTCCAGCACTCAGGAGGCTGAGGCAGGAGGACTGCTACAAGTTCAAGGCCAGAATGGGCTACACAGTGAGTTCAAGGCCAGCTGAACTACATAGCAAGATCCTGTCTCAAAAAAAAAAATCCCCCCAAATCAAAACCCATGGTCTTTTGACTATACATACCCAGTCAGAATATAATGCTAAAATAAAAAGAATTACAAAAGACTTTTTTTCTACATATTAGTGTTACTATTTTGAAACTATTAAGTAGATAGATAGATAAAGACAGTTCTCTTGTGTCATTGAGAAACAAGATTTCCTTTACAAGAAAAGAGACACAAAGCCAGGCATGATGGTGCCTACCTGCAATCCCAGCACTCTAAGAGGCTGAGGTAGGAAGATTGTAAATTTGAGCCCAGCCTAGGCAACATAATGACTTAGTGAGAACTTATGACTAAATAAAAATATTTTAAAAAGGGCTGGGACTTTAGCTTGGTGTGATCCCTGGGTTCAGTCCCCAGAACTGATGGAGAAAGAGAGAGAGCCAAATATTAAATTGAAGTTAAAACCTTGATGACTCTAAATGATTTATCTAGGAATTAATGATCCACCTGTATTTTTCTTTCTTTCTTTCTTTTTTTTTTTTTTTGGTACTGGGGATTGAACTCGGGTCCTTAGCTTGCGAGGCAGGCGGTAGAACCACTGAGCTAAATCCCCGGCCCTACCTGCATCTTTCTTAGAAAAGTTGAATTTCTAGATCTGTCCACCTGAAAAGGCCTTGACCAACGACAGTGCTGTAGTAATGAACCCAGTGCCCAGGCTGTGGGGTGTTCGTGCCTTTTATCACTGAAAGGGGTCCTGGGTTGGGGCAGGATCTGACTTCAAGTCTGAGGCAGAAATTGCACAAGCTAAGTCTGGAACCTCCTAAGATGCCCGACAGCAAGGAAACTACTGAAGATCACAGAAGCCCTGACAGTAAGACAGGAACCAGCTAGAAGGAGCTCTCAGTAGCCGAGTGAGGAAATGACTTGAACATCAAAGAGAGTAATGAATACCCACTTTGGAAAACAGCTCAGCAATTTCTTACTGTTAACTCTCCAGCTATCATATAATCAGTAACTCACTCCTAGGTGCTTATCCAAGACAAATCACTACATACATTCATACTGTGTATTAGTCCATCTTCCATCATTACAGCAAAATACCCGAGGGTGGGTCATGTGTAAAGGAAACAGGTTTATTTTGCTCACAGTTCTGAAGGTTCAAGGTTGTACTGCCAGCATTGGCTGGCTTCTAGTGAGGACCTCCTGATGAACGGCATCACAATGGCAGGACAGTATGGGGAGGGAGCGATCACAGAAGGACACCAGAGAACAGGCAGTCAGGCTTCATGGTTCATTGCAGTCATCACTCCTGCAAACTCTCTCCCAAGAGAACTAAATAAATGCCTTCCAAGGGCAGAGCCCCCATGACCTAATTGCCTTGCACTAGGCTCCACTTCTCCCAGGCTGACCCTTCCCTCAGCACTGCCATGCCCAGGACCTGGCTTTGGAAACGGGAAACCCTGGGGGACAGACTCAGACCCTATCCAAGCCACCGCAGCCTGTATGCAGGTGTGGAGAGCAGCTTCGTTGTCCATTGCTGAAGCCTGAAAGCAGCTCAGCACCCCTCTGCTACTGCATGGATGAGTACACGCAGGTACTGTGGGAAACTTACCACTCAGCCGGAAACAGAACTCACTTCCAGCCCCCTCAGCCACACGGGGGAATCCCTGCAGCATTTGCCAAGTGAAAGAAAACAGGACAAGAATGGCTGTTACTGTATAATTCCATTTATAAAACATTCTGGAAAAAAGTCAAACTCCAGGGACAGAAGTTGGGTCAGTGGGATGTGGCGAAAAGGATAGTCGTCAAAGGGGTACAAGGGAATTTGGGGGTGCTAGAGATGCTCTGTACCTTGAATGGAGTGTTAAGGTATTGTTTGTTGAAACTTCTCAAGCTGGGAACGCTTAGTGGGTGGACTGTAAAGTTCACTTCATGTTGTACCTCAACAGCATGGCTTAGGAATAACTAAAGTGGATTGATATAATAAACAACTAATTAGGGACCAACCGTCATGTAACTATCCAGAACATGAAGTTCATGATCAGCAACTGTTTCAAAGGAAGCAAATGGTCATTGATGTTCTTTGCCCCGGGAAGGTAACTTTACCTAAGATAGCAGTTGGGGAGAACCAGCCAAAATGCACAAGATCACACTGGCTGTCATCTCAGTATTTGGAATCAGAACCCATGTGTGTGTGGCACGATAATTGGCTTTAGGATGATTTATGATTCCTTGGATTATGTAAAAAAAACCCCAAACCCCTCAAATAGACTTGAAAGATGTGGCCTATATATATAAGAAGAGGAAGAGAGGGAGGAGGGTTGCAAATTCAAGCCCAGCCTGGACTGTATAGTGAGAACTTGTCTCAAAAACAGGTTGGGGAGGCAGGGATTTAGCTCAGTGGTTCCACCGCCTGCCTCATAAGCGTAAGGACCCGAGTTCCATCCCCGGTACCAAAAAAAAAAACCAAAAAAAAAAAACCAAACAAGCAAAAAAAAAAAACAAAACAGGTGGGTAGGTAGGGGGAAAAGATGACTCCAGGAAAAAAAGTGAATTAAACAACCGGATGTGGTGGTGCATGCCTACAATCCTGGCACTTGGGAGGCTGAGGCAGGAGGATTGGTCTGAGTTCCAGGGCAGCTTGGACTACATAGTGAGTTCAGGGACAGCCTGAACTCACATAGTGAGATTCTGTCTCAAGAAACAAACAAACAAACAAGTGAAAGAAATGCATGGAATGGACAGTCAAGGAGACTGTAAAGGCCAATCTGGTGTTGGCAGAAAGAAGTAAATATTCTGCAGCTACTTGCCAGGTGTGGTAGCACACACCTGTAATGCCAGCACTGAGGAGGCTGAAGCTGGAGAACGGCTATGAGTTGGAGGCCATAGTGAGTTCAAAGCCACATAGTGAGACCCTGTCTTTAAAAAACAAAAAAATTTTTAAAAAAGTAAAACTCTGCAGCTACTTTATCTATGGTGATTGTATGTATTTTTCACGAGATAATAAAACATAAAAACTTTCAACAAAGTAATTTCAGGGCAGGGGATTTAGCTCAGTGGTGCCACCGCCTGCCTCCCAAGCACAAGGTCCTGAGTTTGATCCTTGGTCCAAAAAAAAAAAAATTCAAAATGATACTAAAATGCTAATTATTTATGTCTAGAGGATACCAGGGAATAACTCATTCTGAAAACTGGGAAAGGGAATGAATCTGGCTTTTATCCTGCTATTTATATTCAGACCAAATTTGATGATAAGAAAATAGATGAGGAGGGAATGTTCTACTTTAGAGAAGAATACCAACAATAAATGTAGGTGGAAAGACAGAATCAGGAAGTCAGCCTCTGATGAAATCCTGGATCAAGGCTATGGTGCCCCGTGAAAGATAAAACTTGTGGGAAATTCATAATGGATGAATCAGACAAAAAGAACATGACATTATATACCTGCTACTGTGATGACACAGGAAGTATTAAACTTCTGTAAAAATTCTGAGGGCTGGGGATTTAGCTCAGTGGTGTTACTGCCTTCTTTGCAAGTGGAAGGTTCTGAGTTCAATCCCCGGTACCAAAAAAAAAAAAAAAAATTCTGTTTGAGCCCAGCCAGGTGCAGTCACATACGCCTATAATCCCAGCTACTCAGATGCTGAGGCAGGAGGATCGAAAGTTTGAAGTCAGCCTGGGCAACTTTGCGAGATTGTCTCAAAATAAAATCCGCCCCCCGCCTCCCCATATCAGGGATCAAACTCAGGACCTTTGACTTGTGAGGCAGGCGGGGTGCCACTGAGCCAAATCCTCGGCCCTCAACATAAAATTTTAAAAAAGGCAGAGGGGGTGTCTGTGGATGTAAATCAGTGGTAGAGCACCCCTGATTCAATCCCTAGTACTGGAAAAAAAAAAACCCAATGAAGCCTCTTAATCTAAATACTAGAAATACAGAAATTAAAAAAAAAAGTTAGGGCCGGGGATTTAGCTCAGTGGTTTCAGTGCCTGCCTTGCAAGCGCAAGGTCCCGAGTTTGATCCCTGGTACCAAAAAAAAAAAAAAAAACCTAAATGACATCCAAGGATGTGATCAGCCAAATCCAGAACATGGGAAATCTACAGAACAAGTCACTTCATGTCTCCAACAAACATAGGGGGAGAATGGGAAAGTCACTGGGTATGGTAGCACATGCTTGTAATCCCAGCACTTGGGAAGCTGAGGCAGGAGGATCACAAGGTCAAGGGTAGTCTTGGCAATGTATAAATAAGCAAACAAAAAGGAAAGTTAATTATTATGAATTTTTAAAGTCCTAAGATCTCAAAACTTCCAGAAATTAGGACAGTGTGGTACTATTGGCATAAGAATAGACACACAGGGGGCCAGGGAGTAGACAAACAGGTTTAGGAATGGAATAGAGCCAGACTTACAGTCCCAGCCCCCTGGAAGCCTGAGGCAGGAGGACCACAAGTTCAAAGGCAACTTAGTGACTTAGCAAGATTCTGTCTCAAACTGAAAAATTTTGAAAAATGGAATTGAGAATACAGAAATGATAAATCCTTGTGTTTATAGTCAACTGATTTTGACAACAGTGCCAACAACTTTCAACAGAGAAATAATAGTCTTGCAAGAGGATTGCAAGTTTGAGCCCAGCCTGGGCAACTTAGTGACTTAGTGAGATACTGTCTCAAAATAAAAAATACAAAAAGGGCTGGGGATGTCACTGAGTGCAAAGGCCCTGAGTTCAATCCCCAGTACCTCAAAAAAGAAGAAAATACTTGCCAGTCATATATCTAATAAAGGTCTAGTACCCAGAATGTATAAAGAACACCTGTAACTAAAATATAAAGACAATGCAATTAAAAATGGGCAAATAATTTGAACAGAAAGTATACAAGTGAAAAGAAAGTATACAAATGGCAATGAACATATGAAAAGATGCTTGACATCATTAGCTGTCAAGGAGATACAAATTAAAACCATAGTGAAATATCAGTTATAATGGCCACAACAAAAAACCACAAATAATAAGCGTTTACAAGGTTGTGAAGACATTGAATCCTCCTACACAGCTTGTGGGAATGTAGCCTGGCATCTTCTCAAAAAGCTAAACAAAATTAGCATGTGACCCAGCCATTCCATTCCTAAGTGTATACAGTAGTCCCTCCTTACCTGCCATTTTGCTTTCTGTGGTTTTAGTTGCTTGTGGTCAACTTTGGTCCAAAAATATTAGATGGAAAATTCCAGGAATAAATGATTCATAAGTTTTATTTATTATAATTATTTTTTGAGACAGGGTCTCACTATGTAGTTCAGATGGGGTTTGAATTCACTGTGTAGCTCAGGTTGGCCTAGAGCTCATGGCAATCCTCCTGCCTCCACCTCCCAAGTCCTGAGATAACAGGCATGCACTATCATGCCTGGTTTATAAGATTTAAATTGCATGCTGTCCTGTGTAGTGTGATGACATCTTTTGCCATCCTGCTCCATCCCACCTGGGATATACAGCATCCCTTTGCCCAGTGTATCCACACTGTATACACTACCTGCCCATTAGCACTTAGTATGTAGCTGCTAGATGATCAAATCGACTCTTTCAGTATAACAATGCTTGTGTCCAAGTAACCCTTATCCCACTTACAAATGGCTCCAGACCACAAAGGTAGTGGAACTGGGAATTCAGATATGCCGAAGAGAAACCATGAAATGTTTCCTTTAAGTGGAAAGGTGAAAGTTCTCTACTTAATGAGGAAAAAAATATCATATGCTGAGGTTCCTAAGATTTATGGTAAATTGCTGCTAATTGTTGCTAATTGCTTACTAATTTATACATGAAACTTTATCATAGCTATGTACAAATGGGTTGAGGGGCATAGTATGTATAAGGTTTGGGATTATCTGCAGTTTCAGATATCCAGAGGGGTGCTGGAATGTAGTATCCCCCAAGGGGACCACTCTACCCAAGAGAGTTGAAAACATTTTCTCTCTCTTTTTTTTTTTTTTTTGGTACTGGGGTTTGAACTCAGGACCTTGTGCTTATGAGGCAGGCGGTGGAATCGCTGAGCTAAATCCCCGGCCCCTCTTTCTTTTTTAAATTTTTTTATTGTTTGTTTGTTTTGGCTTGGTTTTCTTGAGACAGAATTTTGCAATGTAGCCCAGGCTGGCCTTGAACTCTCAGCAATGCTCCTGCTTCGGCCTCCTTAGTGCTGGGATCACAGGGGTGTGCTGCCATGCCTGGCTGAGAATTGAAAACATTTTCACCCAAAAGCTTGCCTGAGTGTTTGCTGCAGTATCATTCATAATTTCCAAAAAGTAGAAACAACCCAAATGTTCTCCAGCTGATGAATGGAAAAGAAAATGTGGCAGATTTACACAATGAAGTATTATTCGGCCATAAGTAGGAATGGAGTACAGGTGGAGCATCCTTTAGTCTGAAAATCTTAAATCCAAAATGTTCCAAAATCTGAAACGTTTTGAATGCTGACATGATGCCACAAGTCGAAATCCCACACCTGGCCGCCTGTGACAAGTCTCAGTGAGAACACAAGTGCATCTAGAAATACTGTATAAAGTCACCTCCAGGGTGCGTGTGTGAGGTGTACGTGAAACATAAATGAATTTCATGTTGGGACTTGGGGCCCACCCCGGCTTATCGATTACGTACATGCAAACATTCCAAAGTAAAAAAAAAAAAGCAGTCTGAAATTGGAAACAATTCTGGGCCCAAGTATATTCTGATAGCCTGCTCCACTGTGTGCTGTCTTAGTCTGCTGGGGCTACCATAACAAGATACTGAAAACTAGGTGGCTTAAACAGCAGGAAGGAGTTTTCCCACAGTTCTGGGGGCTGGAAGTCTGAGATCAGGATGCTAGTATGGGTGATTTCTGGTGAAGACTGTCTCTTTGGATTACAGATGGCCGCTTGCACGTTCTATCACCCCGTGACTATGTGACCCCCTTGTGTGAGGACAAAGAGGGACAGGGAGGAACATGCTCTAATGTCTCCTCTTATAAGGGCACTGATCACACCATGAGGGCCCCATCTTTGTGACCTCATCTAACCCTAGTCACCTCCCAAAGATCCCTCTGCAAATCCCATCGCAGTAGGGGCTAGAGCTTCAACATATACATTTGGAGAGACTCAAACTTTCAATTCACAGCATGGTACAGGTGAGTGAACCCTTACACATTTGCTAGTGAAAGAACCACACGCTGTATGATTCACTGTATATGAAATGTCCAGGACAAGCACGTCCATACAGACAGAAAAGATATTAGTGATTGCCAGGGGCTGGGGGAAGAGAGAACAGAGAGCAACTCCTAATGGATTCTTTATTTTAGGGGCAATGAAAATGTTCTGGAGTTAGATAGTTGTGATTGTTGCACAATTTTGTGAGTGCACTAAAAACAAAACAAACAATAAAAACATCCCCAAACACCAAATTGTACACTTTAAAATGGTGAGTTTTATGGCATGAGAATGATTTCTTTCTTTCTTTTTTTAGAATTATATCTTTAAACAAAAGAAAGAAAAAAGACTTAAGAGACATCAATCAAATGTACTGTATGGGATGACTTAGTTGGTTCTTGATTTAAACAAACAATTTTTAAAAAATGTTATTAGAAAAAGAGGGAAAACAACATGGATTCTGTATTGAATTATATTAAGGAGTTATTAATTTGGTGAGGTGCAATAATTATATTCTGATTTTGTATTTTTAAATACTTATATTATTTTATACTTATATTTTTAAAATACCCCAGGGAGAAAAAGTGGGGGAAGGGTGAAACTAGAATGACAGAATATTTACAATTTTTGAAGCTGAAAAATGGCTATGGGGTGGTCTGTTGTGCTATTCCATTTTGTTTGTGTTTGGCAATTTCCATAATAAAATGCTGCAAAAAAATCAAGTATGGCAGAGCAAATAAAAAAGTCCTAAATTCTAGAAAGTTCATCTGCAACTGAAGAATCTGAGCTAGGCCCTAGGGAAATGACAGCAGACCTTTGTCCTTGAAGGCCTCCTGGCCCAGGACTGAGCTGCATTCTGAGAAAAGAATATTCCTGAACCACTCCCAAAATTTACTTGGATTGCAATTCATCTTGCTTTTTACAGAGCATTCTACAGAGTTGACACACCTTTATGTTGTATCAGTTAGCTTTTGCTGTGTAACAAACAAGCTCAAAACTTAGTGGCTTAAAGTAAATAAGAAGATTAGGGCTGGGGATTTAGCTCAGTGGTTTCACCGCCTGCTGTGCAGGTGCAAGGACCCGAGTTCGATCCCCGGTACCAAAAACAAAAAACAAACAAACAAAAAAAGAAGATTAGTTCTCACAATTCTGTGAGTTGACTGAGACCCAGGGCTGACTTGGCTTGGGCCAGCTGGTCTAGGATGGCCTCAGTCAAATGTCTGGAGCCTCAGCAGTACCTTCTATAAGAGGCTACCTGGGTTATTTACATAATGCAAAGCCTCCCAGAAGCAAGAGGATGCACAAATGCCTGTCCCTTTGGTCAGAACAAGTCACATGGCCCAGCCCGGATTCAAGGCGGAGGGATAGACTTGTTTGCAGAACGGACTTGTCTAGCCAGGGTCTGACCCAAGCCAGCCCTCAGAATGAGGCTGACATTTTATGTGTGGGCCAGAGTAAGTCCCATGCTACATGCACATGCCCCAGAATTGAAATCTTATTTCCATTGGTAGAATGGGGGTGGCAGGGGCAATATTACTCAGAAATATCAATCCTGAGCCTATGGAACTGACCAGAATGAATAGTTCCTGTATCTGCTTTTGTTTCTCTCCCTTTATCTGTGGCCTAAACTCAGTCCTGTTTTTCTCCCACCTCCTCCCTGACGTCTGTGACTCATTCCTTGTGACAGCTCTTTGTGTCTCCCACAGCCTTAAGGGAATGTGGTTGGGTTCGCAGGAGGAGGTTGGGCTGGGCACAGGCGGCCTTGCAGCCTCAGCCGGCTTCCGCTCTCACAGGTCCTCATTCCCTGCCTCTAGGGTGCAGGGTTGTGTGCACAACTCTGAGGCCTGTATGGCCCTGTCCCAGTTACAGGAAGGTGGCCAGGCTGGCAGGTGACAGAATAATCTGTCCCTTGGACGTAGGCCTGGCCTCTCTGGGGAGAAGAATGCTCAGGGTAGGTGTAATAGATGGTAGGTGTAATAAAACATGACGCCAGGTCTTCACACACTCACTATGCAGCCCAGGCTGGCCTTGAACTTACGTCAATCCTCCTGCCTCAGCCTTCTGAGTGCTGGGATTACAGGTATGCACTACTATGCCTGGATTTATTTTTAATTTTTTTCTCCTCCTCTCCCTCCTCCTTCTTCTCCTCCTTCCAGGGATACTGGGAATTGAACCCAGGGTTTCCTGAGACCTTTACTATCTTTTATTTTGAGACATAGTCTTGCTAAGTTGCCCAGGCTGGACTTGAATTTGTGACCCTCCTGCCTTAGCCTCCCAGAGTGCTGAGATTACAGGCATCTGCCACCACATCCAACCATGTAACAAACATAACAACAGCAGGGCCCTGCCTGTTTCCTTCATCCACTTTCTGCTTTCCACACACAGGACTCAATGTTAAAAAGCTATCTATCTATCTATCTATCCATCCATCCATCATCTTCTCAGTGACATCTCTTACCACAACTTCATTCAAGCCCTTATCTGTTAACTCCCCACCAGGGAAGACTTAGCTCTTTGTCACCCCACCCCTTCCCATGCACCTGCCCTCTCCTTGACCCTGGTCCTCCCAGTATCCTGAAGTCATAACTCGGTGGAAATTAATATTCATTTTAAAGTTGTTTCTATGACTTTGAAGGCCTCGTCACCGCTGAACTATGAAGATCACTTTGCCCACACCAAGTTTTCCACACAAGTGTTCCCTCATGAGCTTCTCAATGATGTAAGAAGCCCAGGGGTGGGATGGGAGAGGCCTGGTATTTCTAGTCTTCACTCACCCCGTCTGGGAGAGAGCTAGAAGAGAGAAAGACAGAATGAGACAGAGAGAGAGAGAGAGAGACAGAGGCAGGGTCTGGGCCCTCCATGGATTAGGGAAGGCCACTGTCTTTTTTTTTTTTTGGTACCAGGGAACGAACTCGAGACTTTCCGCTTTCAAAGCAGGTGGCGGAACCACTGAGCTAAATCCCTGGCCCAAGAAGGCCACTATCTTGGGGGCAGAGGCTCACAGAGTTTCTCTTATATGAGAATATATATCTTCTTCTTCTTCTTTTTTTCTTTTTTCGGTACTGGAGATCAAACACAGGACCTTGTGCTTTTGAGGCAGACATGGCACCACTGAGCTAAATACCCAGCCCCGAGAATATATATCTTATATGAGAAATATATATTTCCGGTTGTAGTTCAGGCTGGCTTTAACTCACTGTGTAACCCAGGCTGGTCTTGTCCTCATGGCTATCCTCTGCCTCAGCTTCCCGAGTCCTGGGACCTCAGGCGTGTGCCACCACGCCTGGCTATATATACTATATATATTTTGCAGCTATATGGAGAGCAACATAGAAGATAAATAGGACGTAGGGAGAAGGGCAAATAACTGCACAAATTATCTATTGCGTTGTTTCAAAATATTTTAATATATCATAATTTGTTTCATTTATATTACTAGTTTCTCTTAGTTCATTGGAGGGAAAGTTTTGTGCTTTTATGTTGTTTCTTCTCTGTAAGAGTCTTTTTTGTGGGGTGTGGTGGCACACACTGTGAGTTTAAGGCTAGCCTGGACTACATAGCGAGACTTTGTCTCAAAAAACAAACAAATGAAAAGAAAGTCTTTTTTGCCTATGACTTCTACTCTGAGTAACATTTTGGCCATTCTCTTAAGATTATGATACACAGTGTATTAACTGTTGTTATTTTATAATCATTTTGTTATGAAATTTTGTTTTATTTTTTTCATTTAAAAAAATGACCAGGAATTCACAGGCTCCGAGTTAGGCCTCACTTGCCTGTGAGGGGCCCTGGATCCTTTGGGCTGTATCTGTCACAGGCCTCTGCCAGGGACCTGGTTTCTTTTGTCCCCACCCCAGCTTTGGCTTCTGTCACCAGGTAACCTTGGTGGCCCCATTTCTGAAGGGCTTGAGGTGGGGCCACACATGTGCCCAGGTTCAGGACTTGATACAGGCGACACAAAGGTGACCCTATCTCTCACCTGCATGGTTTTATCAGAGGCCAGCAGTCAGGACATGCACTGGGGTTCAGCGACGGGGCTGTTCTGGTGGGGAGTCTGCCGGAGGGGCTGTGGGGCGAGGCAGGGTGAGGTGTCTGGGGCGAGGTGTGCCTGCGTGGGGAAGTCTGAGCCGAGGGACAGGGCAGCAGTGGTGGTGGCCCAGGCCGCAGAGCTCAGATGGTTACAAAGTTACAGAGGGACCTGAGAGGGATGGAAACTTCCATCCATACCAAAACCTATGTGCCGAGGCTTGTGGTGGCTTTGTTTATTATCATCAAGGGCTGGCTGCAATCCAAATGCCAGCCAGGTGGGTGGACACACAATGGTCCATTTACACAATGGACTACTGCTCAGCAAGGGACAGGAGCGGACCACTGACACGTGGGATGACATGGCAGAGACCCAAGCGCACACACCAAGGGGAAGAAGTGAGGGGTGAAAGGCTGTGTCCCAGGATCGTGTGGGACAGTGTGGGGTAGTCTGGGAAATGCACTGGCTGGAAACCAGACGGGCTGTGTCTAGCGCTGAGTGGGAGGAGGTGTTCACGCCGCAGTGGCAGGGGGAATTTCTTGGGTGCATGGAAATGGTTTATGCCGTGATTACTATCATGGTTACATGGCTTTATGTAGTTGTCAAAATTCTTAAAATTATACATGGGAAAAGAGGTGAATTTTCTGTCTGTAAATTATACCTTGATAAACCTGGAAAAAAAAAAAACAGCTGAAAGTTAGTGTAGTGAAAGTTAGAGAGTGGATACTGTAAGGGCAGGGCGGCTGGGGTGCTGGGGAAAGAACCCAGGGCCTCGTGTGTCCAGGAAGTGCTCTGACCAAGGGCCAGCACTTCCTGTTCATTCTGTGGGAGCGCAGTGGATGCCACAAAGGAGAGCACCCCTAAATCCTACCTGGTGCCCTTCACACCCTCAATGTTCCCCAGGCCACAGGGGAGGCAGGAGGGCTTAACGGGACGGACAAGAAGCCAGTCAGAAACTGAGGCCTAGAGCAGGCTCTGCTGCTGGCCAGCTCAGCCTTATCTACAAAATGGAGACAGAATTTTGCACCTCACAGAGTCCAGCAAGCAACAGATGGGATGACCACGAGAAGCCTGGGCCCCCAGGAGCATTGGCTTTCCAGAAGGACAACCAGTCTAAAATCCTGTCATATTTCTTACAAACTTCGTGATCTTAACCTTTCTGGGCCTCAGTTTCCTCACTGATAAATGTTTTTTTTTGGTCTCATTAAATAGTTTTGAGGATTTAATGAACAGAAAGGCCTTGGCCCTGGGTCTATAATTTAGTGAGCTGTCAGAAAGAGAGCCCCAAGGGCTCCCCTATTATCATAAGGTTGCCAAATCTAGTTAAAAGATACATATGAAATATATATTACATAAATTTGATATCATATATTATGATGTGGAGTAGCAGATAAACAATGAGTAATTTGTTTTGTTTGTGAGACAGGGTCTCTCTATGTAACCCAGGCTGGCCTCAAACTATCAACAATCCTCCTGCTTCAGCCTCCCTCGTGTTGGGATTACAGGTGTGCACCACCATGCCTGGCATCAATGAATAATTTTTTTTAGCATAAGTATACCCTATGCAATATTTGGGACAATATTCATGACACAATTATACTAGAAAACGTCTTTGCTTGTCTGGAAGTCAAAGGTAACTGGACAGTCAGAGCTTCACCCGGCAGGGGAGGCGCCTTGGGAGTGATTTGAGGAGGAGGCTTTGTCTGGAGGTGAGTGGAGGGCGGATCATCTATGGCTTCTCCGTCTTACCTGCAGCCCGAGTCATCTGATGTCACCTCGTCCAGGCAGCCTCCGGAGTGCGCGCCCACTGCTGTGCATTCTTGGTTTGCTTTTGTCCCCGCCTGAGGCTGCCAGCCAGCCAGTGTCACCACAGCTTACTCCTGCTGGGGCAGCCGTTCCGGTGTCCTGAGTGTGAGCCTGTGTCCCCCAGGTGGCAGCAGCAGGGGCAGGGTGACCTGGTGCAGGCAGCAGGCACTGCGAGTGCCGCGGGTCCTCCGTGCCTCGCTGATGGCTGAGTGGCAGCACGGCTCTTACATAATCAGTTTCTCTCCTCCTTCTTTTTCCAGAGCCAGACTTCACACTGAGCAGCTGCAGTCGGGGAAATCAGAGAAAGCGCCATCCAGCCCCAGATTCCGAGGGGCCTGCTGGGGACTCTCCTCTTCCTCTGGAGGGAAGACCCCGAGGCTGCTGGCTGGCACCAGCTCCTGGGCTGTATGGGACTGGCAGCCGTTGCCCCCACGCTGTCCTCCGCCCTGCCAGGCAGATAGGGCCGCTGTGCCCAGGAGCATCCCCCCTCTGCCTGCTGTCCGGCAGCACCTCCTGGTCCGCCTTTCCTGGACTTGGTGGCCACCTCTACTAATAGAAGGCCATGTAGGCACCGCTCAGGCCTTTGCACACACCGCTGGGGACAGCTCCACTGCTCTCGGGGGACCCAGTGTACCACCATGCCCCGGGGACTCGCCTGGCTGCACTGTGAGTACTGGGGTCCCTGGAGACCCTCCCTGGGAGGCCTCAGGCCAGAGTGGGCTCTGCTGTAGCCATGGTAACCAGGGTGTTCTTGATGGCAAGAAGTCGAGATGCTTCCAGTCTCACTGTAGGCAGCCTTGGGGACAGGGACCCCACGGCTGCCCTTTGCCCTGCCTGCCCCTGGCCCCAGGCTCAGAAGGGCAAGCTGGGCATGAGCCCTGGCTGGGAGGGTGCAGTCGGTGGCTACAGAATGGGGAGCCACTGTGGTGGGTGGCAGCGTTTCACCCCTGTGGACTCAGTGGCACTGGGGAGCACGGTGGGGCGGAGGTGGCAGAGAGATTTTTGTCCTCCTGGGTGTGGCCGGCGGTGGGGTGGGGATCAGGGATCCGAGACAGGTGGGACACGTGCGTCCAGGAGCCCGGAGAGACAGCCCGCTCCCCTCAGGCCCTCCCTTCACGACAAAACAGAACCAAAAAGCAGGAAGCTAACAGTGCTGTATATAAAAAGAAAAATAAGTTCACATGAGCACAGGAATAAAAACAGGGAGGAACTGGAGAGCTGTTGTGCCTGGCGGGTGGGAGGGCAGACCACGCGCCCCGCAGGCCCCAGACTCAGTGTCACCAACTCCTCCGACTGAACACATTTCTCTGGGCCGCCCATGGCCCACTGAGAGTGACAGCTGTGCAGTGAGGACCTCGCCTCTCGGCTCTGCGGCTGGCTCGGAGCTAGGTGCCCAGGAGTGACCCAGTGTTCTGGATTTCCGGGTGTTGAGGAGCAGGGGAAGCAGTGTGGGCGAGGCGGTACAGGCAGGGCTGTGTCCATTCAGGCAGACGAAGGGCTGGGGGACAGGGTCCAGGCAGAGGGCACAGTGTGGGCAGAGGCTCAGTGGGGCGCTGGGAGGAGCCAGGCTGCAGAGCCTTAGTGGGCCGGCTGGCTGAGGCCTTGAAGGCTGAGCAGAGACTGCCTGAGATACCGGCGAGCCCTGGGGCTGGGTGGGAGCATGGCTGGAGGTCTCCTTCCGGTGGTACTGGTAGGAGTCGCCTGCAGCCATCCGGGCTGAGGGAATGAGGGTCGGTTCCCAAGGTGGAGGGGGAATGAGTGGGCCGAAAGCTCCAGGAGGCAGCTCTCAGGGCTGGGCAAGGACTGGCTGGGGAATGCAGTGCAAGTTGGGTGGCTCAGGACAACAGAATGTACTGTTTCACCGACCTGGGACTAGAGGTGTGAAATCGGGGTGCGGGCTAGGCATGCCGCAACCCACGGCTCTGGGGAGGCTCCTTCTGTCGTCTGCAGCTAATGGTGGCTCCCGATGTTCCTTGGCTCGGTCTTTGCCTGCCTTTCCCTCTGTGTGCCTCTGTGTCCTCTCCTCTTCTCACCAGGACACCAGGCACTGGAGTTAGGGCCGAGGATGTTTCCATCTGTAGATCCTTCGCTCAGTGACATCTGCAAAGGCCCTACTCCCAAATAAGGTCACACTCTGGGTTTCCAGTGAGTACGAACTGGGGGGATGCATGAGGGTGGGGGTGACAAGCCTCATTTGTCACTGCACAGAGGGTCAACTTGGGGAGGGCACGGTTGCCCCCTTCTACCTGCCACCACCAGGGCCGGGGCACCAGGAAGGGAGCGCCCTGCATCAGTCTTTCTTCAGCCTTCGAGTCTGTCCTTCGGGCTCTCATCTCTGCAGGGAGGGTGGAGGGGGCTCCTTACCAGGGTCAACAGTGCATCTGCCTGTACGGGCCCTGGGGTGACAGGTGTCACCCACTCAAGGTTTTGACTGTGCTGTTTCTGCCTGGTCCCCGTTTCTCCTGGTGGAGGCAGCAGAGAAGAAGCTGAAAATGGAAATGGTGGCCCAGCTGCAGACGTCAAGGGGCCTCGCCCCAGGCTTTCCTGGGACAACAATGTGCTCAGCTGGGCCAGGCTGAGGTGCTGTGGCTCTTGAAGACCCAGTACCTGTCTTGAGGCCATGCAGTTGGCAGGTCCTGAAGGCTGCAGAGAAACCAGTTTCTGGAGTAGGACTTGGGGATGGAGTGGACAGCCTGGGGTGACTGTTGCACTCAGTGTAGACAGGAACACTCCTTTAATTTTATTTATTTTATTTAATTGTGTGTGTGTGTGTGTGTGTGTGTGTGTGTGTGTGGTAGGGGGAGAGTTAAAAGTCTCACTGTAGCCCAGGCTGGCCTCAAACTTGAAATCCTCCCAGCTCAGCTTCCTGAGAACTAGGATTATAGCCATGCATTGCCACACCCACTTTAGAAATACTCTTTTTATTCCCATGGAAATTTGAATTTCTCTGTGCAATCCTGGTAGGTCAGGTATGGCCCTCGGGATACCAGTAACTCTAGGGCTGTGCTTTTGTTTGTTTGTTTTGTTTTGTTTGCAATACTGAGGATTGGATCCAGGGCCATGTGCCTGCTGGGCAAGCACTGTATCACTGAGCTACCTCCCGAGCCCTGGTCTGTGGTCCCTAAAGTGTGTCCCCGGACCAGTGGCCACAACTTTACCTGGGAACTTGTCCCAAGGGGACATGCCCTGGCCTCACCCTAGACCTGCTAGGTCAGAGTGCAGCAGGGCTGGGCTATCAGGGCCTCAAGCAGCTCCCCAGGGCATTCATATGCCAGCTCCCATTTCCACAGCTGGAGGTGAACCCCAAAATTCAGGCGTGCTGTGTTCAGCGAGGCAGACCCTGCTGTGGACACTGGCATTAGGGATTCATGCCAGGGTTAAGTGGCCTGGTCAGGTAATGAGTGAACTGGACGTGGTCCTGAGAGAGGGGTCGGGGGTGCTGGTAGAAGCAGGGGAGACCCTGGGCTGGGGGGAAAGAGTCCCAGTGAGACTTTGGAAGAGGTCTGCAGTGTGAGGCGATAGCAGGGCTCGGTGGAGCAGGAGCAAAAGCCCCGGATGAACAATCTTGACCTCCAGGGGTGGGTGCCAGGCAGAGAGGCTTTATGAGTTAGGGACAGAAGGCAAGCTGATTGATGCCAAAGAGGGAAACACAGGTTTGGTTTGTGCTTGTCTGTTTCTTGGGCCCACTACTGTCTCAGGTACATGGGAGAGGAGAAGTTCAAGACAGATTATCGCCAACTTGAAACCTTGCAAAAAAGTGTGATTGTTAGGGTTCTGTGGAAGGGAAGGGCAGGTGGCTGCAGCCCACACAAGGCTCAGTAGACCTGAAGACAGGGTTGAGGAAGGGCGCTCTGTGAGGGGTCCTGGCAGGTGCAAAGGCCCAGGGCTAGCAGGATCTGAGTAAGGTGAAATTAGGGGAGGAAAGGAGGTGACCAAGAGGTAAAGTGGCCAGGCCAGCAGGGTGACGGACAAAAGCTTCCAAGGTGCCAGGAAGTGAGCACTCAGGGCAGGGATGGGTCAGGGAGGTGCCTCAGCCTGCCTGGCTACTTTTAGAAAAACAAAACAAAATTTAAAAATGAGGCTATTTACTACTTCTGAGAATAAGTATGTATATTGACTGTAGAGAATAAAAAATATCCTGCAAAATATAAAGAACATAAAAAAAAACTCCCATAGATTTGGTGTATTTCCTTCTACAACTCTTTCCACACATACTCACGGAAACAAGGAACAAAATTCAAGTCCTGCTATGTATGTGGGTAGTATCAGGTCATGCTTTTATTTATCTTTTTAAATTTTATTTTCTAATACTGGAGGCTGAACCCAGGGCCTCGGCACTCCCACTCCCCCTTTTATAAATTTTTTATTTTGAGGCAAGGTCTTGCTAAATCACTAAGTTGTGTAGACTGGGGTTGAACTTGCAGTGCTCCTGCCTCAGCCTTTCAGAGTGCTGAGGTTACAGGAGTGTGCGATTCCGCACAGCTGGATCATGCTTTATAAAAATGTCACTAAAGGGGCTGGGGATTTAGCTCAGTGGCTCCACTGCCTGCCTCGCAAGTGCAAGGTCCTGAGTTCCATCCCGGGTACCAAAAAAAAAATGTCATTGAGCATATCTTACATATTTTTCTCATTATGTAAACATGTCATTCCTTGGAAATGTGATTTTTACTGGCTACATTCATTCATACGTAATGTCTTGGCCATTTACAGATTTTCACTATTATAAAATAATGCGGCAGTAGTAAGTCTTTATCCATAAATATTTTGGTTATTACTCTCTTTCTTGTTTTCCTTCCAATTCATGAGTTTAGTGGGCCAAAGGGTGTGGACGTGATTAAATCCATTAATAACAAAACTTGCCAAATTGCTTTCCAGGATGACAACACCTGCTTCACTACTTGCCCAGCATGAGATATTAATAAAACAAAACAAACAGTCCCATTTTGATAGATGAAAAACCTTTCCATTTCAATAGATAAAAAGTGGCATCTAATTTTTTTTAATGGTATTGGGGATTGAACCCAGGGCCTTGAGTGAGTTAGGGAAGTTCTCCAGCACTTAGCTACACCCCCAGACCTTTTTATTTTTTATTTTGTGACAGGATCTCACTGAGTTGCCCAGGCTGGCCTCAAACTTTTGATCTTCCTTCCTTCACCTCTTGAGAAGCTGAGACTGCAAGCAGGTGCCACCGTGTCCAGCTATCTAATTGTTTTAATGTGAATTTATTTCTTTCATTAGTGAGTTTGATATTTTCATACATCTTGGCCTTTTATGTTTTGTTCTTTCTTCTCTGATCCACTGAACCCCTACTCAAATTGCAGTCAGTTGTTTTCTGTCCAGAGCGGCCGGGGCTGTTTTTGAGGTCACAGTGGCCCCCAGTGGTAAAGGCAGGTAATGTTTCAAAGGATGGCCGCTTATTGGTCACAGGTACAGTCCTTGTGAGATCAGCTTCGCATCCCACAGCCACGGAAGGGAAAAGTGCTGCAGACCACTGGGGCATTTAATGGCGGATGTCAGGCAGAGCAGGGAAGAGAGTCCTTTAGGTCGTTAGAGTCACTTTTAGAGTTAGAAGTAGAATCCACATCTGGATCTCTGGATGGAAAATCCAGCAACAGGCTTTGAACACGTCACCCTGGAGGAGAGGCTGAGCTGGAGAAGAAGGACGTGCCTGTCTCACGGGCCAGGAGCTGGGGGAGACTGGAGGCCAGCCTTGGGCCTGTGGGGTAGACACTGGTCACCACGGGACAGCTCACAGTTGCCTGTCCTTGCTGATCTGGGGCCCAGGCCTAGGAAGGCACTGGGACTATGGGTGGTGGGAAGGCTCCCTGGGGCTCTGCACCTGCTGCCCCTTTCCCATGAGTACTTGCAACCCAAGAAAATGGGTGACAGTGGGTACAGCTTTGCACCCTGGGGCGGTGGGAACACGGTGCCTGGTGCTCATGTGCTCTTGTTGGGTGTGGTCTGCAGATCTTGGGATCCTCCTTGGTGTGGCCTTGGGGACCGAGGGCCTGAAGGTGTGGCCTTTGACTCAGAATAAGGGGTGCACTGCCACTGGCTACCTTCGGGACAAGCTGCAGTACAAGAACCGGCTTCAGTACATGGTAACCACACATACACCTGCCAAGTCCCCATTCCCAAGCCCAGCAGCTCACCTGGCGCAGGGCTCTGGACATGGAGGGCCTCCTTGGCCTGTGTCAGCCCCGAGTCACCACAGCTCTCTGTCTACCATTCCCCAACCCCTAGCCCATGTCTAGCCTGTCCTCTGCTCCCTCCTGCCAGCTCCCAGAACCCTTGTCCCTCTCCCAGACCTTTGATTGCTGGAGTGGACCTCAGGGACTCAAACCCCAGGATCATTATCGGGAGAGACAAAGACTGACAAATTGAAATGTATCGTTCTTTTTCAAGAGTTGGCTCTATATGTCTGCTTCTAAAAATGGTTTTATTGAGATATAAATCAAATTCCACGGAATCCACCCATTTGAATTGTACAGCTGCTTGGTTTTGGGGGTCCACAGAGTTGTGCAGCCACTGCCACAGTAAGCTTTACAGCATGTCCCTTGCTCAGGATGCCCGGTCCTTGACATAGCAGGGCCGCATCTTGGACCTGAAACCTCAGCCTCACCAGGGAGGTCGTGGTCTTTGGTTTCACTTTGCCTGAGTCTGTCTTCAGCCCAGTTGGGAGCCAGGCCTGCCTTCTCCCTAGAGGACCCCTCTGCTGTCATGGGGATCAGCCTGGGCCCCCCTCTGACCTCACCATTCATCCTGCCTGGGGCTACCTGTCCAAGCCGTGCCTGCCTCTGACCTCATGGTTTGTTGCTGTGCCTCCTAGAAACACTACTTCCCCATCAACTACAAGATCAGCGTGCCTTATGAGGGGGTGCTCAGAATCGCTAACGTCAGCAGGCTGGTGAGGACCCCCTGCCAGCTGGGGTGACCCCTGCCTCCCTCGATCCCTCTGGGCCCTGTCTCTGCCCTTGACCCGGCCCAAGGTTGCCCCAGTGGGTACCCGTGGTGGCTCCCTTGCAGGGGATGAGAGGTCACAGCCCATGGGCCTCATCTGGGGGTTCCAGGGACTCTCCTGTCTCTGCAGAGGAGGGCCCGGGTGAGTGAGCAGGAGCTGCGGTACCTGTGGGTCTTGGTGAGTCTCAGCACCACCGAGTCAGTGCAGGACGTGCTGCTAGAGGGCCACCCGTCCTGGAAGTACCTGGAGGAGGTGCAGACGCTGCTGATGAACGTGTATCGGGACCTCAGGGTGAGCTGGGCTCGAGTGTGTGGGCTTGGGGGGCTAGAGGGTGGGCACAGCTGCAGAGGGAAGAGGGAAGCCCAGGAGAGCTCTGGGGTGTCCCGAGGGTGCAGGAATGGGAAGGGGGCGGGCAAAGGAGCCTGGAGAAGAAGAGCCTGGTGGGGCAGGCAGGGTGCCTGAGACTGTTCTAGGCTCTGGGGCCTGCTGAGCAAGTCATGGGAGCCTCTGAATTTTCTTTTCTCTTTCTCTTTTGGATTGAACCCAGGGGCTTTGTACTGAACTATATCCCCAGACCTTTCTTTCTTTTTTTTGAAACGGTATTTATTTCTAAGTGATTGAGTCGCTCAGGCTGGGCTGGGACTCACAATCCTCCTGCCTCAGCCTCCCAGTGCGTGCCATCCAGCCTGGAGGAATTTTTCTATGTCTAAGAAACAAGGCTCCTTTGTGGGGAGGAAGAACAACTAGGTGGAGCATGGGATTTTCTAGGACAGTGGAACTATTCTATATCACACATTAATAGGGGCACATGACAGTGTGCATTTGTCAAAACCCAGAGCACTCCAACACAGGGTGTGACCCTTGATGACTAAGGCTTGAGTTAACTAAAAAGAAAAAGAGGCTCCTTCCTACACAACAAGGTTGATCTGAACCCTCCACAAAGCCCAAGTCATACTAAAAAAGTAAGGCGATGGAATCATCGTGTCCCCAGGAAGACCACCTGTCCTCAACAGCCCTCCTCAGGCCCTTGGTGCACACCTGTCCTGGGTCCCACCTGCCACCACCTCGGCCAGCTGCCTGGGCTCATCTGCCCACCAGGCCCAGAGCTTCCAGCACCAACTGTGAGCATCCGGGAGGCAAGGGCTTGGGCAGCAGTGGCTATTTTTGCAGCTGCCTACGACCAGCCCAATGGCCCGGAAGGGGCCCCTCCCATCCCTACAGAGTCGGGGTGCCCAGCTGACTCTTTGGGGGCTCGTGCCCCTGGGCAAGTAGGTGCCCAGGCAAAAGGAGCCCCCGGGGAGGGGGAGGGGCTGCTTGGGGTGTGGAGGGGACATTTCCACCCTTGCTTTCCCTCCAGGGCATTTCTGGCTGAAAACAAAGACGTGGGAGTTGAAAAGCAGGATATGAGCCCCCCCCCTCTCCACCAGGCTGGCCTCTCTTGGTTAAAGTAGTGCACATAGGGATTCTTTTATTATTGTTATTTTATTTTTTGGTGCTGGAGACTGAACCCCTGAGCTACACCCCAGCCCTATAGCCAGCTTTTACATCTCTGTTCTTCCTTGTTTTTCTTGTTAGCATCTTGCTATGTTGTCCAAGCTGGCCTTGAACTCACTCACTATGTAGCCTAGGTTGGCCTCAAATTCACAGCGATGCTCCTGCCTCAGCCTCCTGGGATTACAGATGTGTACCACTATTCTTGGTTCACACCTCTCTTCTGACACTGTTAGTAGCCACGACCTAGTTTTTAAGATGGATTGCACTTAGAGAAAAACTACCATTCAGATTTTCTTTGTTTGTTAATCACCCAGTGGTCATATAATGTAGGAGGTCTGGCCTGGGAATTGGATAAAGCTGTTTCCACACCACCTGCCTCACAAGCAGAAGGTCCCGAGTTTGATCCCTGGTACCATAAAAAGAAAAACCAACCTGTTTCCAGTTACGTAGCTTTGAACAAGTTGTTTCACCTCTGGGCTTCAGGGGTGAAAAAAAAAAAAAAATATATATATATATTCCAACTGGGGTCTTCACATTGGGCCACATCCTCATCTTTTTAAAATTTTGAGCTAGAGTCTCACTAAGTCCCTGTTTCCCAGGCTGGGCTTAAACTTGCAATCCTCCTGCCTCATCCTCCAGGAGTGCTGGGGTCACAGGGTGTGCCTCCATGCCCTGGCAGATCTGTCATTTGTGAGCAAAAGTGGTTGAAATGAAGTCTGAAATGGTACCTATGGTAGCTGTAGAATTGATTCTACAACTTAATTTAATGTCCTCATCTATTTGGAGATGCCGGGATTCCAGGTCCACATTGTTCTGGTCCTGCATTTCCCCCTCTTGCTTTTGTTAAGTTTCCTCATAAAAAAAAGAAAAAAACAAAAAAGAAGAAGCAGATTCTAGATAGGGACCATGGGGAATGGGCTTCGAGGGAGCATGTTTCTAATATAAAATCTGCCATCTGACCTTTCTTTTTTCATTTGACCGTTTTTAAGTTGTACACCTTAGTGACATTAATTCTATTTACAGTGTCAGGCAACCATCATGTTTGCCCATTTCTAGAACCTTCTATTACCCTGAACAGAAACTATCCATGAAGCACTCACTTCCCATTTTCTGCCTCTCTGCAACCCTGGTGACCTGTCATCTGCTTTTTTTTTTTTTTTATGGTACCGGGGATCAAACTTGGGGACCTTGTGCTTGCGAGGCAGGCGGTGGAACCACTGAGCTAAACCCCCAGCCCCCTGTCATCTGCTTTTTGTCACCGTATTTTTGCCTCTTTTCGGTACTGCATACAGGGGGAATCATGCAGTATTGACCTTTCAAGTCTGGTGGCTTGCACTTCCCATATTTTCCAGATTCACCCATCAGTCCCAGATCTCTGGGAGGCTGAGGCAGGAGGAAAGAGAGGAGGATTTCAGTCTGGGCAACTTAGTGACTTAATGAGACCCTGACTCAAAAGAAAAAAAAAAAAAAGAGCTAAGGACAAAGGCCCTGGATTAAATCCCCAGTATGGAGAAAAAAATTTTTTTAATCCATTAGGCTTGCCTCACATATGTGAGGCCCTGAGTTTGATCCCAGCACTAAAAAACATTCCTCCATGTCATAGCATGTCTTAGAAATTCTTTCCTTTTTATGGCCAAATAATATTCCATTCGTGTAGATGCCACATCTGGTTTATCTGTTTGCCTTGGGTTGTGTCTAGCTTTTGGCTGTTGGGAAAAATGCTGCTGTGAACATGGATTTACAAGTATGTGTTTAAGTCCCTGTTTTCAATTCTTTGGGTACATCCACTGAGGAGTGGGATTTTGGTCACAAGGTAATTCTGTGTGGCTTTTCCTAGGGTGCTCTAACAAATGAGGCCAAACTTGGAGGCTTAAAGCACAAATTGGCCAGGTGCAGTGGCACATGTCTATAATCCCAGCAATTGGGAGGCTGAAGCAGGAGAGTAGCAAGTTGGAGTTCCACCTGGACAATTTAGTAAGACCCAATCACAAAATAATAAAATAAAATAAAGGAGAGCTAGGTGTGGTGGTACACACCTATAATTCTAGCACTCAGGAGGCTGAAGCAGGAGGATTGCTGTGAGAGTTTAGAGACCCTATTTCTAAAAAAAAAAACCCTCCAAAAATAAAAAAACAACTGAATGCCCCCATATGCCAGAGACCTGAGACACAGTTCATAGGCTCCTGGTCACAGGAAGTCTGGGGCAACACCAGGCCAGACGGCCCCACAGTTCTTGTGCAGTGTGGCTCAGTTTGCTCCTTTGCAGGATGTGGAGATCGGCCCCAAGGTGGAAGCCGTGTTGTCGGTCCTCAGCACCCCAGGCCTGAGCCTGAAGCTGGTGAGGCCCAAAGCCCTGATGGACAACTGCTTCCGGGTCATGGAGCTGTTGTACTGCTCTTGCTGTAAGGAGCTCCCAGTGGGTGGGGCTGGGAGGGGCAGGAGGCCAGTGTCTGGGCCCAGGGCGGCACCCTCCTGGGTACACACTTTTTGTCCAGAGTGACAGCCCACTTCTGGAAGCCAAGATGGGCCCTGAGTATAGACAAGAAAGAATGCGTGGCTTGTGAGTGCCATGGTGCATGCCTAAAATCCCAGCTATTTGGTAGGCTGAAGCAGGAGGCTCACAAGCTCACAAGCCAGGGCAATTTAGAAAGACCCTGTCTCAAAATAAAAATTGAAAAAGGACTGGAGGGGTAGTAATGCAGCACTTGCTAGGTTCAATCCCCAGTAATGCAAAAAAAAAAAAAAAAAAGGTGGCTTGGCGGGGTGGTGCTTCATGTCTCCTGCAGTCTTTTTCTCTCTCTGCCCCTTACAGGTAAACAAAGCCCCGTCCTAAACTGGCAGGACTGTGAGGTGCCAAGTCCTCAGGCTCACAGTCCAGAGCCCTTGTTGCAATGTGCAGCCACCCACTTGTACCCTCCAACCTAGGCCTGGCCCCTGCCTGCCCGGCTCCCTGGGCCTAAGTGCTGCTGGGCCCCGGGGCTGAGGTCTCTGGGCCTGAGGCTCCTGTATGTTGGTCGTGTGTGGGGAGACTTGAGTCCCAGGAGCTGGGCCAGGCCTGAGACTTCGGAGAAGCCCCCTGAGCTGGAGGTGGGCTCAGCGGTTTCTGCCTTCTGACCTGACTCCATCTCCCGTGGAATGGCAGGGGCTGGGGCCCCCGGCTGGGCTGCAGGTGGTGCTGAAGTCTCCTGTGGTCGCTGGAGCCGGAGCTGTGCTTCGAGGCGGCAGCAGAGATGCAGGGACCACGTAGGACTCCAGGACTCACCGTGGCTTTCCAGCCAGGTGGCACTGAGGGCCAAGCCAAAATGCCACATCTTGCCACAGTGGATGCTATTCTCATTTTTTTTCTATTAAACACCCGCTGTTTTTGGTTTGGTTTGGTTTGGCTTGCTTTGCATCTGTGATGGTGAACTTGGCTGGCCAAGGGCAAGTGGTGGGATAGGCATCTGGACTTGGGAGTGGATGGAGCATGATTCACAGACATTCGAGGATCAAGTTTCTCCCAGCCCTACCCTAGCCCGTGGCACCTCAGCAGGCCTGAGGGGCATCTTGGGGGGTCAGAGTGATGACAGGGATGTTGGCCATCTTCTCTCGCACCCTGGCTGCCCAGATAGCCCCCAGCAGGGGCAGAGCGGGACCACCTCAAAGTCTCAGGTCCAGGCCGAAGCCCTGGCCACTCCTGGCCCTGGGCCAGGGGACCTGCTTGGCTCAGAGTCCCCAGGGTCCAGGGTGGCCAAGGCCAGGGTGCAGGGGTAAGAAGGGGGCAGGGAAGTCAGGCAGAGGCAGCAGTGTTAATTACAGTACGACTTTATTAATACTGGAATCTTCACAGTGCATTTGTTACTTGTAGCGGTGACTATTTAAATCAAGGGGAGGATGGAATGAAGAGGGCAGGGAGGAGAATGTATTCAAAATCCGACAGAAAGAAAAGAAACAAAATGGTCCAGATGGAGGGGAGTGAGGGAGTGGGGTAAGGGGAGGAAAGGGGTGAGTTGGAACCAGGAGGGGCAGCCTGGGGTAGGAAAATAAATTAAAAAAAGGAACAAGTTAACAACAGCACCAGAAAAGTTACTTCAGTCGAAAGACGCTTTTGAAAAGAATATTTCTCTGTACAAAATGAAAAATAAAATGAATGTAAAGAAGCCCCCCAAACCAAAGTTTGTGATGTGGGGCGCTGGGCTCGGATCCCGAGGGGGTAGCCTACGAGGTGGTCATAAGTGACAGGAAGGTGGTGGGGACAGTCATGGAACACACAAGGATGGAGTATGTACAGCTAGGGGCTCTGAGGGGAGGGGACAGCGGAGGGGGCTCCGTCCCGCCCCCTCCCTGGGAAGCCCTCAGCCTCCCTTCCCACCCAGCCTGGAGCCGCGGTGCTCACCCTGTGAAGCCCCCAGGAGGCAGCGATCGCTCCTCGAGGGGAACCCCAGACCCCCCCCCACCCCTGCGCTCCCGATAGAGGCCACGCCTGCCCATCCTGCTGCTGCGCCTCACGCTGTGCCCTCACACATCCCGAATCTCGCTCCATCAGCTGCCCAGGAAAGTCCCTGGGGGTAAGTGCAGCGCAAATTCCACCCCAGGGAGCCCCAGACTGGTCACCCACTCTCCTGGCCCCCACCCCTGGGGCCCTGGTATCCGTCCAGCTTGGAAGGCAAGGTGCTCAGCTGGGCAGTTCCCAGATCTGCACGGACTGGACTCCAGCAGTCCTCGGGGGACCCCATGGGGACCCCATGTGCACAGGGGCATCCTGGGTCCCCAGGAGCCTGGGCAGCCCTGACTCTACTCCGTCCAGACTGAGGCCCGCTGCTCTCCTGGCCCCCAGGGAGACACTACCCTTGGGGCCCTGCAGCTTTCCCCACTGACCCAAGGACCACCTGGAATCCCTCCACGTGCCCTAGCCGTACATGCTTTTACCTGCTCAGACCTGGCCGGACCTGGGCTGTGGAGTAGGAGAGTGGCCCACTCCTTGACCCAGCCCCCACTGGGAGGACTGTCCCAGGAGAGCATCTCCTCTGGCGACAGAGAGTCAAAGCTGACCTCCCCAGACTCGCTCCCCACTGCAGGCCTGCAGCTTGCTGATGCCACAGCAGCCCAGCCCAGAGGTGGCCCTGGTCCTGCCCTCTCCATCCTTAGTGTGGCTACCCACCTTCCCCCTGGCTTTGGGGGAGCCGATCCTGCCCTCCTGCCACAGGCCCACCAGGCCACTGTGGGAGCCCCATCTCTCAGGCACTCAAGACACACACCCTGTACCACCAGCTTGCCCCACACAGAGCCCTTGTCTGGGGTCAGCTCCACTTTATGAGACTCATCAAATACCCGCCTCTCATCCTCTATGGCTCCAGCCCCACCCTAAAGGTTGCTGAAACTGTGGCTCCAAAGTGCCGCCAGAGTTAAAGTCCCAGTGTGCTCAGATGAGAATGTGGCATCTGAAACGGCTCCTATGCGCTGGCCAGGTGACCCCAGGGGCCTCCGGACTCCTTGCCCTGCTGCTCGGCAGCCCCCCGCAGCCATTCCTCCTGGGTGAGGGGCCAGGAAGTCCCCCAGCCTCCCCTACAAGGTCCCTTGACGCATTTCTTCCCCAAGACTCCGCCTGGACCCTGGGCTACTTCCCCAGGGGAAGGCCTGGCGTCCCAGCTCCTCCTCACTCCCCTCACCCCGACCCCAATTAGCTACCTCAGCTGCCTGAACTCCGGGCCCCACAGCCACCCTATCCCCCAGGTGGAGAGGGGCCTGGGAGAGGCAGAGAGAAGGTAAGGGAGAGCAGGGTATGCAGGTAGGGAGAGGAGAGGCTCAGCGTTCAAGGGAGAGCTGGGACCCCAGGACCCCAGGGAGCAGTGGCCAGGGGGGCTGAGCTGTGGACCCTGGGCCAGGTGGGGCCAGGATGGCGAGAGGGAGGCTGGCCAGGCCCTGTGGACTCGCTGGAGTTTGGAAAAGGCAGGGCCTGCAGGGAGGAAGAGAGGAACAGAGTAGGCAAGGAAAGTATAAAACTGGCTTCGAAACCAGCTCCAGGCCTGCAGGCTCCGTCCTGGCAAGGTCTGTGAGTTAATTCCCGGTAAATGCTGAGCCTGAGACCCAGCCCGGGTGTCTTTTTCTGTCAAGTGGCTTTGCCTCATCCCTTGCGCTGTTCTCGCTCTGGCTGTACCTTCTCTCCGCGTGGCCACTGCTCACAGACCAGGGCCACCTGCTTGCAGCAGGGCCATGCAGGGTGGGGAGGGTGGCACTATCATAAGATGCGGGGTGCCGACCTGTCGTTGGTGACGGTCCTGCGGAGCCGGACCCCGCGCCGGATGGCTACCAGCATGTCTTCTGCTGGGGGGTCACTGGTGGCAGCAGGGGGTGGGGTGGGCGTCTCCTCGGTGGGGGTGGCCGACAGGGCGGTGGGGAAGGGGAACTGGCCCTCGCCCAGGGCGTGGGCCCCGGCCACCAGCTCCCCAAGCTTCTCCACCAGGCTGTGCCTGTTGGCGGCCAGCTGCTGCTCCTCCTCGTCCTCCGCTGCCAGCCTGGTCCCTGGCCCAGGGTAGCTGGCTGCCTCGGGGGATGGGCTGCCCCAGGCGGTGTTGGGCAGGCTCAGCCTTTTCGGGGAGGCCTTGGCGAGGTCCGGGGCCAGGGGTGAGGCGGCCTCATCTGTGTAGAAGACACACTCCTCGCTGCCCACCCTCGTGGGCCCCATGTAGCCGGGGGAATCGGGCACCGTGGGCGTCTTCACGGGGACGATGGGTGGCCGGATGGGGATGGGGCCAGCGCTGGACAGGGCGCGGCGCACGGTGGGCTTGGTGGAGGGCGTGCGGCGGATGGTGGCCACACCAGGGGGTGCACCCGAGGGCAGGCCTGTGGCTGTGGGCAGCCCAGCAGTGGAGGCCGGGCGCTTGGTCTGGAGGAGGCGGCGGTAGTTCTGGGCGATGTTGCTGTTGCGCGGGATGGTGGACGACTTGTCAAACTCCTGGGGCCCCTCGCTGTCTGCATCACCGTTCACAGAGTAGCAGTCGTAGTCAGAGCCTAGGGACACAGGATGTGGTAGGCCTGGGGTCCGGGTGCTGCCTGCATCCCTCCCACCCGGGGGGACACAGAGAGGGCAGAACAGGGCCCGACTAGCAGGGCAGGGCTGCAGGGCCCACCTTGGGAGGGGATGGTGTCCTCAGAGCAGGAGGGCGTGGTGGTCTGTGTGCTATAGCCACTGGAGTACTGCAGTGAGTCCCGGCTGCTCTTCTGGTGCTCCAGGCTCAGGCCTCGGGTCAGCACCATGGCCAGGTCGCTGGCGGCGGGCGACACCTCCTCGCCATGCTGGGGTGAGAAAATGCAGACTGAAGCCTCATGCCACACATCCTCAGTCATACTCCCGGGTCACCGCCAAGGTGGCTGGGGATGGCCCTGGGGACCACTTGCTGGGTCTCCCGGTACTGAGCCTGGAGCAAAGGGGGGCCCTGGAGAGGCTGCCCGGGGAGCTAGCTGCCCACCTTGGCTGCAATGGTGGCAGGGGACATCCGGGGTCGAGGTGCCTCCTCCCCAGTGGGGCCCAGGGGGCCTGTGCTAGCAGATCCTGGCTCTGTGTCTCGGAGGAGCTCCACTCGGTCCTTCCTCCGCTGCAGGGTGGTGCCTGTGGGCTGCTCATGGGGGCCGGCCTTGGTCCAGTCCTGTGAGGTGTGGCAGGCAGGTCAGGGGCCCCTTGGCCTTGCTGCCCGTGGCCAAGGGTGTCCAGGTCTGCAGGGGGCCTCTGGCTTGCAATCATGGGCAAGGCCAGAGCCCAGAAGGGCAGGTGTGACCCACTCCATCCCACCAGGTCCAGAACAGGGTGTCCCAGCAGGGAGGCAGCAGCAGCGGGTGGTGGCAGGCAGCTCCTCTGGTGGAGACGGGTGCCATGTCCCCACAGCTCTCTGGCTGAACCTGGGCCCTCCCGCGGTGACAGCCTCAGGTTGGGAGGGCACAGGGCAGACAGCTGGTGACAGTCTTGGGGCGGGGAGCACTGACCGAGGTGGGGGAGCTGCACTCGCTAACAGACTGGCAGGTTTCCGAAGCCTCAGAGGATGCAGAGCTGGAGGACTTCTGCCATGCAGAGGTGAGCAGGTGGTTACAGACAGGGGCCGGCGGATGGCAGGGAGGAGAGGAGAGAACAGATGTGGTCACAGTGCTGGCATGCATGCACCTGCCATGGGCCATGGCCACCAACAGCAGTGTGGCAGATGCTGTGGCCCAGAGTGCCATAGTGGGCACTGCCCAGCCAAATGGCCCAGCCCAGGAACTGCACATTCTAAGTACTCGCTGCCGACGGCCTGCATGTGGTAGGTGAGGCACAAGGAGTCCCGAGCACTGTCCTGTGCACACTAAATGGAGCTGCCCGTGACTCGAGGGTGCCATGTGGTTGAGCACTGTATTTACAAGGCTGGAGCTGAGTGCAGTCAGGGCTGGAGCCACACATGGACAGCCAAGGGGCAGGAGGAGCCAACCAGGCAGCGAGCACTCGGTGGTTGAGGAAGAGAGTCCAGCAAAGGAGAGCAGCAAAGAGCTGCCAGAGAGCTGGGACAGCTGTGGACTCAAAGGAGAATGGGGTGAGGGACCCCATTTAGGAGTGGCCCGAGTGTGAATGGGGGACTCCCCAGTAGGGGGTAGGTGTCCTGCAGGTCCTCCCACTCCACACAGTGAATGAAGGAAGGAGAAATACAGGCGGACTCAGAGCACATGGCTGGGTTTCCAGGGCAGATGCTGACTCCGGTCTGTGCTCAGAGATGGAGCCAAGTGAAGTGCTCTCCTGGATGAGCAATCTAAGCCAGGGCAGTGGGGAGGGGACCAGCAGCACCCCAGCTCTGACCCAGCTCTCATATCACCCCCGATTTCGATCTGCAGGTTTCCCACAGATTACAATGAGCCAAGACTGAGGCAGTGAGGCCAGCCCTCGCGCTTTTGGGGTTAACAGACACAAACAATGGACCAGCCTTCAAGGTTATGAGATTAGGGTAACACACTAGGATGGGGACTCGGCTCAGCCTTCAGACTATGTGCTTAGTAGAGATACCAAGAAGCCAGAGCCAAGATCAGTAAAATCAAAGTCACAGAGGCAGGTGATCTGCCTCACCCCAAAACCCAATTAGGAACCTTTCCAGATGATAAGGGCAAATTCCACAAGGCAAGGGACAAATGCATGCATAGAATACCCCCTGAAGTAACTTACAGTTACCTTCACCATATTAGCACAGTAACAATCACACCTCGAGGTGGAGACATACATGGTAATGAGACACATGTCACATGAAGTGGTTACCTCTACATGCGACAACATCAAGAGACCAGTCCCTGCCTACCCCATGGAGGCTACAAAAGCTGTGCACCTTTGTCCTCTGGGTCAGCTGGGTTCCTGTTCCCCACAGCTTTCCCCCTTGTGCTTGAGTACAGAATCAAAGGCTTGTTCCTGCGCCAAAGTGCTTCTGTTTGATTCTTCTGGTAGCACAAGAATCCTCAGAGTCAGTAACAAGATCACCAAAATAAAAGGGAACAAAGCACCAAGGTGAGGCTCCAAAGGAAATAACTCTCAGTATTCTAGTAGTATGATTGTTAAAATTAAAAAAAAACTTAATGGGAAAAAAATTGGAAAAGTCAATGGAAAAGTTTAAAATCCATTCATGAAAACCAAAACCCCAAAAAACTCTGAAGCACCAGGAATAGAAAGGAATATCCTTAATCTGATGGAGACTATCTGAACAAATACTGATATTTTTCCCTCTCAGGTCGGGAAAAAGACAGACACCCACTATCAGCACTTCTATTCAGCATTGGAAGTCTTAGCCAGTGCAATAAAGCAAGAAAAGAAAGTAAAACACTAAAGGACTGGAAAGGAAGAAATAAGACAACCACTACTTGCGATTACACAAAAATTCAAAACAAACTATAAATTATCAGAATTAGTAAGTGAATTTTAAGAAAATTATTGGATACAAGGCCAGAAAAAAAATCAATTGTAGGGCCAGGGATTTAGCTTAGTGGTGCTGCCGCCTACCTTGCAAGCAAAAGGTCCTGAGTTTGATCCCTAGTTTAAAAAAAAATCAATTGTAAGATGGGGGCGATGGTGCATGCTTGTAATCCCAGCACTCAGGAGGCTGAGGCAGGTGGATTGCCATGAGTTCAAGGCCAGCCTGGGATACACAGTGATTCAAGGCCAGCCTGGACTATAAAAAAAACAACTCCCCCCAAATCATTTGTATTTCTAAAAACCAGCAGCTAACAAACATATAATTTATAATAACAACAAATACTAAATACCTGGAAAAAATAGTGATGTTTAAGGACTTTACATAAAAACTACAAAACATAATTGAGATTACTGAAGACCTAAACAAAAGAAAAATGTACACTCCCAGTCCAAATCCCAGAAATTTTTTGTTTTGTTGTTTTTGGTGGATACTGACAAGGTAATCTTAAAATTCGTAAGGAAATAGAAAGGGCCACATATAGAAAAGGTGATTCTGTAGAATGATAAGGCTGGAGGACTTTCACTAGCAGATGTCAAGATTTCCTGCAGTCACAATCATTGAGAGGTGCGGCTGGCACGAGGACAGACCTGTCAGCCAGCTGGACAGGAAGGCCATGCACCCAGCGCACAAGGAATCACTGATGCTACGGTCTGGATGCTTGAGTCCCTCCAAATTCACGTGCTGACACCCTGACGCTCAAGACAATGGCATTAGGAGGTCGGGTCTTTGGGAGGTAATGAGATCACGAGGCTAGAGTCATCACAAATGGGATTGGTGTCCTCAGAAGTAAGGCTGGACAGAGCTAGTCTGCCCCTTCCACCACGGGAGGACTCTTCCTCTGGGAAGCCCAAAACAGTCCCTTACCAGATTCCAAATCTGCTGGAGCCCTGATCCTGGCCTTCTGAGTCTTCAGAACTGTGAGAAACACATTTCTGTTGTTCATAGTATTTTGTTACGGCAGAACAGAGAGGCTATGACAGATGGCCTTTTCAGTAGATTGTTCTGGGTTAATCAGAGGCCCACATGGACCTACCTAGCCTAATTCACACATATTCAGTCAATCATCAATCAATCAATTCCAGATAAGCTGCAGATCTAAATGAAAAATGTAAAAAAGGTACCAAAAAAAAAAAATGGCTTTCTGGAGGAAAACATCTTTCTGACCTGGGAGTATGAAAAAACGTTTCAAGCAGGACACCAAAAGTATAAACAATTTAATACTGTAACAGATAAACTGGACTACAGATGTGAGAACGTCTAGTCATGAAAAGATCCCATTAAAAGGATAAAAAATCCCTGCAGAATTCGAGAAGGTATCTGATGAAGGATTTGGATCCACAGTCTGTCAAGAGTACTTACTACAAATCACTAAGAACACAATTTCAGAGAAAATAATGAACAAAAGATGGAACAGGACCTTTGTGAAAGCTATTCAAATGGACTTTACAAGTATGAAAAGGCATTCCATCTGATTGTTATTAGGGTCATGCAAATTCAAACCGCAGAGGGGCGGCTACTGGACACCTATCAGGATGCCCGATATGAAAAAGGTATGAAATACCGAGGGCTGCTGAGGACGTGGCATCGCAATAGACTGGTAATGCTGTGATCAGACTGAAGTGGTGCAGTCACTCTGGAATACTGCCTGGTAGTACCTAATCCCAACCCTGCTGTGGGTGTGCAGAAATGCTAGAACGTTCACAAGCCCCCAAACTAGAAATTATCAAGTGGCCATCAAATGCAGAAGAGCTGGGTAAGTTATACATTCATACGACAGATGGCTATGCAGTGTGAGAGTGACACACATCACCACATAAAAGATGACTCACAACACAATGCCGAAGAAAAGCCAGGCATAAAGGATACCTACTATATGATTCCATATGTGTACAGAGGCAACAGTGAATACATACATATATACAAGATTTTTTAAAAGATAAAAGGAAGGAAGGCAGAACCAGTCGTCAGCACAGTGGTGGTCCTTGGGTAGAGCAGTGGCTAGGAGACTAAAGGGGGTCAGGCTGAACGAGACTGTGGTCTTGTGCTGGTTACACAGGTGTGGTCAGCGTGTGGAGTCATGGAGCTGTACCCGTAGGACATATTTACCTCGGGGCACGAACAGGATACATCAATAAAGATCTAAAGAGACTCAGTGGTAATGGATTATAGCCCATAGAATAAAGGAAATATTTGAGTCCATACTGGTATAAATAAGTAATGGACTACATAAATAAATGAGGGAGGAGATATTTTTACAGCAGAATTCCACTTAATAAATGCAGGAGGAATGATGCAAGTAGGCACATCACTGTTGTCACAGGCAAGGATCATTAATGGATGCTGAAGTCAGAGAGTGAGTCTGATGAAGAATAGGATATTGGGAGTCTCAAAGCTTCGCCCTCAAGATACGTGATTTATGACAAAGCAGAAACTTAGGGCCCTACAGAGGGGAAGCCTGGCAGACACCGCATGGCCAAGGATCATGGTGCCACCAGGGATGAGATCTAGCACGTGGCTGACTGGATGTCCCAGGGAGGGCACAGTGCTACTTCTGTGGTACTGCACAATGACTGACCTCTCCTTCTAAATGGGAAGAATCTGACCAACCCCAACTGAGAGACATCCTACAAAATGCCTGACCAGCGCTCCTCAAAGCGTCCAAGTTATGAAAGGAAGGAGGATGGGACTGAGGAACTCACAGGCGGGAGGAGCTCAGGTGACACAGAAACTCAGTGCTACACAGGATTCTGTACAGGCTCCTGGGCCAGAAAAGGACAGCAGAGAGGAAACTCGCACAATGTGGAACAAGTCTGCGGATCAGGCACTCGTGCTGTGCCAGGGCTAATTTCCTGGTTTTGAAAATTGTTACCTAAGTTGTCAACACTGCAGAAGACTATAGGGAGGGTATCTGAGCTCTCAGGACTCTTTTGACGACTTTTCCATAAGTCTAAAATGACCTCAGGGCAAGTGCGAGGTCCTGAGTTTGATTCCCGGTACTGGGAAAAAAATCACCTCAGAATAAAAGCTTAAAAGAAAAAACCCTCTGTGGGCAGGTCAAATAGCAAGCTAGAGAACAAGTAGACTGGAAGACCATTTAGCCAGAATGTAGTGCAGAGAAACAAGGAGGTTAAGAATATGAACTAGAGAGAAAGAACGAGACGGTGTGACGGACACTTAACTGGAATCCTAGCAACAGAATGAAAGTGGGGATACAGGGACCATAGCTTGGACCGGGGACATAGCTCGGGATGTCTGCCTAGCATGTGTGAGGCTTTGGGTTCCATCCCCAGTAACAAGCACACACACACACACATGCACGCACGCACGACATGATATCATTAGCTTGGATGAAACAAGAAAATACAGGCATATGTTGTTTACAAGACTCATTTAAAGCATAACATAGGGAGTCTAAAAGCAAAGAGACTGCTGGGAGTGGTGGCGCACGCCTGTAATCCCAGCATTCAGGAAGCTGAGGCAGGAGGATTGCTGTAAACTGTAGGACAGTCTGGGCTACATAGTGAGTTCAAGGCCAGCCTGAACTATAGATCAAGATCCTGTCTCAAAAAAAAGGTAGAGATGGAAATCGATAATGTCAGTATGGGAAGGAACAGCAGCCCTGGGACATCTCAACAGCCCTTTGTGGCCCGGCATGTGAAGCACCCGAGGCTGCTGCACTCCACCCCAGGGGGTCCTCCTGGTGTCCCCTCACCTGGCTGGTGATGTCTGAAGGCATGGGCGAGGGGGGCTTGGAGTAGGTGGCATCCTGGGAGACGAAGCCAGAGTCGTGGGAGGACACGCTGGAGAGGCGGGTGGTGGCGGTGGCTGGCTGCGCCAGGCTGCGGTAGCGACAGGTGGAACTGGGTGAGTATGTTTGGGCACCCCCAGGCCACGGGGCTCCGCCACCCTTGGCACTGCTACTGCTGCTGGGGGCACTGAGGGAGTGAAGGAGGAGGGCACAGTGGCCAGACAGGGAAACACAGGGGTGTGTGTGGTGGGGAGGATGACAGACGAGGGTGGGAGACAGAGGTGTGGGGCAGAGGAAGGAAAAGAGAATGTCAGACTATGAGGTCCTGAGACCCGGGTACTGCAGAGGAGCTGGGCTCTGGGATGGTGTGGAGCAGGGGACAGCCAGCCGTGCCCTTTCAGAGCCTCAGGGCTGGGGAGCCACTGGCAGGGCATGCCCAGGGCGAGGCAATCTCTGCCTCCTCCTTTGCCACTAGAACATTTGTCCTCAGGTTAACAATGGGGAAATGGGGTCACCAAGCATCAAATGCCCCTAGTGTGTCCACTGCTAAACTGCCGTCTCAGAGTCTGCCAGTCTGAGATGGGCATCTAGCTCTGGGCATGCAGTGACTCTCTGGCACCTCCTTCGTCACCTTCCCCTGCAGACTGCCCAGTGCTCTATGGCTCATACCCTCTGCACAGCCATTTCGGCCCTGGGTGGTCTCCTGGCAGTGCAGGCTGCCTTCCTCCTGACTGTGACCCTGGAGACTCCTGACCCCTGCCTGTCCTTTGGCATGCATGGGTCACCCTGAAATCAACACTCCTTCCTGGGATGGCCACCCATCAGGGTCGCAAGAGGCTCCAGCAGCCCCAGGAAGGAAGTGACTGCTGGGCCATTTTGTAAATGTCTCCTCCAGATCTGGCTGCAGTGCCAGCCTGAGGAAGGGTGCCCCATCCTGAGGCAGCCGGGTGGTTGGTGGGCTCCTGGGCCTTTCCCTGGCTCTGGGAGACCTCAGGGCCAGCCTACGCCAGGGCTGGAGCTTGTGGTGGCTGCTTGGGCTCCAGCTCCAGGAAGCAGCTGGACTGGAGGAGCCTTCACCTTGTGACCTCACCTTTAGTTCCCAGAAACCTTGGAAACCTTCCCTGATCTCAGTTTCTTACTATGACCCTACATTGTCCTGGGCCTGGTAGAGTCCAGCAGTTACATGCTGGGACCTTGTGCCTCAGTTTCCCATTCTGTGACATGGAGACAACACTACGCCTGACACAGTGTTGTTAGGATTCAATGAAGAAAATGCATGGCACTTGGCACACAGTTAATGTTCTGTAACTGAAGCTACTGTCCCCTCCTTCCTGCCAACAAATGCGTGCTCCAGCAGCACTCTTGGGACAAATGACAGGGCAAGGTTTCCCTGTCTACTTGACAATTCCTTGGGTGCTGTGAAGTTGTGTGAACTCTGGGACCGGAAGCAGTCGCCATGCAGCTTTGCTGGGTGCTGGCCTGTTTCTTCCTGGGGTTACACCTCCTCCTCTTGAGACCTCCCCTCACCAACCTGCACATGCTGGACTTCCGGGAGCTGGAGCTGCTAGGTGAAGAGGGTGGGGTCTGGTAGGACCAGCTGTAGTCTGAGCCCTTCAGGTCTTTGATCACCTGCACAGGGACATGGATGGGGGTCACTAGGCTAGTGGCAGTCTCTAACCTGCACACAGCCTTCTCATTACTCTCAGAGTCTCCGTTTCCTCCTGCGTCTCAGGCACCATCAGGAAGCTTCAATGTGGTGCCCTGTGGAAAGGGCTCAGCAAGGTGCTGGACACACAGGAAGTGCCTACAAGCACAATGCCATGTGGGCTGTGCAGTGGGAGCAGTGGATGGTGAAGTAGATAGGTGTGCTTGGGTCTAGGGTAGGTAGGCGACAGCGTTTCTGGGTGTGGGCGGCAGCCAGGCATGACCAGGTTTGGAAAGGCCAGGCCCCAGGAATCTGATCTGGGATTTCCACCCATCTGCTCTCCATCCGGGACCTCTGTGGGGCCCTGGGCAGTTACCCCTCACCTGGGCAGGTGCTCCTGGATGCACCACAGTGGCTGCTGGATGGTATCTGGTCTCTTCTCCCATCTGCCCCCCTTCTCTCCTCTATGGACCCCAGCTGAGGGTAGGACCGCCCGCTCCCTGGCCCTTGGCCCCAGGGCTCACCGCACCTGCTCGCTGGCGGGAGGCAGCTTGTGGGGTTCCGCGGTCAGCACCACCAGGTCGTCAATGATGCCCTGCAGGTGGGTGATCTCTCCCAGCATGGTCAGCTCACCGTTCTGAGGAAGCGGCCAGGAAGACCTGATGATTCTGTTGCCTACCTGCTGCCTGACCTGCTCAGGTTTCTCCCCTTACCCTACCCTGCTAACAGTGTTTCCGGGGCTGGCAAGACCACTCGTCCATATCAAAGAGGTGCACGATGAGCTAGGAGGCCTGATTCGGGGCCAGGAGCATGTGGCCCTGGATACAACTAGTCAGGGATCACAGACCATGTCCCCAGAGGTCAAGAGGTCTCCCCTGGACCTGCACCACCCTGCTGAGTCCCCTGGGGACCCACCACCACAGGCTGCAGGAAGGTGATGAAGGTGCAGAAGCGGCCTCGCTCCTCGATGAGGGCCCGGCGCACTGCCTGTTTCTCCGTCTCCTCCAGCAGCAGGTACATGTCGTTGACGTCCTGCAGGGCACTGTCCAGCTGGGGCTGCAGGTCTCCTTTCCCTGGGGGGTGTGGAGGGATGCTGTGCTGGGGATGCCAGCCTTGTCTGCTGCACCCATGGCACTGGCCCCCATGATGGCGTCCCTGGCCATGGGGCTGGGCACTACCATGGGAACCAGGGGACTGGGGAAGGTGGGCCGTGGGGCTAGTGGAAGGGCTGGTCCCACCAGAGCAGGCAGAGAAGACAGACAAGCACGCACAGGAAAGACACCAACGCTGCGAAGCCACAGGATCTGGGGTGGGCAGGGCCATGGAGGCCTCCCCTGCCCAGGCCACCCTTGCTGCCCTTGCTGCCCTGGGATGGGGCCCCTCGCCTCATGGGGCACAAGGAAGTGGCTTGGAAGCAGGGGCAAGTAGAGCAGGATAGTGGCTCAGCTACAGGCCAGACCCCACAAGACGTGTGGGGGTCAGGAGGGCTCGGAGCTGGGCCCAGGGAGTGGGTATGAGGCAGTTTCAGCGTGGGCCCCCACCGAGCTCAGGGAGCAACGCACAAGGACACAACAGCGACACAAAGAGGCAGCGAGAGAGACAGAGAAAGGCAAGAGGATGATGTGGAGAGATGGTGAGGGAAGCAGGAAGTAATAGGTAAGGAGCTGGCTGGCCTGGCAGGGACAGGGGCCTCCCACCCTGCCCAGCCCAGCCAGCCAACCCCTCCTGGCCTGGCAGACTGACCCAGCAGTGGCCTGGGACTCATCCCTGGCCAGGGGGGGATGGTGCCCCAGGCCCCTCCCTCGGTGCACGGACTGCCTTCCTTGCTCCTCCTTGGCCTGGAGGGGTTCCTTCCAAGGGCCCTGAGCTGAGGGGAGACAGACAAATGCGACAAGGAGAGGAGGAGCAGCTGGAGGGACGGACATTTGACTTACCAAGTAGCTCTACAGGAAGGATGTGGGAGGAGGAGAGGAGGAGAGACAGAGAAAGAAAGAATGTGTGAAAGACAGCCAGATGGACAGTGCCACTCCTGGGGTGGGGTGGGGCCTGGGGGCCTCCTGCTGCCTCCCCGAGGGAGGGCCTGGGCTGGGCTGGGGCGCAGGGTGGCTCCCTCTGTCCCACCCTTCAGGCTGGAGGTTTTCGTGTTGGGGATGGGGGCTCCTCCGGCCGCGATGACACCCTGGAGGTGCCCACCAGGCAGCCGGGGCTCTGGAGTGGGGCCCGCAGGGCGGGGCCTCAGTGGGGCGCTCTGGGCTCTACCTTTGCGTGCTTTCTTCTGCAGCTTCAGCGTGTCTGAGGACTTCTTCTTGATCTCGTGCCGGGCTCGTTTGTACTCTGTGCAGGGAGGGGGTAGAGAAGAAGTATAAATTTGGGTGTGGTGGTGCACACTTGTAATCCCAGCACTCGGATCACTGATAGTTGGAGGCCAGCCTGAGCTACACAGAGAGAAACTATCTCAAAAGACAAAAATGACAAACAAGAAAAGAGGCTGTAATAGGAGTCCCCGTGGGGTGGGGAACCCGGGTGAGGGCTTGTCCTACCTTTCGCGTGGTCCTTGTCCAGCTGGTTGGCCGACTTTTTCCAGTCCTCGATGCGCTCCTGCAGCGGGTTGATGAGGCTCTCCAGCAGCGCGCTGTGGGCGGGACTGGGGTCAGGCTGCGGAGAGGAGATCTCAGGGGCACAGGACGCCCCCCACTCGCTCGCCACGCCTACTCACTTGGTGAACTGCCGCAGCTTGGTCTCGATGCTGCGGTGGCGCATGCACATGCGCGTGAGCGCCGAGCCGATGTCCCGCGTGGCCCCTGGTGAGGCAAGCGCAGTTTGGGCTTGGGCCCGCGGCCTCCGCAGTCCCCTCTGTGGCCACGAGGGGGCACCCTGGCCCGCAAAGACCTCAGCCCATAATCAGCGCCACCACCTGGCAAACCTGCAGGGCCCTGACCCGGGACACGAGAACCAGCCGCGTGCCCCGCTGGTCAGGATGGAGCCTCCCATCTGCCCCAGCTGGGAGAGGCCTGCACCGAGGGTTGCCCAAGGAACAGTCAGGAAAATTCCCGGCCAGTCCCGCGGGAGCCCCTCCAGGCGCGCCCAGATGCGGGCATAAGGGGGCCTGCACGCGCCTGCCAGGCGTTCTCAACACCCCAAGGACCAGGAGCCCAGGTCCTCAGGGGATGAGTGAGAAAAGGCCGAGACTTACCATACAGAAGGGCGAAGGACCGTGCTGAGGGGTCACCTGAGCTGCCCACAGCACTGAAGCAAGCCCCACAGTCCAACATTCCTGCCACCGCTCCCACTCCTGCCTGCATGCCTCCTGTGACCGGGGCTCACTGTCCCCACAGCCCACTCCATCGGGGGCGGAGCCCGAGGTCTCCACTCGGGGCCTGGCACCCTTTCCCTGGCCCACGCTCCACTCAGTCTGCCCACCGCCAGCCCGCCCTGGGCATCCCGGCCAGCCGTGACCCTGCCCACCTCGGGTGTTGGTGGCCATGTCAGCCACTTTCTGGAAGGCATCCAGGAAGGCCACAGCAGCCAGCACAGTGGTCCTGGGGAGACGCACAGTTGGGGGCTGGTCAGAGGGTGAGGGATCCTTTCTTGCCCGCCCCTCCCCAGTGGGGGGCCCTGCGCAGCCTCACCTCAACTGAGAATGTAGCTTCGTGGCCTTGGAGTTGAAGTCCTCCCAGATGGGGTAGGAGCTCTGCCGGGGAAGGGGGAGAGGAAGTGAGGTGTTTTTGAGGGGTGCTGCAGGGTGCTGGGCTCCCCACATGTTGTCCAGACTTGGGGCAGCTTTTTTGTTTTTTGAGACAGGATCTTGCTATGTCAGGCTGGTCTCAAACTTATGGTGACCCTCCTGCTTCAGTCTCCTGAGTGCTGGGATTACAGGCTGCACTGCCAGGCTTTGGGGCAGTTTCCAAGAGTGGTCGTGGCCTAGGGGACAGGAGGCTCCTGTGCTGTCAGGTAGGACAGAGGTTTGAGGACAGGGCACCAGCTATGAGGGAGGCTTGGCCTTTGCTCATCCCTCCCGTTGTGGTGCTCAGGAAGTCAGTCAGCGACCGCACGCCCCCGTCCTCCCTCGGGACATGGAAGCAGCAGATGGCAGGTCCTGTGTCCTGGGCCCTCTGGGGGTCTGGCAGGGATCTGAGCACCATGTCCCCTGCCCACCTTGGAGGCAGAAGCTCCCATGGAGGCTGGCAGGGCTCACAGCAGCCAGGCTGGTAGGGGCCCCGGAAGCTGCTGCTGGCCGGCAACCATCCCAGGCCAGTGGCAGTGGCTCCCAGGCCAGGGGAGGCCGGGGCTGCTGCAGGGCCTGGCCAGCCTGCCCCGGACAACCAGCCCTGGGGCTGAATGGGGCCTTGTGTGGGCAACAGAGCCACCTCTCTCCACCCCCCTGCTCCCCTCCCCTCCAGGGGAAACAGTGTGGCCTTTATCCTGGCCCAGGGCTCCTCGAGGGGAGGGGGTTTCCCAGTAGGGAAGTCGGGATCCTGGCGACCAAGTGGTCCAGTCTGATTAAGGGGCTTTTCTGGCTAATGCCTCTTCCGCTGACTCGGGGCCTGGAGGAAGCTTGGCCCTTGGGCTCAGGGTACTGGGGAGGCCTTGCCTTTGAAGGGCAGCCCTGGCGGAAAGGGGTCTTTTCCCCTGCTTGGAGGATGGGCATGGGGAGGGCATGGGCAAGGGAGGGAAGACAGACTGTGCCCCCAAGACCTCAGAGGAGACTCACTTGGCTGCAGCCCCATGGCGGGTTGGGGGGAGCTGGCCACTCCAGGCCGAGTCCAGGGGCAGAAAGGACTCAGGCAGGTTTAGGAACCTCACAAACGCCCTCCCCTCCCAGCCTAGCTCAGCCAGTGTCCAGGGAAAACAAATATTTGAGAAGTGCACCGAGGCTGGAACAAGAGGAGGTGGCTGTGGGTGGGCTGTCCCCATACGGGCAGAGCGTAAACGGGCCTTCGGGGTTGGCCCTGGTGGTCCTGGGAAGCTGACCCAGGTTTTGGCCACCAGGGTCTTCTGAAAGGGGGCGCCCTCCCACCACCTAGACCCCACCCAGCCTGGAAGCTGCTAAGACCGCCCCCAGGGTACCAAGAAAATGTTCTGGGACAGGACACTGGCACAGGACACCCAAGGGGCAGCAGCCTCAGGGTGGTTTCATAGAGAGCTGTCTCCCTCTGAAGGAGAGGGGACTTCTGGGGGGTGGCAGGCCCAGGGATACTTTCCTTGTTCTCCACAGCTCATAAAGGATCCAGAGACCGGGAAGAGAAAGGGCTGGAATGGCCGGTGCCCCAGGGAGGGTATCCTGGCCTTCACCGGGCCTGGGCCCTGGCTGTCGGGTTGAGCAGGAGCCCAGCTCTGTGGCTTACAGTGAATGGCTGGTCCCACAGCACTGACACCACAGGCTGTACGATGAACCCTAGCACTGCCCCCTTTCACTGAGGAGGACATGGAGTCTTGGTGATGATGCTAAGGGACTTGCTAAGGCCATGGGGTGGTGAGGTGGGGTGTCTGAGGGTCAGGGTTAGAGGGATCCCATTTCCAGGATACCAGGAGGCAAGGTCCCCAAGTGGGTGGATGGGACTGACAGGGGCTGCTGTGGCCCAGATGTGGTGTACAGAGGAGCAGCCCAGGCTCCAGCCCCAGAGAGAGGGCCTGCCAGGCAACCCGAGCCTAACTAACTGTCCTCACCTGTACAGTCAGGAGAGGGACCTCACCTACCGACCCGGGTCGAGTGTGGACTCCGTGGGCATTTGGTGCAGGAAAGCACCCAGCACAGGGCCTGGCAGGTGGCACGGGCTTGGTCAGTATAGCTGAGAGCCACAGGCCTGCCTCTTTGGGGAGCTGCTGTGTCTGGGTGACACTGTCGCTCTGGAGGGGAGGCAAGGACTATGAGCCTGTTTTCTGGATGGACCCATGCAGGTCTCTGCTGGGACACTGTGCCCACGCCTGTGGGCCTGGCCAGTCCCTGCCCACTCTGGGTTGAGTAGTCAGTGGTCAACCCCCAGGCTCCTCCCCTCCTCTGGGTGCCCAGGCTCAGGTGTAACTAGGGAGCCCCCTCCTCCCCTCTGCCATCCTCAGCCCAGGGCTGGGGCCCAGGGAGAGCTGCTGCAGGGTCTGGTGGCTCCCATGGGCACACTCAGTCTCATGACCTGGCTGGCCAGCTGGCGGCTGGAAGCTGCCCCTCAAATCCAGCCAACTGGCCTTCAGGTGGCCCAGGCCCGTCTTCTGTCCCTGAACACATGGGTGTCATCAGTAGGGGCAAATCTGTTTGTGGTGTCTCCATACCTGAAGCGCTCCCATTTGCCTCCCACTGCAAGTCCTGCCCATCACCTAGTCAGGGCCTCCCAGTCCAGTCTGAGCCATTGGCCTGGGCCCTACTGGCTTCTCCCTCAGGTTCCTTGCAATTGGCAGGGAGGGAGGGGACCCAGCGAGGATCCCTCCGGGCAGATGCGGCTGCTGCTGCAGTGTATGCTGTGCAGCTGCCAGCGGGAGGACATGTGGGGAGCTCCCACCCTCAGCCAGCAGGGCAATGGCCAGGCGAGGTGGTCCGGGTTGCCAGTGCCAGAAAAGGACCCCGATGCCCGGCCTGTGTGGGCCACAGGATGGACGGAGGCTGCTGAGAGCCGGCAGAAGGGGCCCGCAGGTGGAGGTGCCAGGGATGGAGGTCTCAGGGGAGTGCACCACGGTGGGGCGCCCTCACATGCTGCTCACTGGGCAGTCCCAGTTCAGACCTCCTCTTCCTGTGGGACAGAGATCTGGCAGCTGTCCCTGGGGCTGTCCCCCCACCCTGGCAGTACCGGGAGGGAGCCCCAAGCTCCTGCCTGCCTGCAGCTGTCCACCTCCCAAAGCGCCCGTGTGGAACTCTTGGTGGGTCGCACTGGAGTGTGTGGTGTATACAGGCAGGACTGTGCTGTATACTGGGTGGGGGCTGGGAGGGGGCCCTTGGGGTGCCTGTGGGAACCCAGATTCTTCACCCAGCCTGTGATCTTGGACGGAGGAGAAGGGTAGGAGCGCTGGTTCCTGCCCCCACCCTGTCCCTGGAGCTGGGCCTCTGCTCGCTCGGGGTAGGCAGTCTTGTCAAACCCTGGTCTCTGTGGGAGAGCATTCCCCCACCCAACACCCTCAGATGAACAGTGACAGCTGAAGTCAGGGCAGGGTCCAACATTCTTCTTAATGACCTTGAGCTGTTCCAAGGCCTCAGTTTCCCCACCTGGCAGGTGCGCAGAAATTGGTGGCCTGTTCCTACCTGACCTTGGGTAGTCACCGTAGGGGAGGGAGGCTTGGTGCCAGAGCCCCGGGTGTTGGTGGGGGCAGGAAAAGCGCTCCCATGGGGTTGCGCCTCCAATCCCAACCTTCTCACCGCCTGCATTCCCAGGTGATGATAAGGCCCATTGTCGGGATGCAGGGACACCCAGCCCCGAGACTCCGGAGTCCGGGGTGGCTGCCGAGGGGGGGGGCGGGGCGGGGCAGCTGTCGCAGGGTCCGGCCGCAGCCCGTGGGGGAAGGAGTTAACCGTCTCTGCTTTATTAGCTGTTCCTGCTTCTGTGGGGATAGCTTTGTCTGGGCTCCAGGGTCATCGAGGATTGGGGGGGATTGTGGTGGAAGGAGGGCAGAGGCCGGAGAGACCCCAGACGCGTTCAAGGGCCACAGAGACTCGGCCCTGGAGCCAAATCCCATTCATGGTTGGAGGGTCTGGGCCGCAGAGCGCCCGAGTGTGCGCAGGCTCGTGGCGGCACTGCGCGCGGCGACCCTGGGCACCGCACCGATACCCCAATCCGCGAGCACCCACACCCCCCAGACAGGCACCCCAAGACCTGGGCTCATGGGGGACGCAAGCAGGGCGCGCCGAGACAAGGACGCGCCGCCACCGCAGGGCACGGCCACCCGCCGCCACGCGTCCCCTGAGGACACCGCCGTCCCCGCACCCCCGCGCCCGACCCCGCCGCGCCCCGGTTACCTTCATGTCATTGACGATGGCCTGGAAGAGCCCGCCCAGGGCGCCGCACTCCTTCTCCGCCGTCTCCATGCTCGGGCCGGGCGGGCCGCAGCGCGGGGCGCGCAGGGGCGCGGGCGGCGCAGGGCAGGGACCGGGGCCGGGCCGCGGGGCGCTCGCTCTGGGCCTCCGCCAGCAGCCCTGCTCAGCGTCCTGCCGTGCGGCGCTGCGGGGTCGCGGGCCGAGGGCGGGAGGCGCGGGC
>NW_004624746.1:12887900-12974355 GCF_000247695.1 Heterocephalus glaber
CGGAGCCGCCGAGCTCCGGCGTCACGTGGGCGCGCGGGGGGGGGGCGCGGGCGGGGGCTGTGGGAAAGGCCGGGCGGGCGCAGGCCCATTCACGGCCAGCAACCAGGGCTTTGAAATCCGAGCCCGGGCGCTGCCAGACTGGTCCGGCGAGCGGGCCGGCGGGCGCGGGCGCCACTGCGGGTCGCGGTGGCGCGGGGGCGGTGGCAGTGGCGGAGGCGGGGGCGGGGCTCGCCCAGTCCTCAGGCGAGAGTGGAGGGGCGGCGGGGTCCGGGTCTGCGGAGACGCCTCCTAGCCTTGGGTCTCGGTTGGGGCACTTCCCGCGTTTTCAAAGACGAGCGCGGTGGCGGGGTGACGAGGGGCTTCGGGAGCGGGTACTTGGCACCCTCCTCGCTAAGTTCTCTGGTTCTTTTCTGAGCGGCGATGTCACCCGGATGGCGAGTCCGGTGACGGGCTTTGGGGGATAGTGGTCTCCTGGCCCTGGGGCAACCTTCTTCTTAGTCAGTGGGGGTCCGTGCCCACCAGCAGAGCAACCCCTGATGCTTGGGCAGTGCGTGGGGACGCACACATGTGCACGTGGGTGACAGCAAGTACAGCCCGTCGTCCTGGAGGCTCCAGGCAGGTAAAACCCACTCATGGGGCTGCACGTTGCTGGGCTCTGGGGAAAAGCAGGCACTCTCCTTCCTCCCCGACTCCAGTGCCTGCAGGGGCCTGGGGACAGGTGACCCCTGGCCCAGGAGTTCGTGTGGAGAGGCTCTTGGAGCCAACCCGAGGTTTGGAGCACCCGACCCTCGCTCCCTCCCTGGACGGGCCTTTCTTCTCTTTGCCCAGCGATCTGCAGAGTGCTCTGCAGCATGCAATTCCTTTCCATCCATAAAAGCTGGAGGCTCAGCTCGCACCTGCCCAATGGGGATGAGTCCCAGTACCCCCGGGGAATCAGGATGGAAGTCTGATTTGGGGCTGGAGGGCGGGGTCCAGAATGCCAGGGCAGGCCTGGAGGAGAGTAGGTCATAGAGGTGGAGAGCAGGCCCTGGTGGTGCAGCCAGTGTGAAACCAGGCCTGCAGGACACTCGAGGCCCAGGTGCCGTGGGAAAGGAGCAGGCAGGTGCAGGTTAGCGTTTCTGTCATTTCTTTATTGGGGCGGGAGATTTCTGCACTGGTCCCGTGTGCGTACAGGCTACATACACGCCTAGGTACGTGCACATGTCACATATGTATACACAGAGCTGCACAAGGCCAGGGCCCAGGCTGAGGGGCTCCACCTCATTTCACAGAGGCGCATGAGAAAGACTGATTCCAGGGGCTGGGTGTTGGCTGAGGCCTCGGCCCCACCTGGTGGGAAGCCAGCAGTCTGTAGCCAGGGTGCAGCAGACAGCGCTGGGAATGGGAATCCAGAGGAGCGGGGCGGCAGAGCAGTCTCCATGTCTCTCCCCTCCCCTGGGCTGGTCCTCAAGCTCCCGAGGAGGCGGCCTAGAGCCCTTGAGTGCTTCCCAGGCCCTTTGCTGGGTCCTTCACCATGCCATGCTGTGCTGTGCCGGGCAGCGCATCAGAGGACGACCCTCCGGTCCAGGTGATCCCCGCGCCCGCTCCGCTGGTGCCGCACTTCCAGGTGCTGGTTCTGGACTTTCTCAAAGTGCTGCAGCAGCTCTTCATAGTCAATGCTGGTGGAGTCGCCTTTCTGGGACTTGGGGGTGGCCTTCAGACTGTCTCTGGGGAGATGAGCAGAGGGCTGAGTCAGTGTCTGTGTGCATGGGGTCGCCGGAGGGGCCCAGCCCCGGGAGCCTGTCTGCCATGCCTGGGAACCCCTCCCCAGCAGCCAGCCCCAAAGAGATGGGAGCCCCAGGCACACCCCCTCTCTCACAGCCAGTGGGAACAGCAACGGCCAGCACTGCTGCTTGGAAATCATGGCCTGTGGGCTGGCAACGGCGCCCAGAGCAGGCATCAGATGGGGAAGCATTTCCTGTTTACCAGTGGCTCCCTTTGGGGTGAAAGCCAGGGAGAGCAGCCAGCCAGGAAGCCAGCTGGAGCCTGGAACAGGGTCTGGAGAAAAGGAGAGGAGGCAGCCTGGCCTTTTCTCCCGGGCAGTGTGAGGGCTAGGGACACCGGCCCTCAACTTGGCAGGGCCTTTGTTTTTGAGCGTTGGGGCCCTGGGGCCTACAGTTTCTCCCTGTCCCTGAGGAAGGAAAGCTGGTCTTACCACTGGATATGCCAATGGCTCCTACACTATTGCTACCATCCTCCTCAGGTATTCTGTACAGCAGCACAGGCTGTGCACTGCAGAACTAGTGTGCATGATGCTGCCTCCAGGCTGGAGCGTGGCCTGCCTGGGGGACCAGATTCCCTTGGGTCTCTGTCCCATCCCTAACCATCCCTCCAGCAGAGCTTCCTTTTCTCTGTGGCCTCACTGGCTTGGAGAAGTATCTGTGTGGAGGGGAAGGGTCTGCTGCCAGCTGGTAGCCTGGTGGCCCTGATACAGGGGTCTCAGGCGACAGCAGGCTATTCATTAGGCAGAGTCCTCGGGCCTTTGAGTTCACGGAGTCCTCAACAGGGGGAAATATGATGCCACCCCCTGCAACGCAACCTCACCAAGGAGCCTGGCCCAGTGCAGAAAACCACGACCACAGCCTGGAAGGCGTCTCCTGAGGCCCGCCAGACTGTGGGCAGGACCAGGGCAGGGGTTGCTCCCCACAGCCTCTAGTGCCCTGGGCTGGTTGGTTTGTACTCCCTGCTTTCTGAAAACAGCCTGGACAGTGGCTGCCGCGTTCTCGAGCTGGGCCTGGTCATGGCTGGTTCATCAAAGATGAGGTATCCGCTGGGTGGTGCCCTGTGGTACCCTGGGCTCCTGCTGTTGCTGCTCTCACCCCCCCCCCCCGGCCATGGGGAAGACCCTCCCTGCACAGCAGCCCTGTGGCCAGGGTGCCACGCTCCTAGCAAACTCGAGGGTGAGTTCGAAGATGAGGGGTGCTAAGGAGGATGAGGCAGGGTTGGGAGTGGGCTGCATCCTTTCTCTGGGACCTCAAAGTGGCAAAAGTCCTGCCCCTCAATCAGGTGTAGAAGCTCACACCTGTAATCCCTGGCCTCTGGGGGGCTGAGGCAGGAAGGGCTCCAGTTTGGGCCCAACTTGGGCAATTTAGTGACTTAGTGAGAATGTCTCAAAATGAAGAATAATAAAAGGCTGAGGATGTAGCTCAGTGTAAAGGTCCTGGGTTCAATCCCTGGTACCACCAAAAAACAAAACAAAACAAATCCTGCCCCAGCGATGGGACGAGGTTCTGAGGGTGGCAGAGGGGGTGTCCCTGTGGGAGGGGAGACGTTGCCTGGTCTTTGGAGGATGGAGGTCAGACCTCCTCTCCCTGCTGTAGCAGCAGGCATGGCTACTGCTCAACCTCTCATGTTCTCTGTTCCAGCCACAATCGGGCTATGGGTGACAGGGATGCTGGCCAGCCGCACAGAGCCGGCCCCTCTCCTGCCAGCCCTCCATGCCCCTCTTGCCTCACTGAGGAGATGCTTTGTGGGGAGAGCCACTGTCCTCGGGGCTCTGGTGTGCTGTGAGGATGCAGACCCCCATAGGTGCAGCTCCTCCAGATGTCAGGAAGCTCCAAGCTGTCAGCTGCCTGCCCTGCCTGGGCTGGACTGGTGGTCAGCCTTCTTCCCAAAGTGTGAACTGTCCCTCTGTGCCCAACCCTGCAACTGGACCCCTCCCCAAGCTGTCCCTCAGCTGAGGCCTGCTGCTCCCTCACAGCCCCCATGCCTGCATCGGAGGGGCTGTTTCTTCCCAGGCCCTTGTGAGAAAAGGCTGGGAACCTATGGTTGGGAAGAGCCCCTACACCATGGACTCCAAATGTTCATTTACTGATGAAGACCCCAGGAGCCCAGAGAGGGTGTGGGGTTTGCCTGAGGCCACATAGCCAATCTACAGCAGAGCCTGAACCAGATCCTAGTCCAGGTCTAGGAACTGCCCATGGACTGACAGAATTCTCTACCGTAAGCTAAACCTTTGGCTTAAGACTTGTGGACTTGCCGGGGATTTAGGTCAGTGGTTCTGCTGACTCCTTTGCAAGCACAAGGTCCTGAGTTTGATCCCCAGTACCAAAAAAAAAAAGACTTCCTGGACTCTGACCATGGGAGAGGCTGAGGAAATCCTCCTTTTCCCAGCTTCCCCTGCAAAGGTGTCCTACCCTGGCTCGGGGAGGTGTCTAACTCGGAGCCTTCCTGCCTCTCCCAAGACACAAGGCAGCATGCGGAGCTTGGGGAGCCTTCCCCATGGGGAAGCCGCCTGCCTTGTCTCCTACTCCCTCCTCAGCATCTGCCAGGAGCCCCTAACACCAACTGGGTGGCAGCAGGGCTGCTGCCAAGGCCAGGGTGGCAATCCTGGTGTGGCTACAGGACCTTTCCACAGGGTCTCCGGAGCTGGAAGTGCTCCACATGGAGGGGTCCAAATTTAAACCCAACCCTCGGCTGCCTTGCTGCTCCTCTGGGACACTCACTGTGCTGAGTGCTGTCCCCTGGGGTCATCTGGGTGGCACCCACAGTGGGGGAGATGCAGGTGGCAAGGGCCTAGTCCTGCCAGCGGAGCGCTGCTGGCTGGGACCAGGGCAGGAAAGAAGGGCCGGGCCTCAGCCTGGGACAGCCTATCAGGTGTCCCTGCCCCACCTCTGGAGAAGGGCTGGTAGGTGCCCAAGTCCGGCGGTCTAGAGGCTCGTGTGCCAGGCAGGCCCACCTGAGGTAGCTGAATCCACCCCAAGGCCGAGCACTGGGGCCCTCCGCTGGAGCAGGGCACCAGTCCTGCTGCGTGGCCCCAACAGCCTAGGAGGGAATTCTAGACACACAGGGCATCTGATGCAAGCTGGGTGCACTCCATTCAGCGTAAATCTTCTCAGTGGCTCTGCTGGTTTCCATGGTGACCTGACAAGTGAAATTTTCCATCTCGGATGCCAAATGCCTGTGGATGAGGCAAAGCCTCCAAGGGTTACCAAATATAGACACAGCCCAACAGGCTCTGGGGCTGGGGCCAGCAGTGGGTTCAGGGTGGGAGCCTGCAACCCCCTGCCCAGAGGATGCCATGCTGGGGCTCCTGGAGATCTGCTTTTCCGGAGGACAGGACCTCAGCAGGGAGCTGCGGACACATCCCTGCCTCCAACCCCACCTCGGGCGGCGCTGGGAGTGCCTCAGTGGCACGGGGGCCTCTCTGCAGCCCGGGATGGGGCCGTATCTGGCTCTCTGGTCTGAATGCCACCTGGACCCTAGCTCATTCCCCAGTGCTGCAGCTCTCGGGCCTCTGCTGGGTGACGCTGGGATGCCTGAATACCACGGAGTTCTGGTTGTACTGAGCTTCCTGGTGGCCTGGGGAAGCCCCTGCTGCTCAGGTCACTTTGTAAGCACTTCAGAACTGCTGTGTCAAAAGGCCAAAGGGCAGGGGGCGGTGGGATGGACAGGGCAGCAGTACCAACGGGGAGGCTTCGGCAGGCTGCCCGCACCCCTCCCTGGGCGGGCACAGAGGCACTCACTCGGTCTGCAGCAGCTCGGGGTTGGGCACGCACTGGAGCCGGTGCGAGAGCAGCTGAAAGGCGCTGCTCTGGGGCAGCAGCATGAGCAGGCCGTACAGCGCCTTGATCAGGTAGGGGTTGTTCTTCACGTCCAGCAGCTGCAGGCGCAGATCTGCAGCAGGGCACAGGGCAGAGGCCAGGGGTCAGGGATTTTCGCACTGTTCCAGAACACACCCAGCCCAGACCCCACACCTCGGCCCGGTGGTGGTGGGGTGCAGGGCCACCCAGGACCCCTGCACTGTGGCACCTGTAGCCTGAGGACCCGGGCTGGGCCAGGCCGGCCAGGCCAGTGGCCTCCTCCAGGAGGGCCTCAGCCCTTTCCGTGATCTCTCCTCACTTGCCCATCTGTCTGACCTTTCCGTAAGGTGCCTCAGCCTGATGACCCCCAACCTGCTGTAAGGCTGGGCCCACCTCCCCCATGCTCAGCTGCCCCCCTGGTAATCAGGGCTGGGGGCTTGTAGAGTAACAGATTCCCCAGTTGGGTGTGCACGTGCCAGCACGAGAGCTATAAATAGGGTGAGCAGAGAGAAAGACAGTGGATTAGGATGGCTTTGAGGGAGGGCAGGAAGAGAAAATGCTTTTGTGTGTAGTGAGGCACAGCCAAAGCCCAGTGTCTGGCAGGTGCTTCTGGATCTCCACCTTGGATACAGAGGCAGGAAATGCACCCTGGTCTCCGCCCAGTGCCTATTCCAACCCAGGGTGCCTGGACCCCACTGGTGGCCAGTTGTGTCCCCAGGCAGCTTCCCCAAGGCCCCAGGGGGACACTGGACTGGAGATAGGTTCTCACTGCTCTCTTCTCTGTGCGCCAAGATTGCTGGCTCCTCTCTCCTGCCTCTGGGCTGTGTCACAGGCATCCTTTAGGGAGGATAAGCCACTGTCTCCTGGGGAGGGCAAAGCTCCCTTAGCGGAGGCTGCACAGGGGGTCCGGGAGGATGGTGGGAGCCTGGAAAGCCAGGCCTTGGGGCCAGAGTGAGGTTGAGCCAGGGAGCAGGGAACAAGGCGCCTTTCTGAGCCTGGGATGTTCCATGGCCCCTCCTTTTACTCCAGCAGGCTGGAGCTTTGAATGGGGACCTGCAGTTGTCCCTAGGCCTGGCCACCTGTGATACTGTGAACTATGTATTTGGTATTCATTCTTGTTTCCTGACACACAACTCCAAAGATCCTTGGAATCTCCAAAACAAGTCTTTTTAGCTAATGAGTCAACTAAGGGGTGCCTGCCCCTAGTAGCTTTGGCAAAGGGGCAGATCAGGATTGACAGCCAGGATTAGAGGGCTGGGACATTCAGCCCCACCCACAACCTCCAGGAGGGACCGAAGGTTGGGCTGATCACCAACAGCCAACGATTTAACCAAGAATGCCTAAAGAGGTGGGCATGGTGGTGCATGCCTGTAATCCCAGCTACTCCAGAGGGTGAAGCAGGTTTGAATGCAGGTTGGGCAGTTTACAATAGAAAATAAAAAGGGCTGGGGATGTAGCTCACTGTGAGGACCCAGAAACAGAAATTTAAAAAGAGAGAGAGAGAGAGAGAGAGAGAGAGAGAGAGAGAGAGAGAGAGAGAGAGAGGAGAAAAAAGAATGCCTAAGTAATGAAGACTCTATCAAAATCCAAAGGCTAGCTGGGGATGCCTATAATCCCAGCACTCGGGAGACCGAGGCAGGAGGATGATGAGTTCAAGGCCAGCATGGGCTACACAGTGAGAACTTCTATACAGCTTCTATAGAGCTCGAAGGTGTTCTGGCGGGTGTGTGCCCCTGCCCACACCTATGTGCCTCTGCATCCATATCCTTCGTAGTATCCTCTGTAAGAAATGGGTAAACGTGTTTCCCTGAGTTCTTTGAGCCGCCCCAGGACATAAACGAACCCGAGCTGGGTGTTGTTGGAACAGTGACTGATAGCTGGTCAGAAGCACAGTGACTACGATCTCAGGCTTGTGACTGGCATCTGAAGCAAAAGGGAGCAGTTTTGGGGACCCAGTCCTAAGCTATGGGAACTGCTGCTATGTCTGGGTAGACTGTGTCAAGAATGAATCAAATTAGAGGACACCTAGCGAGAGCCTGCAGACTGCTAGCTTGCTGGTGGGGAGAAATCCCCATGCCTGTTGGGGTCACAGAGGTCTTCTGTGTAGACTGCTGACACAGCACTGGATAAGCATGGGCCTGTTTTGAGGTCTTTCTTCCCTTTGGGCCTTGGGAAGCTAGGACTGCCCTGTGTCTGAGCTGGTCACCAGCTGGCCACCACCTGTGGGATCTGGGCAACACAACTGGGAAGGACGCTGCGCAGAGACAGGGTGCATCTCTGCTGTCACTGCCCTTCCCAGGAAGGCCCTGGAGGCAGATGCGTGTGGTGTCTCCAGGGTCAGCCTGCTTGGGACAGGGTCTCCTTCCTGCCCTTCCGTCTCTCATGAGTCACTACGGCACCTGCTGCTCCCAGACTTGGCCCTTTGAATGGAAACTGGGGAAAGGATTACCTGAGTTGCTGCATTTGCTTTTGGGCTCTAAGGAGAAAGGAGGCTTATGGCTCCTGTTGGGTGGGTCAGGGGTCTGCCAGAGAGCTGGAGGCCTGGGGGACTGGCTTGGGAAGGAAAGTGGCCACCGGCAAGGCTGCCTCCTGCTTCTCTACCACTCTGTAAACACATGCGTGTCATCCACTTTGGGGAGCAGGCGGTGTTATGTGTCGAGGCGCCAAGAGCTGCTCCCCCAGCCAGCTGCCACTTTTTTTGCACGTTCAGCCTGGGTGTTACTCATCAGGCAGCTCCTGCTCAGCACATGCCATCTCTTCTTTCAGAGAGGAGAGGGTACAGCTCCTGGGCAAACAGGAGCACCTGAAGGGTGCCCACGAGTGCAGAGAACGAGGGCAGGGGGCAGGGTGCTGGGGAGAGCCTGGGGCAGGCCTGAAAGTGACCTTCTGGTGGGTTCTGCAACAGCTCTGGCTTGTTACCATGTGCCCACGAGGGCACAGGAAGGGCCAGGTTCTGATGCCATGTGCCCACCCCCTCAAGCTGGCCTCTCAGCCCTGTCATCCCTCTCCTACATTCTTGGCATTCCAGAAGCATGGGGGGGGGCTGACTGCTCTCCCTCTGTCCCCAGCCAGGGTCGGTGCTGGGCTTGGCTCCACCCCACCTCACTCCAGGCCAGCGAGGGCTGTTCTAGACACAGCCATCCCCACCCTGGGTCTTACATGTAAAGATGGGGCACTCGATCAGCTGTACCAGTTTGTCCACCTCCGTGAGGAAGTCCACGGTGACCTCCAGGTCCCCGCTGGGTGGACAGTCAAGGAAAGTCTCTCCCCTGGGCTAGCACAGCCTGTCTGTGATAGGGAGCTGGATAGCTGGGCCAGGCTGGACTCCAGGGGCTCGACCCAGCAGCTCAGAGCTGCACACAGCCTCCTGCCTGGTCCTGGTTTCCTGTGCAGAGCCTGCCTCTCCCTAAGCAGATTCTGGCCTACAAAGGGTCTATGTCTATTCTCTTTGCCTTTCTGTCCCTCTAAATGGAACAGGACACGGCTGTTCCCTCCTGTGCGGGTGCTCAGGTTCCGCTCCCGCAGCTCTGTCCTGTGTGTCCTTCTGAGCCTGGGAGGGCTCTTATCAAGGACCCGAAGCCTGGCAGGCAGGGAGGGCAGGGCAGGGCAGGCCCCACGCCCGCTCATCCCACATCCAGCCCCCGTCAGGGTTGTGGCACCCATGTGGAGCTGGGTGGTGGCCTGCAGGTCTCTGGGTCACAGAAGTGGCCGAAAAGAGCAAATTTAGGTTGTAGAAGGAGAGCAGGCACACTGAGGGGAGCTGGGCAAGTCCCTGCGGATCCTCCATGGTGACACTTCACAGGCCCTCCTCCCTCAGGCCCTGCTCCTGGCCATCAGCACCAGGCAGTTCTGGCCCCTAAAACAGTGCTCTGACCTGGGTGGCGGCACCATCAGGCTTCACAGACGAGGCTGGTTTGCTTTTTAGTGTTTAAAAAAAATCTGACTGTGGATTGCTTTTGGTGAGCCAGGGGGTGAGGGGGGTGTGTGTGTGTGTGTCCCCTCCTGTCCCACCTGCTGCTCACTGTGTCGTCTACAGAGCTTGCCAGGCTCTGGCTGTGACCTCCCCAGGGCAGGGGGCAGGTACCACCTGTCAGCACCTGCTGGGCTGTGCCCACTTGGCCCCAGCCAGGTCCCGAGGCTTTTCCAGGCCCAGATCCCCACCAGAAGTTCTGAGATGGGCCCTGTCTACTGCCAACAGCGCTGTCCCAAATGTATCCTTCACGGTGCCCCTGGGGTGGCTCCGATGTGACAAACCCTGGAGACTGAGCAGAGGGACAGGGGCAGGACGACAGCCGGTGGGCACCTCCTGCCCCTCAGCGTGGGGTGGAAGAGCAGCAAGAGGAAGGATACAACTTCTGGATGAGGTCATAGGCGTGGCGGTAGTTCTGGGTGAGGAAGCAGAGGGACACCGTGGTGACGGGGTTGTGGCACCAGGAGCGGTAGAGGCAGCAGAACAGGTTCTGGCTCTCCTGGGGGAAGAGGGGCAGCAGTTAGGAGGCCCTGCTCCTCCCCATCGGAGGACCCTCGGAGTTAAAGGAGTGGAGGGGCTGAGAACCAGGGCCCCTTGGGAGCAGTCAGGGCGCCAGCTCAGCACCCTGGTTGTGTCTGGCAGCCCAGCTGGGAACGAGCTGTCACAAAGGAAATGCTGACATTTCCTCAGACCCTGTCATTACCTCCCAGTCCCACAGAGGAGCGTGGTGGTGGTGGTGGCGGGGGCCTGGTCGGGAGTGAGCCTACCCTTTGTGCTGGCAACTCTGCCTGTGGCAAAATGACAGTAGCTGTCCTCCCAGAACTCTGTGGTCCCACAGCCCATGGGGCTGGAAGGAGAAGGGGTGTGGACAGGGAAGAAGCTCTCACAGGGCTGGGCTCTCTGGGCCAGGTCCTCCTCTATCCCCAGGCACCACCTCCTCCCTGCTGGGCAGCCCAGCTCCTCCACTTAGGGTGCTCGGGAACCAGCCCAGTGGCCGAGCCCATGCTTGGGGAGCCTCTGCCGCTGAGGAAAATTCTTAAGGCCTCTGCGAATGTCTGGAAGGAACCACAGGAGGAAGGGCTGTGGCCTGGATCACTGGGAGCCGCTTGGCCCCAGATGCCCTCACACGTGTGCTTGGGTGTCCGTGAAAGTCCTGGGGAGGGGAGTGGAGGCAGGGGCTGCAGGGTCTGACCTGGAGGAGACAGAGGCGAAGTGACAGAAGCCCAGGCTGGGGAAGAAACCCCGGCTGCAGCACCCAGGATGGAAGCTGGAGGCCTCTGCAGCCCTCAGCTGGGCTGTGTGACACCTATGACCTGTGTGTCTCCTTGTCCTACCGTGACTGTCTCCCTGTTCTCTCTGACCAGGCTTTGGGGGTCCTCGCAGGCAGCAATGTGACACCCTGGCTTATGAGATGTGTCCAGCTGTGGGAGAGGGGCAGGATTATGAACCAGAGGCCCCACCCTGCAAAGGTCTGGATGGGGCAATGTGGGCGGGTTGGGGTGGGCATGCGGACCCTGTACCGGGCAAGTAGCCTTCTGCAGGCAGAGACCTTGCCAGGCAGTGGGCAACTCACTCCGGGGCTGGTGCTTACATGTAGCCCTTCAACCCAGAGGCTCTGTATTTTACCCTCGACCAGGGAAGCTCTCCATGTTATCCTTGTCTCCTCCCATGAGCCTCCTGGGGGCAGCCGAGGGGTGGGCTAGGTGCCTGGGGTCAGAGCCCAGGGACTCAAGTACCAGAGTCTTCAGGTCCTTGAGCTGGTTTCTCAGCTGGAAGAGTTCAGTGGAGGTGAGCAGGATGGTGTTGAGGGTGTGCACCATGGTGGAGGCAAACTTGAGGTCCTCCTCCCGGAGCAGGATGTCAGCCATTGAGTGAAAGATGTTCTCTGCGTTCAGCAGGAGACACAGCTGCCTGGAAAACACTGATGGTTACGCTCGGGCAACTCTGGGTACCTCTGGGCCTTGACTTGGGAAGCCTCCCCCAGGGCTTTCAGGGTCCCGGGAAACCTGCCCTTTCAGGATCCTGGGGTGGGGCTGTGCTGCTGAGGCCTGTGTGGTGGTGGATTGGGAGAGTCAGGGAGCTGCTCACAGGTGGCCTGGCCCCATGGCCCCTACATAGCCCTGAACCTGGCTGAGCCCTGGCCCAGAACCCCAGTCTGAGAGGCTACATTTATGTCCAACTCCCAGAGAAGCACTTGGGCCCCCGGCCAGGTTACCTTCATGGGCTCCCACACACATCACCAGTGGCCCCCATGCCAACACGTTCCTGTCCCCTCTGGACTTTCTCTTGGCAGAGCTCATCTTCATCTGAGAAATTCTCCATATACGAGTCATGTGTCACTGTCCCCCTCTCCCTGTGGGGGGCCCTGAGGTCAGGGAGATCCCCAGCCTGGAGCAATGCTTGCAGGTGGCAGGGGATCAGAGGACAGTTGGGCAAAGGGGACCCTGATGGTCACCCTGAGATTCATCTTTGTGTGCAGACAAGGAAGCTGGTGCAAAACAGGGCTGGGGATTTAGCTCAGTGGTTCCGTTGCCCGCCTCGCAAGTGCAACATCCCGAGTTGGATCCCCGGTACAAAAAAAAAAAAAAAAAAAAGGAAGCTGGTGCAGGGAGGTGCAGGGCCAGGTGTGCCGGTGCCTGGCTCCACTGACCCCTTGGCTGTATCTCTCCTTAGAGAGTGCCTTGGGGGTAAGGACTGGGCTTTGTGGAAAAGAGGCTCTGTGTTATAAAAAGGAACCCAGGGGGTGAAAAGTGGGTTTTCCAGGGTCCCTGGGGCAAGGTGACATCAACAGTGACAAGCAGGTCTTGAGGACAGAAGCCTGAGCCATGTGCTCTCAGGGGCCTGGCTCTGAGAGGAGGAGTACCCTAAAGCCACCTGGGTCCATGGTTTCCCAGCTGGGGTGGGGCGGGAGTGGGCAAAGGGCAGGTGAGAAGGTAGGCATGAGACACAGTGGTTCCTGTTGAGTAGGGTCTGGTGGCCTGCATGGTCCTTGTCTGAGGCTGATGTCGCCCTGCCTGACTTCCTGTCCCAGGGAAGTGTCACCACAGACTAGACAAGGTCTCCTATGCTGAATGACACAAGCCACGCTTCGAGGCAACGAACCTGAACTGTCCTCTTCTCCAAACTCACATGGACCTCAGCATTATCAAGGACCAGTTTCCTGCTTCCCTCTGAATACCGGCCATGGCTTTGCAACCAGGCTGGAGAAGATTCTGCCCCACCCCCAGTCCTGGAAAAATCCCAGCGCATTTGGTAATGCAGAGGCCAAACCACGAAGCTCAAACAGTGGGGCAGCTGTCTCCAGCCTAGCCCCAGATAGAACCAGCGGGCCTGGGCAAGAGACCGTGAGAGAAATCCCACCCGGGCTGGGGCACCGGGGCACATGGGCCTTGCGCAGTGCCGGGACCCCAGCTGCCTCTTCTCTGTTGCACGCAGTGTTCTAGTGCTGGGTGGGTGGGCAGAGGCATCAGGGCCTGGTGGTCCCTACCACCAGCTGTATGATCTCAATGCTTTTGTGCTGCAGTTTTCTCATCTCCTAAGTGGGGGCAACCCTTGTCTAAATGGGGAGATACTGGGAGGGCAGCCGGGAGGATGCACAGAGGCCAGAGCCCCCCCCCCCCCCCAGTGGAGACAACAGCCAGTCTGCTGGAGAGGGGTGGGAGAAATTCTGCAAAGCTCAGACAGTGCTTCCTGTCCTCTCCTGGTCCTCCCACCCCTAGATGAGCCCTGTCTCCAAGGCCGTGGGACAGAAATGTTCCAGAAGGGCAGGCTGGGGAAGAAGCGGAGCCTTCTGACAAATGGTCACAAATGCCCGTCGCCTGCAGCTGCTGCCGTCTCCATGACAGAGGCCAACAGCTGAGCTGCTGCCAGGCAGCACTCTCCAGGGACCCCGGGCCAGTGCGGCTCAGCCTGGAACCTCAGAGCTGGAGGGTGGGGTGGCCGCCCACGTGAGGAGAGGACAGGCTGGGGTGGGTACGGAGGGACAAAAGAGGGGCGCACCGACGGTGCTAGGTCAGGGTGTCAGCGTTTTCTGGTAACACTCCTCTCTTGCCTCCGGAGACGCTACCCTTGAACAGCACCTGCCAGGTGGATGTCCCTGCCCGGCCACCCAACAGGCATTTCAGACTTCACAGGGCCCTGACCAACTCTTGTGTCCCACAGACTTGCCTTCCCATGTCAGTAATCACGGCCCACCCAGCTACTCAAGCCCACACCAACAGGTCCTCGGTCACCCTGCCCCTCCACCTGGTCTAGCCACAGGCCCAGGGGCTTTGCCATCTGAGCATCTCCTGCTCAGCTTCCTTGTCTCGGCCCAGCCACCATCGCCCAGGGCCAAGTGCCAGCCATCTCTTGCGGGGTCTGTCTCGGGATGAAGCCACTTCCCTCAATCCCACAGGGCGCCTGCCAGTACCAACTGGGACAGCCCTAAAATGTGCTGACCCATGCCTTCCTTCCCAGATGCCCTGCTCTGCCTGTGTCAGTGGCCTCCCCCAGGTTCTAACGGAGTCAAGCTCCTGCCGTTGCCACCAAGGCCTCACCCCTTGCGCTTCCTCTCCAGCCTCAGCTCTCACTACCCTTCTCTCGCATATCTAACTGCCTGGGCTCTGCTGCTCCGGCTGGGGCTGGCATGCTCTGCAGAGGGACTGGCACCTGGCTGCTGGCTCCTTCCGGCCACAGAGGTCTCAGCTCCCTGGGTCCTGGGAGGCCTTGGTCAAATGTGCCCTCTCCTCCCGCTGCCCCTTCTAAGAGGGGGCGCTGGTTCTTTCAGAGCATCTGCCACTCCGCCTTGCTGGTGTGCTTGTGTGGTGGGTTCCTGTCTGACTCTTCCTCTAGGATGTGAACTGCAAAGGCAGGGCCTGGCACTTGGGAGCTGTTCCATCACTGTGTGAAAGGACCTCGCTCATCCTGCTCAAAGGCTTCACTGAGGCCTCAAGACATTCCTACCCACCTCCAGCACATCCGGCCTGCTCAGCCACAGGCATTGCACTCTCCCACCTCACCCCTGCCAGGCCGAGCCCAGGGCTGCCCTGCCCTGCCCATCTTATCCCAGAAGAATCTGGTGCACTTGCTTCCATGACAGACTGAGGGACTGGAGCACTGAGCCTCCTGCAGTAGTCAGCTCTGCCTAACTACAGTGAAATGCCAGAGGCAATTAACAAGCAGAAGATTTTCTTAGGTCACGGTTCTGGAGGTTCAAGTCCAAGCTGCAGGCCTTATTGCTCTGGGCCCCTGGTGACAATGGTACACTATGATGGGAGTGTACGGAGGAGCGAGACGCTCATATTATAAGCCGGGAAGCAAAGACTGAAAGACCGAGGTCCCCAAATCCCATTCACACGTATGTCCTCCCATAGGGCCTCATCTCCTCCAGATCCCAAGCAGCGCCCAATAACACCACCCGGGGACCAAGTCTATTCCACATGGATTTCGGGGGACACTGTCCATATCTCAACTATCTCATCTCCTCACTAGGAGCCTCCCTCTGAAAAGACCCAGAGGATGCAGCAGTGGGCGCACCCCTCAAAGCTTGGCTTGGGGAGCCCACCATCTCCAGACCTGTATGGCCTACCTTGCCCCAGGAGGCTGTTCTGGGGCCAGCTCCTCCCACAGCTCCCCCAGGTGGCTCCCAGCCTGTGGCTGTGGCAAGGGGAAGGGAGCAGAGGTGGGGGCCACACCTGCTTCACTCCATGGTCATCTAGGGAGGACATACCTTGTCACAAAGCCCCAGGAAGAGAGGAATAATAGCCACTGTATTACTAGGCTAGGGCACCCCTTCATAGGTGCCAGGCACTGCGTGAACCTGCTTGGACTGGAGGACACGAATAGCAGCTTCTGTGCGTCTTGGGTGCTCACCAGGTTCAATGCATTATCCTGGGCATCCAAGGGGGCAAGTCTGGGTAGTGCAGCAGGCCTGCCTTGCAGAGCTGTGAAGCCAAACAGGATGCCAGTATCTCCTGAGTCAAGAAAGTGGGGAGGGAGAAAAGAGGGCCCGGTTTTCACTGCAACCCCAAATCCATGGCAGGATCTGCACGGGCAGCTGGTTTCCACGTGAGGCTTCCTGCTGGGTCCTCACACGGCCTGGGTGGGGTAGAAGACTATTAGCCCCTTGTAGAGAAGAGGAGTCTGCGGTTCAGAGAGGACCCACAGTGCCAAGCAATCACACAGCTGACCAGGAAGGAGGAATGGGGGCTTTCCATCCAGAAGCATCAGCTTCCACAGCCTGAGATTCCCCTCACCACTCTGCCTGCTGGTGCCCGTCCCTGCCCAGGGGAGGCCTGGCAGATGGCTGCCTTACAGGGCTGCTGCGTCATCGCTTCTCTGCTGAGCCCCAGCCCGGCTTGAGCTGCCTGCCTGGCTCCCAAGTACCAAGTCAATAATGGAGCACAGCTTGCAAGCATTACACATCTGCCCGTGTTCTGAATACCTATATTAAAGTGCGGTTCATCATGGGACAATGGCCTGGAAAGTGCTTGCGGACAAGGAGAGGAGGGGTGGGCGGGAACCTGCAGGGGGTCTAGGAGGGTTCAGGGTTAATGGGGGGCCTCCTTACTTGTGCAGATGAAGTGGGTTCTCTTGTGCTGCCATAACCTAGGGAAGAGCAGGAGGGAAGTGGCCAGGACTTCAGGAAGGGCTCCTTACTCAGTGGCAGTGAAGTTACTGGTCTCAACTGGGGCTACAGAGCCTCACCCTCTGGGGCCTTCAGCTGCTCCCCCTACTTCCAGGTCTTGGTTCCATGCTGGGGCAGGAACAGCTTCCGCCACTTCCCCTTAATGCTGTCTTGCCACCGAAATTTGCCTCTTTGGGGCAGCCTCAGAGACCAAGGCTGAGTCCCTTGCTGGTGCCAGGGGCAGTGCTCTGGGTAGCATCTGCCTGGTCTTGACTGCATGACACTCGCTAGGCTACTGAGAGGGTTCGTGTCACTGTTCCTTCAACCACCAACAGTGGCCAAGTATCACCAGGTGCCAGGCTCCAGCCCTGGATGGCTGATAGCCTCAGAGGGGGCCAGAGTGGAAGGTGCTCTTCTGAGCCCTGCTAGGCATCCCCTTAGGGCCCCCTGCTCAAGGGCAGGTGGGAGGATGAAGGCACCTCAGGCCATGTGGGTGCCTTGGGCTCTGGGTGACTCTAATCAACCAGTCACCCCTATGGCCAATGGGCAGGGTGGGCAGAGTTTTCCACCCTACCCTGGGTCGTGGGAAGGGGACCGCATGCTGCTTTTCCTCCAGGGACTGGACAGATAACCCAGGCAAAGCCAAGCTTTGGTTTGGAGGACGAGACCTCCCTGTGGCTCTTACTGGGGCTGTATGCAGAGCAGAAGGGCCATTGCACAGCCATGGCTCGCCTCACTTCACTGGCTCCTGGGGTTGTGAGGCTTCTGCTGGGGCCCTGGAGCGGAGCATGAGGAGCCTGTGTTGGAGCGGAAGGAGTGCAGGCAGTGCCTCACAGGACACCACAGGTCAAGAAGCTGGGGATAGGCAGAAGAGTGGGTCCTAGAGGGCAGGGGCCCAACTGCATGGTACCCTTCTCAAGGGACAAGAATTCTGAATTTGTGCCACACAGCTTCATGGAAGACTTTTCCCCATGATCCCACTTCCTTGTACACTCTGAGAGCAGGACCAGCAAAGCTGCTAAGGCCAAACATGGTGTTCAGACTGTCAGCTCATTCCTCCCAGGTCCCCTGGCCACGTGCTTGGGACACTCATGCTGTGTCACCCAGTAAGGGCACACTGACATCTCTTGGTCCCTGGCTGCCTGTGACTGTCACAACTCTGAGTGTGGAGGCATGGGTGGCTGGGGAGGGAGCAGTGCCTACTGGTGCCCTCCTCCTTAGCCTTTTTTAGGGAGTGACAAAAGACAGAAGCAGTGAGACCCCTGACTCCGGCGGGGATGTGTAGGGAGGAAGAGAGCAGTGAAAATCCCCGAATGCCTGCAGGGTGCTGGAAGGGCACCAGAAGGACTCAGGGAACATTAAGGAAAAGTGGGGATGTGCGGTCATTTCCTCCCAGGAGTCTCTGACATTCCTGACTGTCATGATCAACAAAGTCACCACACCACAAAGGCCAGCAGCTAAATGCAGAAGAGCTGGCTTGGCAGGTGGGGAGAGACTTGAGTCCACACTCCCTGGGCAGAAAAAGCTGGCAGTGCTGAGCTGGGCACACCCACCTGTTGCCTGCAGCCTCTCCTAGGTGCTATTAATACCACCTGTTCCTGCAGCAGCCCTCATGTGGCCCTCGGTGCTGACTGGCCCACAACAGGCAGAAAACTCAGAGCGAGCCTCAGCTGGCAAGTCCCAGGCGGGCTCCCAGCTCTGAAATTCTCCCCTTGATCCTGTCCTGCCATCCTCAGCGCAATCACCAGGCCTGGTTCTTGTGAGCTGTGCCTCGCTAGGGCCACTTTCGGGGTGGGGGGTTGGATGATTTCTTGGGTACCTCCTGTTGGGCTGGGGCATGTGGACAGCTCCAGTTCATACCGGAAGGTCTGTCTGGCATCTCCTCAAGTTGCCCAAGCTCAGCAGAAGCCTCCAGTCCCTAAACACAGATCCGGCTAATTCTTTATGCTCTGCTTCTCTGCTTTCTGGCATCGTCAGGATGACCGGGCGCCCTGTCTCCCACCCAGGCTGACTCAATTCTGCCTCATGGTGTGGGCTGGGTTCCATCTGCAAGCCTGGCTCTTTGGAGGGTGAAGGGTGTGATTTCATGCTGGGGGCCGGGGCTCTAGCGGGTGATGGGGCAGGTACTCCTGGCTCAAGGATTCTCCCAGAGGTTGGTGTAGACTCCTCTACCTGTGCAAGGCCTCAGGCTGGGCAAGTGGGCAGGAAAGCAACAAGCTGCAGGTGCCTGGTGGCCATCAGTCCTGAGGACAGGGCTGGGTCATTCCGTCTCCCCTTCCACCCTGGCTTCCTGGCTCAGTCTCCTTCCCTTCTCCCTCTGGCCCATAGGTCTCCTTCCTCTGTTTCCATTCCCAGCCAGTCCAACACATGCAGAGGCGAGCTCTCATTTCCTCTGTACTGGCTACTAGTTGATGTGTATGTCTCCGTCAGTGATCTGAAGTTGAGGGTGCTTTCCTAGGAGATGCCTGGTGTCTCTTAGCCAACAGCCCCAGAGTATGACCTACTATCAAGGCTAGAAATGAGGGCTGCTCCCTGCTGTGTCCCTGACTGACAGCTGAGCTCCTGTGGGAATTTCAAGAGAGGAAGCAGCTTTTGGGTCATCAGAACCCTTGGGTGGCAGAAGGAGCAACCTTCCATCTGAGGTTCAGAAAGGCCCAGTTTCACAGCGTCCGGCCCCTCCCCCATACTCCCTCCCCTTCCAACTCTCTGCTTCCCCAGTACGAAAACTGTAAATCTGTTTTATTTATTTCAATCAATCCTTGCTAGTGTGCCCCTCAGGGCAAAGGCAGCCATGGTAACCCTGCCAACTCATGCCTTAAAAATTCATTGTGTTTAATGCAGTTGATGCGTCTGATACACTTATAAGTTTCTTAGGGGTGTGGGGGTGGGAGGAGGAGGAAGAACAGGAGGCCACATGAGGGTTTGCTTTTCTGAGTCTTGCGGGGAGTTAGTGGAAAGGGAACGACAAACGATGGGGACAAGGTGAGGAAGAAAGGGGCCTTTTGTCCTCTAAGATGTCTGTGCCCCTGTCCAGGAGAAGCTCCTGCCAGGCTGAGATGCTTGGTGGGCTCATCTAGAGGCTTCCAGGGAAAGACTCATCGGGGCAGAGAATCAGGTGGGCTCCCTGAGGCAGCCAGGCCTCACTCCAGGTTTAGGGTTTGCTCTAGGGATTGAGCCGAGAGCAAGGGAGAACAGGAGAGGCGATTTTTGCTTCCTCTGCTCCCCAGCCAGCCCTGCATGGCCAGGGCTCCACCTTTTCCCCAGGACGGAAATCATCTTGTGCCTGGCCTGGGTCTTGCTGGGCTTTATGTTCCATGTGCTCTCATCACCAGGCCTGGCCTGTAACCCACTGCCCATCCACTCTAGCACCCCCTCCTTCTTGGGGAGCCCCAGCCCCTCCTGCTCCCAGGTGGCTAGTTCCCACTGTGCCTTCCTAAAGCTGTGCCTGGCCCCTCAAGTTCCAGACCTGCCCCTTCTGGGCCTACAGCAGTGATGGCAAACTTCTGAGAAATATGTGCCCAAACTGCACCCAAAACCCACTTATTTCCTGCGAAGTGTCAACACTGCAATTACACCTGAATACTGAGATTTTAGAAGGAACAACTCACACATTAACATCTTTTGTATTACAAGAAAAACAAATCACACATGCTATAGGTTCACCACCACTGGCCTAGACCTTGATCTTCCCATGGCCCAAGCCTGGGGCCCTGTGGGAGTGGGGAGATGGACACGCATGGAACCAAACGTCAGTGGCCAGGAAGGGCCACAGTTGCTTGGTCACCTTAGTTGTGGAGTTTGGCGGCACATGGAGCTGCACACTAAGGGGCCAAGGGAGGCAAGTGAATTTTGAATGGGTTACTGGGCCTCTTGTGAGCTGTCTGGTTTGGGCTGGTACACTTTCAGAAGTGTGAAAGGAAATCAGAAGGTGTCTGACACAATGAGGTCTGGGTTTGTGTCTCAGAAAAGAGGCTGCATATGGAGATACCCCAGAATGTGGCCGGGGTTCAACCCTTGTGCTGGAGGCTCTTGGACTGGCTGAACTGGGAAGACTGGGGACTCAGTTGAGATGGGTTCTGGCACTGGAGGAAGGGACAGCAGAGGCAGGACAAGGGTGGTGAACAAACAGTGCATGTGGCAGGAGCAGGGTGGGTCTGGCCCCGGACTGGAGGCCATCACAGTCCAGACTGAAGCCCTTGGAATGGAGGCCCACTGCCTGAGTGCTTCAGTTTCATCTTCTGAATCCTCAGAGCAAACGAAAACAAAGGGACAGGTTGCTAAAGGAAATCCTGTTGTCTCTATGACAATCGACTCCAAGAAGTGCTAGGATCCACCCAAGCCCTGAATCACCGCTTCCTTCCTAATAGCGGCCATAGATAACAGACCATCAGGCATGTCCTGTACGTAGAATCCTTGCAACACAGAACAGGTGGTGCTGAAGCCCAGGCCCTTTCTAAGACAATGCAAAAGCAGCCCACATCAGAGGCCTTGTTTAGGTCCCTGTCACGCTGCCCCAGCAGCCGACTTCTCAGCAGCTGCCTGGCCATATACCTACTCGCAGGCTCTAGGGCCCCTCTGCTGGACTCACCTCATGACTTGGGCATACTTTTCTACGAAGACATCATTGGAGCTGTCTTTTTTTGCAGGGCTGGGGATTGGACCTAGGACCTTGTGCAAATGCTCTACCACTGCACTACCCCCAGCCCTTGCACAAGGGCCTTCTGACCCCCCCCCCCGCCGAGCCTGAGTTTCTCCAGAAGCTCCCTGTGGCTCCAAGGCAGCATATTTACAAACTAGCTCCTTCCACCCCACTCTCCAGCTGAGGCCACTTCTGTGGGTGGCAGACATTGACCATCTCTGGCCAGGACAATGCTGGCCTGTGGTCCACACTCCACAGGGACAGAAGGGAAGCAGGGTTTGGAAACTGCATCCTCAACTCACAGCCAGGACCCAAACAGACACGGGGAGAGGGTCACAGGGGTGGCTCCCAACAGCAGGTTCCCAGAAACCTCTCAGGGGCAGTAGCTCCCAAGTGTGGGTCTCAGGCCAGCGGCTGCCTGAGGTCCAGGGTGGGGCATTTTAATATAATGATTTCTGGTGCCCAGGGGGACGTGGTCAAAGCTGATGCTCTGACTCCAGGGCCGATACTGCCAGGGAAACTGCACCCCTGAGCCCTGACTGCCCTGGAGTCTCCTTGGTGACCATGAGAGAACCACTGATGTAACCTCTCCCTCCCTTTGAAGCCCTTTGGGCTATGGCTCGAAGCAGGCTTTCCTCTGGAGGCCGTGCTGAGCCTGTGAAGAGCTTGGCACAGCCTGCCACGCTGCTTCTTGCCCCCAGACCTGCCTACCCTCCGAGTCCCTGCCATCTTCTAGCCAGGCCTATGTGCTTCACACCTCCTCACAGACAGGAAGAAACTGAAGCCCAGGTCTAAGGCCACACTGCCAGGGACACAATGGGTCAGAGCTCAGGTGCTGACCCAGAGTTCATGTCCCCTTTAGGCCAGACGGTCTCACATGGTGTGGCACCTGCAGAAGGACACAGAGCTCCACACCCAGGCCCAGTCTCTCTTCCCACCCATCCAGGGGCTACCCACCATGGTGTGCGAAGGCCCAGGGCAGAGATCCCCTGCGTCCTGGCATGTGACCTCATTCTGGCTCCTCTGAGGTGGAGTCTATCTTGGGCCAGGGAAGGGAGAGGCACCCCTGTGTCTCTGCCACTTCCCTTTACACTATGGCATGGCCTTTTGGGAAACAGGGTGGGTGAGTAATAGCCCTGCCTAGAGTCGCCTGGTGGGGCTGCTGTTTCTACCCACTGGAGTACCCCCCAGACCCAAATGTCTTCTTGTTACTACCGCTGTTCATATTTTCCTCTACTTCATCCAATTATTCCCAAATTTGTCACTTTGTTCCAGTCCGAGGGTGCACTCCTCCACTGTTTACACAACTACAAACATTTACAGATGGCCAGCGCTCCTTCTACCTTAGTCAGCATGGCGATGTGGGACGCCCCTGCCCCTCTGTCCTGACAGCGTGAGCCTAACTTGGGTGAGCAGCCCCAACATGCAGTGAGTCACGCCCTGAAGTGAGAATGCTTCCCTCTCCCAAACTATTTCCTGAAGTGGGCTGTCCTTGTGGCTGTGGGACCCGGTAATGTCGGGTATCCACTGAGAGCTCACATTCCTGAGACAATCTTCCTCCAGAGGACTTAGTGTGCTCGGAGGGTGTTCCAACCAGGGGCTGCCATTTTGATTTCTGTTGGTACCTCTGGTTGCATCAGTGTCCTCAGCCACCAGGACTGCACACTAACCTTCTTGAACTAGGGGATCCCCAAGCCACAAATGGCGCCCAAGCCCAACTGTATGCTAGTCACCTAAGGACTACATGGAGAAACCTCCTCCTTCAGAGGTGAGCGCTATGCATTTTTCAGCTTCCCGAGGCGGCCTCAGGCCTGCTGCCCCAAACTGCCTCACCAGGGGCGAGGGGTGTGGGTGGCGGTGATGCCAGGCTGAGTGGAAACGGAAGGGGTTTACCAGCAGTTTCAGAGATACGTAGCCACAGAGCTGGGGCTCAGCCAAGCTTGGGGATCCAGGCAGAGGCCCCAGGTGACTGTCTTCTCACCGCTCTGCTTTCACCTCCTCAGACCCTGCACCCAGGTTCTGCCCGGCGTTTCACCCTCCACTCCCCTGCTGGTCTCTGCCCACCACGCACACCCCTCACCTCCTCCTCCTCACACACCAAAGGAAAAAGAGACCCACTCTTAGATGAGACCTGTGCCTGCCCGGGACCCTCCCTGGCGCCCTGACCTTTGGCGCCAGCTTCCTCTGGCAGCCTCGTGACTGGTCTCACCTCCCTGCGGCCTCAGCCTCCCTGGGGAGGAGGCTCAGCTCTCCAGCTGCTGTTTGGCATCTGCCAGTCCTGCCTTTCTAGCTGTGTGTGACATCTATAGATGATGACAGCCCCCCCAATTAGCAGCTAAAGTGACCAGGGCCTTTCTGGTCCTCACATCTTTAGTCTGAGGGTTTTGTGATATTTTATGAACTGAGCTGGTTTTCGGTAGCTCTTCACAAGTGCCCACTTAAAGGGCACCGAGATACACGGCTGAAAACAGAAGGGGAAGTTAGACACTAATCCTCACTACTGGCGACAAAAGAGCAGACATCAGAGCGGCCGCACTGCACAGCCTTCTGCAACACAGGGCTGGGAGGTGTGGGGCAGAGCCACAGCAGGTGTGGGGGCACAAAGGCAGCATGAAGGGAACAGCTTCAGGTATTCACGGCCAAATAGGGAGGTCTCTTATTTTCACCCTCCCCCACTGCCTGCCAGGGGGCTAGAAAAATTCCTTTTGTGATCAGTCATTTTCAGGGAATTTTAAGATGCATGAAACAGGCTTTTCATCCAAATGTTCCTTGGCAGCCCAGGAAATCTTCACCGGATTAAATGTGTGAGAATGAGAATGAACCCCAGATGTGAGGCATCCTTGGAAATCACCCTGGGGGATGAGTCCCAGGACTCAGTCCCAGACCAGGATCGCCACCCCCCTAACCCCCGGCAGGGCTTGTCCTTGGCAGGAGAGACCGCTTCCCTGCACCCCAGGACCATGCCATTGGCCCCTGGAGCACAGAAACCAGGTGGCCACATATAGAGAAGGATGGGGAGGGGGCCTGTGCGCCTGAGCTACCGTACTCTGGCCCGGAAAGTAGAGGGCAGTGTCTGACTTGGAGATGTGTCTTGTCCAGGGAGGGTGAGGGGGAGCCAAGGCAGGCTGCGGGCCGATCCGAGTCTGGGTCACTGCTAGGGACACAGCCACACCAGGCCCTGTGTTTACAGATGTGCAGAAAAGGTTCTGGAGGGAAATTCATGAAGCTGAGGAGGCTCGTTCTGGAGGAGGAAGTGGTGGTAGTCTTCTGCACACTACACTATACTCTGCATTATTCCCATTTTACATGGTTATTTCTGTTTTATATGGTTTCAGTATTTTTAAACCATGCCACGAAAGTATGCAGAATCCTATACATCCGAGGTCATCTGGACGCCCTCACGGGCACTGACAGTGGCACAGCCCGGAGCAGGGCTGGGGGGAGGTGGCGCCTCCCCAGCAGGAGGTGGGGCTCTGCCAGTGGTGTGGTGGCACAGCTCCCCTCTCCCGAGAGAGGGGCTGCTGCAGATTTAACAATGGAAACATGCATTTTACAAATGAGAGGATCAACAGCCGGGAAATGGTATTTTTAGCTACTGTGGCTCTTTGCTTCAAAGGCGTATGTTTCATCTAAAACCAGGCAAACCTCCTACAAAGTCTGCCTGTTTGCAAGGAGTGATTAGCATAACACGAGTAGGAAAAAAAGGCCTGGCTCCACTCTGAGGCAGGAGTGCCTACTACAGGGGGAGGCTTTCTCCTGAAATAGAAGTGCCAGATGAGAGAAGTCTTATCAATGGTGACGAAGCCCCCGTTCACTTGGAGCAGAAGTGCTGCCTTGCACTAATGGCCTGGCTATTATGGGTGCGATGTTGCCACTAGCAGAGTGAGATCTGGGAGTGTAAACAAAACCAGGGCTCTGCCCTTGTGGGTGCTCTTTAAATATCACTTGTGCTTCATGTAATTGTCTTCTTCCAATTTTAAGTACAAAGGGTTTTGGGGTTGTCTACATACATGTCTTTTCTGAGGGGCAGGGCAAAGCCAGTCAAGGTGAACAAGAGGGATGGAGGGCAGGTGGGGACAATCATAGCACAAGGTCTCAGGTGGTGACGATGTCCCCCTCCAAGGCCACACTGCTGCCCATTGGATGGCAGTGCCCCTGGCCACTCCCACCCGCCTGGCCTCTCTTCTCCCAGCTGTGTGCTTGGCCTGCACCCTCAATGGCTCTTTTCCTGCCTGGACAGAAACCCATCCCTGGCTCTGGAAGAGGACCCTGGATCGTGAAGACAGCCTGGGGCTCTCCTAACACCACAAGCAAGGCTGTGACCTTCCAGAGCGAGAGCGGTCACTACAGATATGCATCTCTGGGGCAGCACTGAAGACAGATAACACCTGGCAGCTGCTCCAGGCCTCTGGCTGTCACACCAGGCCCAGGGCCCCATCTGGATGGGAGGGAGACCTGGGGCTGTGGGGGTGGGGAGCAGAAAGTGGCAGTGGGTGTGCCATCTATTTTAGGCATCACCAGCAGAATGAGAAGACTCCAGGCCCAGGCATTTCTCCATCACCTCTCACCCTTGGGGTTCCCCCCAGGGGAAAGAGCACAGATAGGTTTTGCAGCAGAGGGTCAGGGGATGGAAATGCTTGCAGATGGGAAACACAGCTGAAGACCTCAGAAAGCAATTACCATGCTACTGGGGGGCCTGGGAGAAGCAGAAGGAGCCAGATTGGGCAGTTGCTCAGGCTTCAAGGGCAGGAAGGAAGGCAGGAAGGAAGGGAATTCCAGGACTCTGCCAACTGTTAGAGCCGGGGCTCCCAACAGAGGTGGACGGGGGTCTCCTTCTGGACAGGGGAGGCAAGACTTCATCCATCATGGAGAGAGGGGCTCAGCCCAGGTGGGAAGAAGCAAAAGCTGGCTTTACTCTACTCAGGAGAGACAGGAGATTCAAGTCAGCTGAGTGCTCAGGGCCTGGAATGAACTGCGGAAGCCAGCATCCCTTGAAGAGCCAAACAAGCAAAGGGAAGTGACGAGTGGAGTGGATTTAAACTTACTCCCAGCAGCACAGAATCTTGCAGAATGATGCAGCAGCAAGATCCCTTGCCAAGCAAGCTGTCTGAGTCAGCTCCTTAAGGGGTCTTAAGAGATCTAAGTAGCCTTTGGGGTCTTAAGAGGCTATGGGCAGGGGAGGGGTTAAAGGCCACAGCTGTGCCAGCGACTGAGTGAGGGTCTCACCCCAATTTACTTCAATCCTCCCTTGGTGGGCTCTGGACTGCACTTCCTTTCCAGCTCACTGGAAGCTCTGGGGGCTGCTGGGAAGCTAGTCCCTCTGGCACAGCCTCCGTACACCTACAGCCTGTGCAAAGGCTCCAGGTGGCCACCCGTCAGTAGCTTCACCTCTCAGGGACTGTGCACCCTACCCAGGTGGACAGTGCTTTCTGAACCTACCACAGGGCTACTTGTGAGGCAACCAGGGCCAGGTCCCCCTGCCACCTTACAGCCACGCAGCAAGCCTCACAGAGGGCTTGAGATCCACCTCTGGACTCCTGGGAAGATGGCCTGCAGTGCCAGAGACGCTGTCCCTTCCCTGCCCCCAGCTCATTTCCACTGATCTTTTGTGGCAGCTTAGACATCATCTCTCTCCAGAAGCTTTCCTGGACCCTTCCACTGGGCTGGGCACCCTGCCCCCACCCCATCTGCTCCCACAGAGCTTCACCATGCCGCGATGCTGCCACTGGGATCTTGACAAACCCGAGCTCTGCCCACGGTGGTGTCCCCACTGGTGGGCACTGGGTCCAACACTGGTGGACGCACGTCAGGTCTGCTCAGTGACAAATGGCTGCTCGGTGCTCCCCGGGCTAGCACAGCGGCAGTGCCCTTCTGGGTGCCAGGCGGAGGCTCTTCTCTGTCCTTGCAGGGAGGATGGTGAGCACTCGCCTCCAGCAGTTCCATTCTCAGACGCAAGGCTCTTGCCCAGCCTGACAGCTGTGGCCTAATTTCCAGGGCTATCACCGGACTCCTTATTTTTACCCACTTGGTATTTTTCATTACTGATGTGGGGGGCGGCGAGGGACTGGAGATGGGGGAGGGTGTGGACAAATGGAAGACACAAATGCTATGGGGCCGCTGTCAGGGTGCTGGGGGAGGGACAAGCCAGGCTGGAAAGGGATGGGGGTAGGGGTGGGAACAGAGATGGATCCAAGGGGGAAAAAAAAATCCCAAATCCCACTTCTTGATTTTCCTCAGTAAGCATTTTTGACAAGGTCACAAATGCACTGGCTCTATAGATTGTTGGCTCTAGACCACATTTCAGGCAGCCTTTAAAAGCCAATTCTTGGCATAGCTTCAGCAGAGCCCGAGGAGAGGGAAAACTAGGGCACTTTTATGCTCTGAGAAAACATCGGATCCAGGTCACAGCTTCCTGGCTGCCCAGAAGCGGTGGGGCACCCCTCCTCTGGGCCTGAACCTGAGCACCCCCAGCCCCGCATTTCCTTCCAAGCAGGAACTGTGAGGCTGGGTCACACACTTCTTTCTTGTCACCTGTCTTCCTGTCTCTCTAGACTGCAACCTTGGTGCAGGCAGGAACCACAGCCATCTGTCCCTATGTGCCCAGGGCTGGCATGGCGCCTGGCACACCTCAGAATGGACGTAAGGGAACCCTGGATCCCCGCCCCAGCTAGGTGATCTCTCTTTTTATAAACTCCCCAGCATTCAGCCACCTAAAATGCTCCTGTCACACCGGAAATGCCTCCTCTCGGGATGATGGAGGCTGCTGGCTCAGTGCACAGTGGGCAGTTGGGGAAAACGAGGGCTCAGTTTCCTCTTGCATTTAAGAACTCAGGAGATCCTTAAGGCCCCTCCTGGCTGCCATCTGCCTGAGACTGTCCTCATCTCTCTTCAATCATGGCCCCGTGGCAACCACCTGGGGACCCATGTCTGAAGATGGGATTGAGTGGACCCTGCTGGGAGGTGCTGGGCTATGTCCACCCCTAGTGCCACATAGCACAAGGGAAGAAGCCCTGTTCTGCCAACGCTGACACCTCTAGTCTCAGGCAAGCACAGTGCTGCTGATGGAGGGAAGCCACACAGGAGCGATTAGCTGGGAGGCCTGTGGGATTCCTCGTGTGCCGCCCACACTCCATCGGCCTGGTCCTCACTGCCTGCTCCCAGCCGGTCTCTGAGAAGGGTGCTGAGTCACAGACCTCCCTTCACCCTCCCCTGCCCCTGGAGGGATGGAGGATGTAGCTGCTGGGAGGTGAGGGAGACACTCCTTCTGCCAGCGCCGAAATGGCCCTTGTGGGGCCTACTTCCCACTTTCCGGCAGTCAGCGTTAGAACCCAGAGCACAAGGGCACGCTCATTCAGTCTCCCCCCCAGTGTCCGCTACCTTGGATTCTAATTCTGCAAGCAACTGCTTCTCTGCCTGTACCTGAAGGTGGGCACAGGACCTCCTGCACCAAAAGTGGGCACAGTTGGGTCTATTACAGTCGGGCATCACACAGCCAGGCCTTTTCTGACCACCCTGAAGGCTGTGATGAGACTCAAGCCCAGGACAGTTGCTGAAGGGTGGGGTGCTGAGAGGAGTGAGCCTCCGTGCCACTTCGCAAGTGGGCCGTGCAAGAATGGGGCTGACAGGAGCAAAGGGAGAGAACTGTGCAGGAGGGGAGAGGGAGGCCAAGTCCTGATGAGAGCGGGGGCCTGATCTATTTATCTATCCATCCATCCATCCATCCATCCATCCATCCATCCATTTCATACTCCGTAGCCCAGGCTGGCCTCGAACTTGAGGTGATCCTCCTGCCTCAGCCTCCCAACTTCTGGGATTACAGGCATGCGCCACCACACCTGGCTCACCTTTTTTAAAAAAACATGAGGTTGAGAATTAGTTTTCTGTCCTGTGCCATCTGGTGTGTGGAATGGGCAGGCCTGAACAAGTGCAGGGTCAGCAGGTGGGGAGGGGGATGCAGTGGAAGGAAGGATGCTGGGATTCCAGTCTATGTTTAATGCAGACTCTACGGCTTTCTCCCTCACCCTCCTCTAGAAAACAAGAGAAGCTGAATCAACCCCAGAACATCTGCTTTCCAAGAGGTGAGTAGAGGGAGCAGCAGAGGTGGCCAGGGAGGCCAGGCCCAGCTGTGTGACAACCCTCACGCCTCCTGGGCCTCCCTATGCTCAAAATGAGAGGAGAGAGGGCCCTGCTCCCTGGGCAGCTCCCCTCTTGGCTGCTCCTGATGATGCACAGTAGCTATGTACCAGGCTCTTTCTGTATGTTTTGTTGTTTATTCCTCACAAACAGCAGGAGGACACAGTGATGGCCCTTGCCTTCATTTTTCATTTAAGAAAACAGTGCTCAAGGCTGAGGGTGTGGCTCAGTGGCAGGGCATTTGCCTAGCATGCACAAGGCCCTGGGTTCCATCTCCGGCACTGGCAAAAATGAAACATATAATGCCTTCAAGGCCCTAAGTTCAACCCCCAGAATCCCCTTCCCTGCAAAAAGTACAGAAAGAAATAAAGAAAGGAAACTGCTCAGGAAGGCAGCCATGGGGTAGCCCTGTCTGGACTGCCTGGTGTCATGGGAAGAGCAGTCCCTTTCCCTACTCTATGTGGGATCTGTTAGGGCTGTCAGCCACTCACAGGACCCACAGTCCCAACCCTGCCACTGCCACCCCCACCAGGGATGTGTGACCTCTCTGGGACAGTCAGAGCTTCCCTGTGGACCACAACCTACAGAGATGTGAGTCACCTGAGGTGGTGGCCATGTCTCTGATTTAGAAGAGACCAAAACAACAAGGCTGACAAATTACAGTGGCACCTCAGTTTGTGAACTTAACTCGTTTTACAATTTGGGGGAAGATGGCCGTGTTTGTGTTTGTGTGGGGAAGATGGCCACGGTCATGTCTGTCACCCACTGCAGAGTTTGCAAATCGAGGTATTTCTCTGCATGGTCCTCAAGACTCTGTCCAGAGCTAAGAAATAACAATTCTGGGTTTCAGGAATTGTGCTCAGTGCCCAGCTCACTGGGAATGCTTAACAAACATCAACTGGGAACAGGCAATTCCAGGACATGGCCCCAGGAGCTTCTAAGTCCCTGAAAAAGCGTGCACGCGCACGCACACACACACACCAACAACTGCAAAGAAAAAGTGACCACCTGGACTACATTAAAAACCAATGGAGGGCCGGGGATTTAGCTCAGTGGTTCCACCACCTGCTTTGCAAGCACAAGGACCTGAGTTTGATCCCTAGTACAAAAAAAAAAAAAAAAAAAAAAAAAAATCAATGGACACCACGAAGAGTGATAATAAGGCAAACCACAGAGAAGATTATTACAATATATTCAGTGAGGAAGACCTGAATCCAACATATACAAAAAACTTCCACAAATCAGTAAGAAAAATACTGAAACTCCAATGAGAAAATAACAAAAACAGGCTTGTCACAAAGGATATCCAAAAGGCAAAGAAGCTATGAAAAGCCGTCCAACTTCATTAAGTCTTCAGGGAAATGTGAATTAAAACTACACACCTACGAGTATGGCTGAAATTGAAGACTGACAATACCAAGTGTTGAGGTGGATGTGGAGCACCTGGAACGCTCTTGCCTTCCTAATGGGAGTGGAAGTTGGTACAAGCAACTTGGACAGCATCTCCCAGACTTATGGCTGTAATATCCACTTGCCAGTCCCACAATTCCTAGCATGTACCATACAGAAATGTGTCTATGTGTAAAAATGCAAGAGAACGTTCATAGCAGCATTATTCATAATACAACCAGCCTGAAAACAACTCACATAGCCACCTATGCCTGAATGGATAAATAAATCATTGCATCTTCATAAAGTAGATTCTTCCACGGAAATGTGAACTAGGGCTACAACTAACAGAGGAATCTCACAAACACAACGTGGACCAAAAGAAGCCAGATTTGTGAAAGAGCACAAACTGTATGATTGCATGTATGGAAAGTTCAAAACCAGGTACAAGGAACCTAGGAGGAGCACTAGAAGTCAGGACAGGGTGACCTGGGAGAGGATTGGGGGTAGACAGCTGGAGGAGACAGAAGGGGCCTCCTGGGGCCAGAAATGTTTTATTTTTAGATTTGAGCACTCATTCTATGGGTGTGACAATTAGTGAAAATTAGCTGAGCCACTCATGATTTGTGTACACTACTCATTAAATTTATACTCACAAGAGGCACAGTGGCACAGAGGGAGGAAAGGCTGCCATGCCTCCCTCATCTGTGGCACTAAAACAGAAAGCACACTGTGGTTAAGACAGGGAGGTGGGTTGGGCATGGTGGTGCATGCCTGTAATTCCAGCACTCTGGGAGGGTGAGGCGGGAGGGCTGCAAGTTCAAATCTGCTTGGGCAGCTTAGTAGATCCTATCTCAAAATAAAAATTAAAAAAAAGGGTTGAGGATGTAGCTCAGTGCAAAGGCCTTGGTTTCAATTTCTAGTACCACTACCAGAAGGAGAAAAAAAAAAATGGAGGTGGCTTTACCAAAGAGATGACAAAACCAAGTTGAAATCAAGTCAAGTCTCAAGTCAGAACTCCTGGGCACACAATGGAGCCTGCAAAGCAGGTTCTCTGAAGCAGTCAGAAGGGCCAGGTGTCCTTTCTTTGCCTGGGAAGGACTGGATATGGGAGCAGCAGTCTGGGGTCAGAAGGGATTACCCAAGGCCATAAGTTTACGGATGGCCAGAGGTGAAGAGCAGACACAAGGCCAGCCGGAGCTGGGGTGGGCGACTGCAGCCCATGACCAGTGCTGGGTCGAATCGCTCCTCCTCAGGGAGTAGCCAGAGAGATGGCATCTTAGCCCTTGAGGAAGAAGCTTCCAGAAGGCAGGAGTGAGCACCCAGGCTCAACCACACCTGTGGAGGGCTAGGAAAAAACAACAGCTGCCCTGAGTTACTTGAATCTGTCTCAGCTTGGCTTCAGAACAAGCAGAGCCAACATGGAGGAGACGTGCGAGTGTGCTCAGCCAGGAGGGAATCAGATCAGCCGGAAGGCGGGGGTGAGCATGTCCTCTTGCACAAGAGTCAGAGGGAGGCTCTGACCGAGAGAGGCATTTACTGTCAAAGCGCCAGCGAGGCCTGAGGAGATAGTGGTGCAAGCAAGATGGAGACCAGAAGTGGGCTTCGACAGTGACAGGCCAAGGAGGAGGAAGGGAAGGACACACGGATCTCCTCAGTGTTCCACACTGCCGGGAGGAACCAGGCCAGGCTGACTGCTCTGCAGGGGGCTGGGTAAGGCCCTGGGGCCAGTCTCGCTGCCCTGGCCATCACTTTCCCTTCCTCACACAAGACCTGGGCGGGGGGGGGGGGGCACAGCTCGGGGGTATCGGGTGGCTGTTGAGCTGGGGCAAATGCTGTGCTGTTATAGAGACATCCAGAGTTGAGACAACAACAATGACAACAGGAACAGACCCAAAGCCTCTATCCTCGTGACTGGAAAAGCAGTAAACTTTTATGGAAAGTTCCACTGTCCACTTCAGATTCCAAGGGCCTCCTTGTGGGCTGGCCAAGCCTGGGTGGCAAGAGGCATTTGGCCTGTACAGCATCCTTCCCTGTGGTATCACGGTTCCCCCAGGCCAGGTCCCTCCAAGAGCCACCATTTCCCATGCTCCACGACGGGGCCTCTCCTATGTGGAAGGGGCAGCTGGTCTGGGGTCTTTCACAAATGCCCATGTATTGTGATTATTTGTTTGGAAACAGGGTCTTGTTATGTAGTTCAGGCTGGCCATGAACTCATTATGTGGCCCTAGTTGGCCTTGAACTTGTGGTGATCCTCCTGCCTCAGCCTCCTGAGTTGGGATCACAGGTGTGTGAGACCCCGCCCAGTTTACAAATGCCCAGACAGAAACCTTTCTGGGTATCGTTCTGAATGGGGCTTGGGCATGGGGTTTCTGTGATCTCAGTGCCTATCTGTTGAAAGCAATCACTTGAGGGCAGCCCTAAGAAGGGTGTTGAAACCATACCAGGATAAAAGGAAGCTTGTCCTAAGAAACACACTGTACAACAGATGGACAGGACACACACATGCTGTAGTTGTCTTTTCAGGAGTTGGTGAGCACTTGGAAACTATCTAAGGGTACACATTTGTCTGTCCTGGCTCAGGTGCAGGCCTATCCCAAAGTGGCAAGAGGATGGAAAGTGACTTCTAGGGGCCAATTCCAAAGCTGCTGCTACTTGTTAAAAAGATGCTGCATTATGATACAGCTTAGCTACTCGCTAATTCACCAAGCTGCCTGAGTTACCAGTGTCAAAGCTTTCCAAGTTTCCTGGCATCCTTAGGTAATGTATAAACAGTCAGATCCAGAGAGTATTGCCAGTTCCATCTGGAAACCAGGTCTGAAGCTTAGGTAGGCATTTGTTACCAAGTTCTCAGTCCCCTAAAACAGTTTGTGACAATTGCTCCTCAGCCCTGCTGGCTGCCTGAGCTATGGGCTGGGGCAGGTCAGTACCTCTCAGGTGTGTAGACTATAGAGTGTGTGCCTGAGTGGGAGGCTGGAAGGAGGCAAGGGGAGGAGAGGTGACAAGTCCAAGGCCACGTGACAAGTCCAAGGCCACGTGCCATGTGCGGGGTGAGCGGCTTTCCTATCAACCCTGTGCCTTGTCCTTTCCACAGGGGCTCCTGGACACAGTGGCAAACAGCCGGCTGCTCGGGTCACCTTGGAGGACAAGTGCTCTCCCCATGTCAAGTTCACCTGTGGCCTCTAACCTTCTACAGCCGTGCTCAAAGTGCTTGGATCCCTGAAACATGGGGGTGCTGCCCTTTGAAGCCCAGGCTCCCAGAATACACTATGCAGCGACCCGCCCCCCCCAGACCCCTCCTCCTCCTGGCCCTGGGAGAGTCTAATTAATGCCAGCCCATTGCATGTGGTTTCCATTTGCCAGAGGAAAAGATGGCCCTCTCGCCGTGGGTGCCAGTGTGCAGGACGGTGCCGGGACTGCTTGGAGTGGGCAGAGCAAAGCCAGAGCTGGCCCCAGGTCGCTCGACCCTCTTTCTACTCCTGGGTCAGCGAGGGGCAGAAGGGCTCCATCTCAGATGGTTCTGTGATGTGCTGGGATGCTGGTCACTGCCCTGGATTAGGGGATAACGGACATGCAGAATGGGTCAGGGTCTCTGAATACTGCCCCTTGCAAGGACATGTGTTCCCCTTGGAGGGTAGGACTTTTCTTCCAGGCAGTCCTTTGTGTCAGATCAGGCCTCCCTGTCACTCACAGTCCCGCAGTGTTGGCTCCAATTAGTGGACTGGAAGCCAAGGGCTGGTTGTGCAAGATGGCTTCTGCCACACCCTCCTCTTTGCTGCCTTGCACTGAAACAGAAGTGCCCTGCGCTGGGCCCCAGCGTGGGGGGAACCCAAGAGATTCACACAAGGAGCTGGGCAGACCTTAATTAAGTCAGCCAGAAGAGGAGCTTCCTCTGAGAAGAAAGGAAGACATTCCTCAGAAGAATTCCTCCAGCCCTGTTCAATGTCCTGTCTCCTTCCCTCAGCGGCGAACCCAATCGATATGGCTGCAAAATAACAAGAGGTCAAAACCTGTCGGCACTCTGGGGAGGAGTATTGTACATAGCTAAGTTAGGTGGGAATATTATATAGGCAGTCAGGCCCTCGAGAGAGTCAGTGCAGAGGACGAAAACACATTACAAGGGTGTCTAGAGGTACACCTGCTGGAGGCCAGGCCTCAGCATAAAGATGGAATGGCCAGACCTAAGATAAGTGGTAACACCCAGTCTAATGAAGTCTAGCTAGACATCAGTCACCTTGGTGGGAAACCAAGACCCCCAGACTCACCCCTTCCTGAAAAGTTCTTTCTTCTTCCATGTTCACTTGCTATGTGACTTGTTTCCCCACTGGGTCACTATTACCTAAGCGACTATACTAACAATCTTACTGATTGATCACAGCTGTAACCTACGTTGTACCCATGTGGTTGTGTTCTGTAATACTTCCCCTGAGAAGTGGGGTTCTCAGCAACCCATTTTTGGGCCCCTTCCTGCCTCTCAGGAGCTGTATCTTTCCCCCGAAATAAATATTTCCTGCTCTGAATCTCTGTTGTTCCTAGATTCATTCTTTGATTTTAGAGAACGCAAACTCGGTGCATCAGACATCTAACAGGTTGGGAGTTATAGTATTTCCCTTATATCACATTTGGAGGTCCTAATATCACTTCCTGTATCAGGAGGACCAGGGCCTCTATAAGCAGACAGACTCAGGTTGGGGAGCATTTGCCATAGTTTATTTTTATTCTGAGCTAAAGTATGCGATCCATTAAAAGGATGAGAGGAGGCGAACTGAGTAGGTCTCTCAGATGCTCTCTTGTAAGCTGGGGCCTGGGGCAATGTGTGCTTTTCTGAGATGCCCACTGAATGAGGGTGGCTGGACTTCACACTATTCTCTGCTTTGGCTTCTATTAGCCTCAGCACAGTGGGCTTTGGGGGGCTGGCCACTGGCTTGGGCTCACAAGCGGTGGCCGTGTCCCCAGGCAAAGGGACACCGGAGACTAGGAAGCTGGGAGATTCTGGGGTGTGAGGAGGAGCTGGCCTCAGGAACGGTCAGTCCAAGTGGGCTGCAGAATGGCCAAGGCCAGCAAAGTGGAATTTCCCAATTACAGCATGAAAGAGCTACTTCTCCTGTCTCCCGACATCCCCCTCTCTAGTCCCAAAATTACAAACAACTCCAGTTTCTAGTGGCTGCCCTGCCCCCCCACCACCCACCTTAACGACCAAACGACTCCCCACTCCACCTATTACCCCTCTTTCCACATAAGGGCTCTTATGTAAACCCAGGATGCTGGAGGACAGTGAAGGGCAGTAAGAGTGGGGCCACATTTGGGGAGTGAATGGGACAGGCTACCATGTCTGTCTCCATCAGGAGAGGGACAGCAGGACCAGAATGAACCAAAAGCCTTGTGCTGGGCTTCTCTGGGTTGGGGTCTCAGGAAGGAAGTCCCATGATCGCTTCTTCCTTTCCCACTTGGGCCCTGGTTCATCCTCTCCGGATGCCTGCTTCATCTTAGGGGTGCCCCCTTTCCCTGGGAGGGTGCCGGGGACTCATCCACCATCAGCTGGGCGGTCGGGTCGAAGCCCGTGCATTCACAGTACACAGTGGCTCATTAAAAATGAAAGCGTTAGCTGGCAAGTGCTCTTTGCAAGGCAGCAGGGAGGAAGAGGAGGGGAAAAAATGCACAGTTGATGGAGCCAAAGGACGCTGGCCAGAGGGCCGCGTTGGCAGGCAGCGTGGAGAGTCTTCAGACTTGCTACTTCCCAGCACAGAAGCAGGCTTGTAAAGATCACAGCTGTTGGGTTATGCCGGAGTTCATATCACAGCTTATCAAAGAGGCTGGCTTTTTCCCTCCTCTCCTTTTCTCCTGCGTATAAGTGGGGTGGTTCACGGGCAGACAAGGCCTGGGCTTGTTCTGCCAGCATTAGCATGGATGGTGGGAAGAGGCCGGAGGGTAGCAAAGCACACCAACACCTACTCCGGGCAGAGTTGGTTTAGCGGGGCTGGGAAGGGTGCTGGTGGGTGCTCTGGGCACCAGGAGAGCAGAACTGGCTCTCGGCACAGAAGGTTCACTTATCTCTCATGAGGGACTGGTTTCCCCTCCCCACAGACCACCGGGGGAGGTGAAGGCCAGGGCCGAGTCAGGAGGCTGGACAACAGCTCCCCTTCATCAGCACTGGGGCCGGAGCCCGCACGATCGTGCTTAACACAACACAGAACGACACTGTGAGCAGCTCCATTTCACGGACAAAGCAGGAAGGGCTTGGAAACAGGCGACATGCTTCCAAATGGGAGGAACTGGGGTCTGAACCCAAGCCTGACTCCAGAGGTCATGTTCTTCCTTCCTCAGGCTCTGGGGTGTGGGCAGGACTGAGGTGCCTCGTCTGCCCACTCACTGCACCCTGCTGCACACATAGCATCTTCCTGCCGTGTGTGGGCTGGGCCTCCACTCCCTGCAACCCCGAGAAGGGCCCGGAAGCATAGCAGGTCTCTGCAAGGCTGGCTGAGAGGCGAGGATTCTGGAGCCATTGGCTTCCCCAACCTCAACACATACCTAAACGTATGTCCACCATATGGGCACTGAGGTCCAGCCCGCCCTAGCCTGGCTGTGGCTCAGGAGTCCGGTTCCTACTCCTGTACTCCACATCAAGGTGCAGCCCCGAGGAAGCTGTGTGGGGAGGGGAGAGGATCCTGGGTCCTGGGGGAAATCACACATCCCCCTCAGTGCCAAGAACCCCACCAGATGTCTGTCTCCAAGACTTCTGGATGCCTCTGTCCTCCCACAGACTGCAGCGCCTCCTGGCCCCGTGCTAAACACGACTGCAGACAATGGCTCCTAATTCATCGGTCGAAGAAGATTCTCTCCCTTTCTTCTCAGGGCTCACCATTAGAGGGTGAGAGGAGCAGTGGAAGGGTTGTGAAACCGTTGGGTGCCTTCTCGCTCAGGCCTGTGCCTTCATGGAGGCAGCCTGCATGTACCACCAGCAGGCCCCTCTTTAAAGCCATTAGCAGGAAAGAAGAACATGGAACAGAGAAGCGGGACAACCCAGAGGTCTCCCCACGTAAACCCCGCCGCAAACGGGCCTCCTCTCTGCCGGATGCTGGGATGTGTACCCTGAGGTCAGGAACTGCTGGAGAAGAGCTCAGAGAAGGAAGAGGGTGGTGATGCCTCCCCACACCCCCGGGACATCCTTTTGGGGGTCCAGTCCATCAGAAGCTCCTTCTTGCTGTGGTCCTATTCTTTTTTTTTTTTTCCTCCCTTGTGTTTTGAAACAGGGTCTCACTATGTAGTTCAGGCTGGTCTTGAACTCACTACATAGCCCAGCCTGGCCTCGAACTCAAGGGAATCCTCTTGTCTTGGCCTCCCAAGAGCTGAAATTCCAGATGTGTATCTCATGCCTAGCTTCTTCTCTCTAGCCCCTCCCATTGCAGTCTTCTGGCACAATTCACAGGGCGCCCTCAATTTTCTACTCGGCCCTCGAGCTAGCCTGTGGCTCTCCTCTCCTTTGGAGACCAGATTCTGGATCAAGTCTCTAGCCACCCCTCCATTTCTGGTCCCCCACTCCTTCAGCTCCTCTTGAAGCACAGCAGTCCCTGGTGGGGCTCATCTTCCCTCACTGCCTCCTGCCAGCTCCCTATTTCTTCCCCTTCATTCTACCTCCCTCCTCTTCTGGCTCCTCCTTCCTTTCCCAACCTTCACATACTGCAGCTCCTGAAGGCTTGGCCTCAGACCACTTCCCTTCTCAGTTGGCCTCCTCGTACTCCCTAAAAATGAAAGCTCCACAGGGCAGAACCATCTGGAACACCAGGGCTGGTGTCGGTAAATATCTGTTGACTGAATGACTACAACATCAATTTCCAGATTTGCAACTTGGATCTTCCCTTTGAAGAGCCAGGTGCACCAAACTGCTTCTTCATCATCTTCTTTTTTGATGTCCCCAAAGCAATTCAAACTCAAACATGTGACCACCCTCATGTCCTGTTACTCTCTCAGGGCTCCTACTACAGGGACCAGTGCCACCATCCACCCAGCCATTCCAACCAGGGACTTGCATGTTGCTCCCGACTCGCTTCCGCCTCTCTGCCTCCAGCAACCAGTCCCAGTCAACTAGATTTCCTACAAATACGGAGTTCCTTCACTGCTTCCCACTCCTCACAAGCTGCCAGTCTCACTTAGACAACAGCCTTGAACTGTTTTTGTCAGTCTCAGCCTCCCAAACCCATTCTCTCCAGCAACACAGCAATCTTTCAGATCAGCCAAGTTGTGTCCCTCTCTGCCCATGCCCGGCCGGTGCTCCCCACTGCCCTCTGGGCTAGTGACCCCAGTCCTTGGTACAACCCACCAGGCCGGGCCAGATTCCCTTGCTCTCTGGTTTACAGCAAAATGAGCTCTCCACACGCTTTCCTGTCTTGAAGCTCCACAACTCTCCAGTCTTTGGGACCTTACTTGAGTCGTCTGCTCCCCAAGAACCCTGGACCACTTCAGGCCACCACCCTGAGGGGCTGATTTCACTGGCCAGGAGGGAGGCCCAGCCATCTTGTTTTGTACGCCTGTCTGGTAATCTAACACACAGGGCTGAGAATGAGTGCTGGCAAGCATGTGGGGCCATGTGGATGATTCTGGAAATCACCACCTGCTTTACTGGGGAGGTTGGAGAAATCTTGCCCCTGATCTAGCTGTCATTAATCTGAAGGTGACACTGGCTCACTCTTCTGATGACCCTGCTCCTTGGAGCTGAATATGAGACAAAGGGAGCCAGGCTGCTGCTGATGACAGTTCTTGAGGCCAGAGACTGACGGCGGCATTTAGGTAAGAGACATTTCACCTGAAGGGAGAAACCGTATCTCAACAAGCAAAACGATAATTCAGTTGTTTTGCGGAAATGTTTCCAATGTCCTGCCTCACGCAGGTAGCATCAGCAACCTGGTAAGCAGCTGGAACCTTCTTCATTTCTTATACGAACAGACAAGGTCAGAAAAAGGAGGCAAGAGAAGGGAAAGAGCAGATGGTTGCTTTGACACCATGTATGGTGCAAAATGCAAAGCCCTGGCTCTGTGGGGAAGAGGAGGCGCGCGCGGAGCTAACCTGATGATGAAGGGGCCTCTGACCTCTAGGAGTTTCCGTTCACTGCTGAACCTCTGCAGAAGGTTGATCATGAACTTATAAAAGTAGGAGTTCATGGTAGGAGTAGAAGGAGAACATTCTAAGCCTTTGGTACCTGCAGAGAAAGGGACAGAGCCAGAATTCATTCTGATTATGTGTCTATAAGCTGATGAAACCCATACAGAATATAAACAATTGTAAACACCTAAAAAGTCTGTGTGTGTGTGTGTGTGTGTGTGTTTGTGTAACAAAGTTAGAAAATCTTCAATCAAGGGCCACAGACTGACAGAAAAAAAGGCAAGGGCCATACCAGTGTGTAAAGCACATACAGGACGCACATTTTGCTTCCTGCAAAAATTCCTATTTAGCTACCCACTCCTCCATCCAACTCCAAACCACACAGGGAACATCTCTTATGTGTAAGACCCTGCTAGATGCTATAATATTTAGAACAAAAACAAACTTCTACTCATTAGCCCAGTAAATGAGATACGTGGGGGTCCTCTGCCCAGGTAAGGACAATGACAAGTCGAAGAGAACACAAGGGTAAGGCAGGCACATTCTCAGTGGTTAACAAAATCAGCAAACCCACGAGAGGCAGAAGCCAAATTCCTTCTCCAGTTTTATGTGAGAAAAAATACATGGTGTGTACACCCACTGAGTTAAAGACAGCAAACACCAAATAGTGCAAAGTGTTTCAATCTTCACTTAACACTTGGAAATCAAACATCCTTTCTTCCTCATCTTCAGGAAAAGATGCTCTTTTAGCATGGCACTCTGAATACCTTCAAAGCCCTGGGGTGGCTTTGTAACAGGAAATGCAATGCCTCCTCTGATACGTGTCTCAGTTGAAATCATGCTGATGACCATTACTGCCATTCCTTCAACTCACTCCCATACCATGTGCCCAGCACTGTGAGTGGAAGGAAAGGGCTGACGGGATGCTTGGATGGTCCTGGCATGGTGTATTCATACATCCCACTCATCCCTTCCTTCCTAATATGCATGCTAACCTCAAAGACAATGCTGCAACGAGGTGGTCAAGACAGCAAGGCCAGTCTGTCCAACACACTAACAGGAAATCTTTGGTAAACCAGCAGCTTTATCGAGATTTTTATCCACATACCATAAAGTTCGCCCTACCAAAGTGTATAATTCAGAGGTTTTTCAGAATAGTCATAAAGCTGTATAGCAATCACCACTAATTTTGGAATATTTTAATCCCCCTCAAAAGAAATCCTGTAAAAAAATTTTTAAAAAAAGGGCCAGGGATTTAGCTCAGCGGCGTCACTCCTGCCTCTCAAGCTCAAGGTCCTGAGTTCAATCCCTGGTACAAAAAAAAGGAAAATCCTGTACACATTAGCAGTGCCCTCCCCTCCCATTCTCCTTTGCCCCAGGCCCTGGAGACCACTGATCTAGTTTGTTTCTATGGACTTGCCCCTTCTGGACATTTCACACATATAAATGGAACCTTAGAGTATGTGGCTTCTTTCATGCAGTGTATTTTCAAGGTTCATTCTCATAATGTGCATCAGTTCTTCATTCTTAAGGGTGAATAATATTCCACTGTATGGATATACCATGTTTTGTCCATTCATCAGTTGGTAGATATTTGGTTGTTTCTACTTTTTGGTCAATATATGAATAATGCAGTTGGGAACATTCACTTGCAAGTTTTCTGTAGGCATGTTTTCATTTCTCTTGGGTATCTGCCTACGAATAAGATTGCTGGGTTATATGGCTACTCTGTATTTCACTTTTGAGGAATTGTCAGGCCCTTTTCCATAATAGCTGTACCATTTTACATTCCCACTAGCAATGCAGGAGGATTCCAATTTCTCCAAATCCTTGCCAGCATTTATTATCTGCCTTTTTGATTATAGCTGTCCTAGTGGATGGGAAGTGGTATCTCATTGTGGTTTTGATTTGCATTTCTCTAATGACTAATGATGTTGGTATGTTTACTAGCCATACGCATATCCTCTCTGGAGAGAAGCCTACTCAATTCCTTTCCTCATTTTTAAATTGGGCTATTTGTCTTATTGAGTCCTAAGGATTCCTCATGTATTGGTTACAAGTCTCTTATCAGGTATGTAATTTGTAAATATTTTCTCCCATTCTGTAGGGGTGTCTTTTTGCTTTCTTGATGGTGCTTTCTGAAGCACAAAATTTAATTATTTTATTTTGTTTTGTTTTTTGTGGTGCTGGGGATTGAACTCAGGGATTCATGCATGCTAGGCAAATGCTATACCAAGGAGCTACCCATGCAGTCTCACAAAATTTTAAATTTTAACTAAAATAACTTTTTTAAAAAAAGATACCAGTGTATCTTTTTTTTCTTGGGCTGCTCACTTCTGCCAGCCTCTCTATGGTTCCAGTGCCTTGTGGGAGTCATGTAGCCCTCCCTGCACTGGGGAAGGGGGAACAGGCACCAACGCAAGGTAAGCAGGATGTGAGCTCTCTGAGGGTCAAGTGAGGCTGTGAGAGGTCATCTCAGGTGCCAGAAGCCCTGGCCTAGTGTCTGACAGAACAATGTGAGGGACGGTCCAGAGCCTTGTAAGCGAGTCTCACAGAGGTGCCCCTGGGGTTGACTGTCAGACACCAGTGGCCAGACAATGGCAGCGAGATGTTCCTCCTAGGAGTTCTGGCTTTTGAGCTGGACTCAGATGTCCCTCAAATTCGCTTCTGGTCCTTGTAGGGAAGTGGCTGGAAACTAGAGGAAGTGTTTCTCTGACTGGTTTCTCTCAGCTGCGGGTTACTCTATGAGGATTCCTCACCAGGTGCCACATGTCCGAACCCTGCTGTCCTCATCCCTGAGACCCTCCTAGGCAGCCCGGTGAATCTGAAGTGAGGAGCCCAGTCAGGGGCAGGCCTCATTTAGCTTCCTCCTGTTTGGACTCTATCCTGGGACTGCCCAGGGTGGTGTGGCTGCGGAGTCTGACTGACTCTGAAATGGCTGTTTGCACAATCAAGTGTCACAGTCTCAAAGGCCCAGCTGGGGCGGATCTCTGAAGAGGTGGCTGCAGGTACAAATGTCGAGGCAGCCCCACTGCATCCTCATCTTCAGAGATAAATTCGGAGGCCTAGTGCTGGCCTGGCTGGGGGACACAGGCTCCCCTTGCCCCCTGCAGATACATGAGGACTGTGGCCCAGTTAACTTCAGGGTCCTCCTAGGAGCACACTTGTAAAGGTTCCTTGTGTCCCTGACCCCTTCCTGCTTTTCTGTGTGCACCCCTTGCCCATCCCATTTTCAAATCTAGGATATTTGGGCTCCAAAGTGTTTCAAAGGACAAGGCGGGGGGGAGGGAAGGAGATACAAAAAGAATGAAGGTGTGTCTATGTACATGTACCAACTCCCCATGATCAATGTAATCAGATGTACTGCAAACCTGTACTAATAAAAATAAAACCTAAAGAAAGAGAAAAAGAACAAAGCGAGCAATACGGGGAGTAATAATGAAAAAAATCCTCCTTGGCTGGGACCATCTATTTCTAAGGATCCGGTGCTCAAGCAGGCAGTGGGGTTCTAGCCTAATAGGGCAGTAGGAAGCTTTGAGTGTGGCCCATTTCCTTACCTGTAAGTGGGGGAACTAAGAGCTCCTCATGAATGAGACAAAATGTGCAATGTATTGGGCCTGGGGGCTGCCACACAGCCTGTGAAAAATGGGGGCTGCTTCTCCTGCAAGGGGAAGACTGCTCTCATTTGAGGCTTGGGCTGAGGGATTGTCTGGAAATGTGTGAGTGGGGAGACTTGAGATCTTGGACAAATTCAGAATGTTCTACTGGGATGAGGTGTCCCTGTACCCCCCGGCCCCCAATCATACACCTAGGAGGGAGACCAGAACCCCCTTCAGCTGACACACTGGCTGAGGATGGCAGGAGGGAAGGCCTGGGGGATGCTCTGCACACATCTCCAGTTTCCTCAGCTCCCACTCTGGGCCAAAAATTATGGCCTCTCAAGTCCAGGCTGTACGGTGGCCCTTAGGGGAAGGAGGAGAAGGCAGAATCACCTGTGGAGAAGCCCTGTTAAGTGATTCACATCCTCACAGTACAATGGCCATGGGGAAAGCTTGTGTAGTCAGCCCTGCAATGCTCCTGCTGTCTAAAGACAACAAACAGTAAGCAGCTGGCCACTCCCTGACTATGGCACGTGCCTTCCCTGACCTGAGGCTGACAGAAAGCCAGGGTGTGATGGGAGCTCCAGGGGAGTAGTGACCAAAAGCAGGACCTACCATCCTGCAGGATCCCACCTGCTAGACAGACCAGAGCCTGAAGAGGAGATGCTGCCTGTATGGCTTATATGCAGATGTCCTCCCACAGCCTCAGGCACTTACAGGTGTGGCTTTTCAGAGATGGCTGGATCATGTGATACTGGGATTAAGGGCATGTGGCATTGGATTAACTCATGGATGGCTTTAGCGTAGTCCTGGGTGTGGATAATAGGAAGCCCCACTCTGAGTGTGGGGGGCACCACCCAAAGGGCTTGTAGCCTGGATGGGATAAAAGGGAAAGGGAGGGGCAGGGGATTTAGCTCAGTGGTTCCGGTGCTTGCCTCGAAGGCGAAAGGTCTCAAGTTTAACCCAAGAAAAAAAAAAAAAAAAAAAAAAAAGGGAAAAGGGAGGCTTGCTGTTGCTGCTTGCTGTTTTGATGTCCCTCTGCCATGCTACCCTGCTTGGAGCCAACCAACTATGGAGTGAAACCTCTACAAATTGAACTGAAATAAACCTTTCCTTCTTTAACTTGTGGGTGCTGAGTATTTTGTCTCAGCAATGAGAAAAGTAACTAAGGACAGGGTTGGGGGTCCTTTAGCAGCAGGAGAAGGTGGGGGGCAGGATGAGGAGGAGGGCTGTCACAGTGCTTGTCAGGGACAGAGTGAGGCCCTGTGGAACCTCTCCCAGCCTCAGTTTCCCCTGTGCTCAACTACTTCTCAGATCTTGGCAGCCTTTAGGCCTAGCTGGGTTGAGATGGAACCTGAGAAAAGAGGTTCTCTGCCAGGGCTTCGGGCATAGGAGGAGCAGATGAAGTGGAGACAGAACTGGTCCCCGGAGGGTGACTCCAGCAACAAAAGCCTCAGAACAGCGCTGGATTCCGCTTCCCCACAGCCCGCTCCTCCTGGGGGAGGACCTTAAGCGCCTCTGCCTCGTCCATTCACCTGCGGCTCTTGCTCACCCTGCTGCGACGGCAGCATTCTGTTCCTCAGGGGGCGCCTGCTAAGAGGCTGTGCTTGCAACACCACTGACAGTGCAGTCTTGCAGGCCCACTTGGGAGGGTGGACAGCCAGCTCTGGTGGTGAACAGGGGGCAGGGGAGGGGAGAACGACCTGGCTATGTGTCTCAGGGGGGTCTCTCTGAGGGGTGGACTTCCATCCAGGTCCTACAGAGGATGGGATGTGAGGAAGAGTACAGGCCCTCAGCCAAACAGATCTGCCTCGTGTTTCTGGTTTGGGCAAGTGAGGAGCCTGCCGGGCCCTGACAGGAAGTTCACGTGACCGGCCGACTGCGGGGGGAGGGGGGCAGAGACAGATGCTGTGGGGAGCCCTCTGTATACAAAACCAAAAGCAGGCCGGTGGGGAGGTGGGTGGCTGGGGAGCCAGCCCCGCAGATGGTGCTAAGTGAAACCTGATGTGGCGACATGAGAATCTGCAGAATGTCTCACAAACAACCTTCCCTGGGATGTTTTGGATTGAGTTTTGTGGCTATGACGTGAAGGAACCTCACATGTCAGGATAAAAATAGCTCTGGCCTCAATACACAATGCGAGTTACAGTTCAACAGAACCAGATGAGAAAACATTAGCCGCTCAGCTCAGGCACAGCAAGGTCCCTGCTCTGCTCCCCACCCTTTCTGCTGGGATCGGGCTGTGTGTCAGGACAACCCCTCATGAGTGGGCATGAGGGTCTGCCACCCTGGAAGTGCTGGGGAAAGGCCAGCGGCTGGTCGGAGCACTCAGGAGCCCGAGGGGCCAGTTCAGATCCAGGTCCTGCTGCTGCCTAGCAGGGTAGTGAAGGGAGTGAGACTTCCCCGAGGCCAGTCACTCACTTGTGAGCCATCACAGTAGAAAGGGTATAGTGAGCATCTGGCACAGGAAGTGCTCCATGGAAGGGACAGCGTGAGTGGCAGGGTGGTAGGGGACTAAGGAGGACAGGCCGCAGAGGGGCAGCTTCCCCACAGAATCAAATGGCTGGGAGAAAGGGAGGCCTAGCAGGGTCCTGGGGTGTGGCATTTGTGGAAGGGCGGGCAGCCCCTTGGCTGCATGGACAAAAGATGCAGCAGCATGGCTCCCCGGGGGACCAGTCCTGGAGGGGATCATTTTCTTCTCTGTGGACCAGTTGAGGTCCCCGAGAACAGGAGTTGAGGTCCCCGAGAACAGGAGTGGAGGGCCTCACCCACATCCAGAGACTGTTCAGCTGCTTGGCTCAGAGCAAGAGGGAAGCTAATGAGTCGGAGCACGGCCCGGGAGGGATTTCTAGCTGACAGGGCAGTAGAAAGGCTTCCCAACTATCTGCCACCAGGAAAGAGATGGTGCTGGTGCAGAGCAAGGGCTGGCCCAGGGCACTGCCTGAGGGAGGAGCTACAGTGGCCTCAGGCCAGCCGACAGGCCTGGCAGCCAGGGGACACCTTCCTGGGCAGTGGTGCTGGGGAGCCTCAGCTCAGGGTTGGTGACTAGTCCCATGCCTTCCCTCATTTTAATAAACTTAAAAGAAGGTCTGGTACTTTATGATGCTGGGGATTCAGAGATGAGTAAAACATGGCCCCTGTGGCCTGAGACGGGCACACAAACCACCCAGCGATCCTGCTAAAATGTGCCTGGGAGTGGGATGAACGTTTGCATTTCTGACAGTTCTAAGCCACTAGGAAGTTACAAGCTGCATCTTGAACAAGAGGGTTCTAAGAAGTCACAGAAAGGAAGGACAATGTCAGTTCTACCACCAACCCAACCTGAGCAAGCATGAGGGAGGCCTGAGCGGGGGCAGCCTGGTGGAGGACGGGGCCTGAAGTTGGCTCTAGCTCTGGGGAGGCCCTGTCATTCCCAGGAAGGAAGCTCACCAAGCACTCAGCACCCATTTTATAGAAGATGAAGAGGTAGTGCCGAGGCAGGGCACTTCCACAAACCCGCACCATCATCCCTTCTGGGGCCTCCTGGGGGCTAAAAGGGTGTGGATGAGGCCTTGAGGCTTAAAGAGCAAAGGCTACAGGAAGTGGAGGGACAGCAGAAGGACAGAAATGAAGGAATGAAGGAAGAAATGTACGGCCTGAGGCCAGATGGGGGGCCCTGAAGTCACTGTGGAGAGACAAGTGACTTCCCCAGGTACTGCCAGGGCAGGACTACAGGCCCAGCCCCGACTGGCCCTTTCCTCAAGTAGTGGAAGCTTCCAGGGCCAACAAGGGTGGGATTCCTGAGCGTGCAGTTAGGAGGCCAGGCTCTTTGGCCATCTCCAACGCCTGTTGCAATGGCCAGCTGAGGGAATGAATGTAAGCTACCCTGCGTGCAGTGCTTAGCACAGGGCGGGTCTCAATGAATTTGCCACTCATGTGGGCAGTCACTGTTGTCACTGCTACTGTTACCGCAGGGGAAATGCTTACTGATGGCTTTCTGGGTTTCCTCTAGAACTCATTTCTGTGTAGGGACATGAAGATGCCACAATGGCCTGGGCTGCAAGGGATGAAACTGAAAGAGAACATTTCATTTTCGCTCACTTTCAGAGACAGAGGTGGAAATACCTTGGGCTGGTAACCCTACACGGTTACATGGCCATGAGTGGTTTCTTTCTTTCTTTTTTTTTTGGTACCGGGGATCGAACTTGGGACCTTGTGCTTGGGAAGCAGGGAGTGGCACCACTGAGCTAAATCCCCAGCCCTATGGTGGTTTCTGTCCACCAAGAATGGCCCCATGGCAGGCAGGAGAGTCAGGGAGAACCAACGTCAGTCCTGGGGAGACCTTCAGCTCTAGATGTCCCCTGCTGGTGTGCTCGGTCACAGATCCTTAGGCTGTCTGTGTCTCCCCAGTCCCAGCTACTTGCTCTGTGCAAGCAGAGCCATCCAGGCCCCAGGACAATAGAGGGACCCATCCGAGGGGCCTCTTTGATCCTGCCAATCTTTCTATGCAGGCTCAGGGTTAGGGTGGGCCTGTGGTCTGGCCACTGTCCCCTCTTCCCAGAGCTTGCTGGGACCCCTGCAGACTCTTCTTCAATCTCAGAGACAGGCAGAGAAATACAGACGGGGCTGAGCCATGGGAGACTGGGGTGGGAGGCGGGGCGGGAGAACCCAGACTGGGGCCTCTGTGCTGCAGGGAGGAATGTTTATGCTAGGCCAGGGGAGAAGAAAATCCCATGTGGGCAAATCTGCCTCCAGGGCCCTGGGGACCACTGCTGTGGTGCATTTAGGCCAGCAGAGCAGCCACCCAGGCGTGTGATGGGTCTTGTTTCCCCACTGCTGTGTTTGATCTGCACCATTTGAGTTTACAGACCCAGGGCGCAGGCGGGGCCATTTGGCTCCCTGCAGATACCTAACTTCATCTTTGCTAGGCTCCCTGCCTCCTTTGCCTTCCAGAAAGTCCCCACACGGAGGGTGGGATGATCTCCCTTTATGAGACACTGCGCACAGCTTCTTGAACTGTGCCCTGTCGAGCCGGAGGGAAGCAGGATCCAGACAAGAAGAGGGACAGGCCCTGCGGCCTCTGTCCACACGCATGGCCACGCAGAAACAAACAGAATGACCCCATGGGTGCTGGAAAAACACGCTGGGGAAGGGCAGGCAGCAGGAGGAGTGAACATTTCCTGCATGCTCTGGAACCTAAAGAGCAACCCCCACATCCGTGGTGCCTGGTGTGTACCTCCCAAGGCAGCTGGGGCCAGAGAGGGGCAAGGGCACCCTGGCTTCCCGCATTCTTTCATTATTGGTTTGAACTTGACCTTTAAAATCACAGACCCGCTTGGAGACTGATGCTGGCCGTGAACCCACACGTGTGAACACATGTGCACCAGCCTGGAGGTTGTCACATGGGCCTCAGGTTAAGAGCTCGTGCCTCACGGTGCTGTTCATTCTTGAAGACACAAGCACTGCTGGCTGCAGGCACTTCCTTGGTGTTCTCTGCAGCCCAGAGGTCAAGGTGAGAGTCTACTGCCTCAGCCTGAATGGTCTACCCAGCTTGGCAGGGCCAGGAGCTAGGGCTCAGAGCTCTTTGCCATGTGACAAGGGGGAAGATGGCAGGGCACATGTCTCCTGGGAGGGAGGACTAGGGGCCAACACAGAGCTTCTCTCCCTCAGTTTCCTCCTGCCCTGCTCTCCCCTTGCCACCATCTGCGTCTGAGGAAGAGCTTCTGTTCTTCGCCCGGTCTCAGCACGTCTCCTATTCCCTGCTCTGTGCCTCACATTCCAACTCTGGCAGCCCTGCTGTCCCAGGGACTTTGGGTTGGCCCCCATGTACTGACTTGGGGACACAGGATGGGGAATGAACTTCTGGGCTGAGGGACAAGGGTGGAAGACTCAGTAGGGATCCGGGGGTCAGGATGTGGGAGCAGCTTCCCTGACATGGCCACTCATGGCCCAGAGGAAACTGGGCTTGTGAAAGAGGAAACGACGGCATCCTGGGGAAACAGGAGAGGAAGCTGGGCGGGTGCTGGAGCCCTCACTCGCTCCCACGCCCTCAGACACAGCCGCGCGCACATGGGAGACAGCCTGAGGCCTGGGCTCCTCTTTGCCTCTCACTGAAGGCCTTGGGGAGCCCATGGTTTACCAGGTCATGGGAGTGATCTCAACACAGGGGGCTGCTGTGACCTGAACTGGGGCGCACTGAGGCCCATGAGGCTCTCGTGACACCCTGAACTTCCCAGGTACTCAGCCTGGTCTCAGAGCCAAAGGGGCCGAGGTGGCTCTCAGTGAGATGGGGCAGGTATTCTCTGGGGCTGGGATAGTTCCATGGAGCTGTCGGAGGGACACTGCTACTGAAGGCCACCAAACCTATGTAATGCTAACCAGCATCTGGTGTCCAGATGTCAAGAGGGGCTCAGCAGACAAAGACAGACCCAAGCAGACACCCAAGACACACTGGGTAATTTCCCCACCTACCTGTGTCCCTGTAGTTTTTCTAGCATCATGTGGTTGTGGGCAAGTGGCAACTGCCTGGGAGAGGAGGAGCTGGGTAGCCTGCTATCCAGGGAGAGGGTCAGCCTGGGATCTGGATGGAACCTGGGGGGTGAGCATTAGGAGCAACGTCCTGGCCACCTTTACTTCCAAGGGCGGGCCAGAAACAGCCTGTCTGAATTAGCCGGTCTCTTGTCTGGCTGCTTGCCATGTCGAGCTATTCTAAGCCACTCAGTGAGGAGGAAATGGCTGCTTAGTCTTCTTCCACCTGTGATACTTAAGACTAAAGGCCCTGGACTCCTGCCTGGGGAGATACTAAGTAAAGAGACAGTCAGCTGCCTCCGATGATGCTTTTGTGCTTTGCCAGTGGTTCAACAGCATCAAAGGTGCAGGAAGATAAGGAAAAGGAACCTTCAGGTTCTCTTTGGGGGGCTTCTGGAGGGGAAAGTCTGGCCTCCTCTGGGCTTTTACACTGGCAGAGCCTGGGGGCTCACAAATGAAAGCTCAAAAGCTCCCCTGGCCTAGACAAAACCCAGAACCAGCATTTTTGGGGTCCCTGAGACCGGAGCCCTTACTTACTGGGAGTGTTCAGCAGGCTGGCTCTGCTGGGGGTGGGCACCTGAAGCTCTGAGTGGCCGACTCGGAGGTCAGGGCCATCAGCTGGGCTTGGCTCATCCGTCTGGCCTGCGGGGGAGGAAGCAATTTCCGCCAATACCTCCAGATCCTTCAGGACGACCTGGGGAGACAAGGCGAGGGTGAGGGATGAGCTGAGGTGAGGTCAGAGACAGCCACCTGCAGTGTGTGTGGGGGATCTGCAGATTACAGCTGGGCTGCCTGCCAGTTGTGAGAGCAAAGATCACAGCTGTGGAAGTGTCCAGAAAAGTGTAATGAAGGTATGGCTCAGGGTGACCACAGATGGCAGTGGATGGGGGCCTATACAGGAAGGAAGCTGCAGCCTGAGGCTGGCGAGTCCCTCTCCCGTGAGCCTCCTCTCTGGCCCAGGCAGGGATCTGAGGGGTCCCCAGGAGATGTGGCTCTCAGGCATCAGGGTGCACGACACACCAGGTGTGTCTCAGGGCCCTTGGGTGGTACCAGTGTCTGACGGTGCTCTCCAGGCCACGCTCTGCTGTGTGCGGTGGCCTTGGCCCTGCCCACCCCTGGCCATAGACCAGATGACACTGCAGAGATGACCCTGGATCACACAGACTCCACAGTGCTGACCACATAGGGGCTGTGACTTGGCACATGCAGACAAGGCTGCCTCCAAAGTGTTCGCACCAGGGTTTGGGTGGGGTGAAGCCTCCACAGTCTGATCACTGAGCTCCCGTGAGGCAGAGTGGAGCATGGGGACAGTCCAGCATGCGAGCGAAAGGTGTTCAGTGTTTCAAGGGCCCCCAGGGCTGCCCTACAATCCAGAGAACCTCTGTACCCCTAGAAGCTGCATGTTCTTCACCTGCTAGCAAGTGCTGGCAGAACACTGGTACAATAGGCGGCAGGGAAAGGCCAGGGATATGGACTGCTGTAACCTGTACCAGGACTGCTGAGCCTTCCTGCTTCCTAGTGATGACCGTGCTCTTCCCACCCTTTCTGCTCTCCACTCATCTCTGAAGGGGGACTCTGCTTGGCCTACCCACAAATGCACCCTAAGGACCCAGAAGATGCCCACTGAACATCAGCCGACTGGGTGGGTAACTGTGTCTCTTCCTGGGCTACACCAAGCCCAGGCCAAGAGTTTCCATGGTGATGGAGGGCTTCAGCCCTGGACCAGAGGAAGTGCTGCAGAGCTTGGTGGGTGGAGCCCTGACAGGTTAGCTGGTGGAATATGGTGAATATGAGATCAAGGTAAAAACTACTACGGGGTTATCTGTGGGCTGATGAAAATGTGCTGAAATTAGATGATGGTGATGGCTGTGAAACCTTGTAAATACAGATGCTTCTCAATTTATGATGGAGTTACATCCCAAATAAAGCCACTGTAATTTGAAAACCTAGTTGAAAATGCATTTAATACACTTAGTTCACTGAACATCACAGCTTATTTATTTGTTTACCTTTTAAACAGGGTGGGTCTCGCTATGTAGTTCAGGCCAGCCTTGAACTTACTACATAAGCCCAGGCTAGCCTCAAATTGGCAGTGATTCTCCTGACTCAGCCTCCCGAGTGCTGGGATTACAGGTGTATGCCACTACATCCGGCTGAACATCACAGTAACTGTAACAACATATAACAACATAGCAACTGTATTGGTGTTTTCCTCCATGATTGTGACTGCAGGGGTGACTGGGAGCGGCCCAGTATCAAAAGTACTGTACTACACACCAGTAGCTCAGGAAAGGATCAAAATTCAAAATCTGACATATGGTTTCTACTGAGTCCACTTTACTTTTACCATTATAATAAAAAAAAAAAACCTGAAGTTGAACCATCATCAGGTGGGGACCATGTGTATACCAAAAACCCTGAATTACAGACCTCAAAAGGGCTAATTTTATCTCAAAAAAGGGGGAAAAGTAGGGTCTATTTCCTCTTTGAAGTCTGAAAAGTGGCTCCCTCAATGCAGGAAACATGCCAGTGCCTCAGCCTACACTTCTCGGTTGTCACTTTTCCTGGTGTCCTTGAGGCCAGCCTGGCATATCCTGCTGAGGTCCGCTTTGTCTGTTAATTCCTTCTGGCTGCATCTGGTCTGTTCCAGGTTGGCCACAGCCCGTACTCAAAGGCCACCTCCCACTGCCCTTCCCTCATTGAGAGACCCTGCTCTGTGCCATGCTGCTCCAAATCCTGGTGCTGAAGCAGTGAGTCAGAGCTGCCCCTGCCCACAGCGTGGTGGGCATCGGAGTGATAACTCAGTACTCACAGACACAACCCTCATAAGGGGCTGAATGGACACCTGCCTACCCTTCCGTGTGCTGGAATACGGGATGCTGGTTGCTCTCAGGACATTAGTGTTTGCTGGGTCTGTGGGAAATGGTTCTGTGATGGCTCAAAAACATGGCGGCTATATGCCCCAGTCAGGTGGCAGAGGAGGGGCTGCCCTTGGGCCTAGGCCAAGAGCCAGGGGACCCTGGTTGAGACCAGGCCTTGGGCTTTGGTCTCCCTTTCCACAGAGGGAGGAGCCCCTGGAGGGTCTATGCTCCTGGAATGGAAGAGGGAGGGAAGCGGGTGAGGTGGGCAAGCAGACAGCAAGGCAATGATGGGGAGCCCTGCGAGATGGGCAGACCCTGAGCACCTGCCTCAGCAGGCTGGGCACAGGCCATGTGCCCCGATGCTCAAGGTCCCCAGCGAGTCACTTCCCAAAGGTCAGGGAGGGGGCAGGAGATCAGGGAGTCAGGGTAAGAGGAGAGTGGGGGCGATGACTCAGGCAAAATTAAACAGTGAGGCAAGAATCAAGCCAGGAGTTCCTCAAAAAGTTAAACAGAGTGGTTGTAGGTGTACTCCCACTCCGAGGTAGTTACCGAGAGAATGCAAACATACGTTCACACAGAAACTTCTATATAAATGTTCACAGTAACTACTGCTCAGGGACAGACAGTGCACAACTGACAGGTCCATCAGTTGGTAAAGGGACAAATGAAATGCGATGTGTCTAACCCAAGGAACACTATGTGGCCATAAAAAGGAGTGGGGGGACTGACACAGGCTTCCACATGGAGGAACGTGCCAACATTTGCTAAGTGAAAGCCAAACACAAAAGGCCCCAAACTGTAGGTTGATTCCACTTATATGGATGTCCAGAATAGGCAAATCCCGAAAGACAGAGGGTGGATTAGTGGTTGCCAGTGGCTGGTGGGAGGGACGCCTGGGGAGTTTCTGTTAATGGTTGAAGAAATTAAAATGTTCTGGAGTTAGTAGTGATGGTTGTGCAACCTTGTGAAAATCCTAAAAAAAAAAAAAAAAAAAAAAAAAAAAGAAAAATCACTGAATTTTGGTTATGTGAAATGTATGAAAAAATAAAAACTAAGCCAAAGCCCCAAATCAGCATCCTATGGTAATTCCCAATTGAGTGGTATGCATAGAGCAGTTTGCTCTTGCTCTGCACAGAGCACAAGGTAGTGGGTCTTGTTTCCACTGCCTCATCTCATACCTGATTCAGACTCAGGACAGACAAGAGGGCTTGAAGAGGGCACCCTGCCTCTTTCCAGCACCTTGCATCTGTGAGCGCCGTTGTATCTCCTGGACTACCTGCCTCTGTCAGGTCTGTCCATGGAAAAGCTGACTAGACCCTGGCTAGATCCTTGGTACAAGGACGGGCACACTGATCCACACTGTGTGTCCGGCAAGGGCTTATTCCCACTGGGAGAGATGCCGGGGAATAACCAGGGGGCCCAAGAGGCCTGGCTTATATAAGACTGTCCAGCCTGAGTGGCTCCAGAGCCAGGCTACGAGGGACAGGGAGGTCAGAGGAGGAAGCTCTCCTTGCTCTCAGCCTGAATGGACACCCTCACTCGTCATGTGTCCCCTTACACATGATACACAAGGAATGTGGGGCTTGGACAGTTACTAGCTCAAAAGAATCACTGGCTCAAGAGTGAACCCACTTCAAATCCAGCTCTGGTCTCCAAACCTTAACCTGTTAATCATGCTACTCCTGCATTTGTGGCCAGTCTTGACTTCCAATTCTGACCCTGCCATTCAGCTGTCTGACCCCAGGCCAGTCAAGTTTATCCACACAGGCCTCCTCCCAACATCCACTAAGCAGCTACTGTGGAGATGCACCACTGGAGATGTGAGGCTGAAAGGACAGGCTCTGCCTTTAATGAGTCACAGGCTCCTGGGGAGACAGGGGAAGCAACGACTGACAGGACAGCCTATGGGCCTCCCGAGCCAGGAGCCGTTGGAAGCACCTGAGCACGAGGTTGCCAAGGGTGGGGGAAAAGGCACCGAATGGCTCCCTTAGCTAGCATAAGCCTCTCGTGGACGGAGGAACTGTGTGGCTTCCAGGAAACTGGCCTTGTGGACAAGCTCCAGAGTGGGGCGTGGGGCTGGAGCGGAAGCTGGGGTGGACAAGCCATCATGAGCTTATGACCCAGACAAAGCAGACTGGACTTCTGTTTAGTAGCTAAGGGAGCCTGTTTCTGCAGATGTGCAAATGGAGATCTGACCTTGCAAGGCTGTCTTGAAGATGACAGGAGACACAGATGGCCCTCCGTGTCTGAGGATTCAACCAACTCTGGATTGGGACTATGAGAGGGGTAAAAAAGTGGGTCTTTATCTTGTCATTACTCCCTAAACAATACAGTACAATAACTATTTACATAACACTTACATTATATTAGCTGTGATAAGAAATCCAGAGATAGTCTGAAGCACACAGGATGATGTGTGCAGGTTATATGCAAATACTACGCCATTTTATATAAAGGATTTGAGCATATTCAGACTGCTCAGCCCATGGGGGTGGTGGGGCCAATTCCCTGTGGGTACTGAGGGATGACTGTACTTTACGTACAAGCAAAAAAGCAGGTACAAAGAAAGGCTGGTTTAGCACTTCTATTACAAGACTTCTGGTCCCACAGCCAAGCTGTTCAGTGGTCTCAGCTTGGCGAAGAGACAGCGACGACAGTGCCCACATCAAGGGCTTCCGGAGACGATGTGCACAGCCTCTTCTTTTCTACCGCCTCCCATCCCACTGGAGAGGGCAGCCAGCAAAGCTGCATATTTTACATCTGGAATTCTCTTATTTTAGAAAGTTTAACACAAATGAATGCAAATTAAACTTCAAGTGCACAATTAAAGCCGGAAATGTTGTCTATAGGTTCCTTCGGTAATCCCAGCCAGGCCTCTTGTGCTTACATATCAAAGGATTTGTCTCTGGTCCCTGGAGTCGGCAAAAAGTTCACAGCCCTGCCTGGGGCAACACCACATGTACTTGTGTGTGCATGCACATGTGCACACATGGCACCTTTCCTGTCCCTTATGTAAAGTGGGAGTTGGAACAGTGTCACCATCTCTTCCAATCAATTAGAGGCAAGGAATGGAAGGTGCTGCCTGAATGGAGGGAAAACAGTGGGCTAAGGTGGGCAGTGGGGAGTGAGTGTGCAGCCACTTTGCGGGTATGAGGTGACTATCTCCTTTTGACCCATAAACCCCACTCAGACCTTGAGGCTTTGAAGCAACAGCTGAAATGCAGACCTAGCCCTGGGGCAGGAGGAGAGGCCGGGTGAAAGGAAGCACTCATCAATGAGCAGGAGAAGAGGGGAGCCACCCTTCTGGTTGGCCCAGGCCTTGAGTCTCTGCCCAGGCCAGGTCTTTGGTGCTCCGCCTACCTGGAGACCCTGCAGTCCCTGGAGTACGAGTAGGAAGCTCTGGGATGAGGATCAGGTGATCACAGTGGCCATGCTCACTGGACACTCTGCTCAAGGCCTGGAGAAAAGGCCCCAGAGCTACAGACAAGTTGCAGCCAGTCCCGCTTTGGCTAGCAGAAAAACAGATCCAGTTCTTCCAGTGAGCAGGCTGGCTGGGCCCATGCCCGGGGCTGGCCTGGTGTCTTGGCTCTGAGGATGGGGAACGGCTCAAAGAAAGCAGGAGGAAGCCACACCAATTAGTATGCACTACACAGCGTTTTTGCAAAATGAATATAAAACACTTGTGCTTTCTTTTTGTGTGAGAGAAAGAAGGGGGGAAGGGAGGGAGGGAGGTTATAAGAAAGCAATATTCTGCAGGAGCAGGAGTGCCTGCTGTTACCATGGCAGTAGGGAGGGAGCATCAGCTGGTCTCTGGTTCTGGAATGGAATGGGCTGGCCTTGATTCCTCATTAGAGTGCAAGGGTCAACGTCAGGGGCAACTGGGTATAGGAAGCCTCTGACAAAGCAGCTCTGATGGGAGGCCTCAGGGGCAAGGGAAGGGGACTTTTACCCTCTGCAGTGTGGGCAGCTAAGAGGAGCAAGACAGGGGGATCCTGAGAAGGTCTCCCTTCTTGAGGATAGCTTTGTGTCAGCAAAGAGCACTTTTCTATGTGGAAGGCTGTCAACATCTGGGTGGGGCCACCGCTGGCCATCACCCTCCCATACTGCACTAGTCAGGGACAGCTCTCTGGGACAGTGCTATTTCACTGGTCCACTGGCCTTCACTTGTGCAACACCTCTTGGCAGTCCAGCCCTGGAAAACCACTTGGGGCTGGAAGGTCCCTGTCCTCTCTCTGCACACAGGTGGAGACGAGAGAACAACTTTGCCCTATCTCTACGTTGGGAAGCCCATCCTCCTCGTTCTCCAAGACTCTTGGACCCCAAAGTTCCTGGAGAAGCATTCTTCAGATGTTGGCCTGCAGTGCCAGGCAGGAAATGGATGGAGAAGCCTCCTACTTCTAGAAACCCACATGGCTTTAGGGAACATTCAGGAAGCCTTGGGTCTCTGTTGGCTGATGAGGCCCTAGATGTCCACGAGCTCTCTCCCGTAGAGGGAGCTCTTCCTATGCTGACAGGAAATGCCCAAGCTGGGCCCTCTCCAGTCCTGGCTAGGAAGAGCCTACAAGAATGTTCCTGAGAGACACAAGGCTGGAGAGATGGATTCCAGCCTCAGGCCCAGGAAGATGCAGTCTGGCCTGCACAGGCACTGCCAGGGGCTATGTGACACCTCTGGGGAGAGGTCTGGTCACAGGGCACCAAGGCCAGGTACCAAGGAACAGCTGGGGCCTTCTGCTTCCTCCTACACAGCAGCCTGACTCCTTCCTTCATGAGGGTATAGCCCAGTGACCAGGCCTCCCCAGTCCCTAACTACAGGCAAGTGGCTCCTGCTGCCTCGGGGCTGGGAAGAACCAGCCAGAAAACTCACCCTAGGAAGCCAGGCTGAAGGTCACAGGGGCATCCAAAGGCCAAGAGTAGTAGAAAAGGCACATATACCAGCTGGGACTGAGGCCAGAGGCCTCTGCTCTGAGAATAAACACGAGCCGGAGAAAGCAGCCACTGGGCCAGGTCCACCCTGGGAAAGGGGCAGCATTCTGAGAAAAGCTCTGGTCTACCCTGTGCCTTCTGAAACAAGGAAGGTGAGCACTGCCCAAAAGAACATCCAGATTTGGGGGTGGGAGAGGATGACTGCTTAGACCTAGCCCTATTTTTATTTCCCGTTCAGAAAACCACTCGGATTGCAAACTTTTGGTGTCATGATAAATACAAAATAGCTCTCTCTTTCTTCTCTCTACATACATACATACATACATACATACATAATTTTTTAAGGGTATCAAAATGTCTAAACAAAAATATTTATTATAGTAAAAGACATACTGCCATGACTCCTCTTCAAAACAATACCTTTGCTTTGAACACTCATCCCATTGTTCTTGCCACTTTCTGAAGCAGTTCTGGAAGTCCTCTTTCCTGAGTGTCTTTATGAGGTGTGATTAAAAAATACAGTGAATGCTGCTGCTGAGTGGCATCCAACAGAAAGGCCAGATTTGGCACCATCCTGAAGTCAAAATGACTGTGAAAAGTAAAGGCTTTGAGTCTATTCAGGACACTGAGGCAGCCATGACTGGAGTACTAAAGACACTCTAGAAAGTAGCAAGAATGAAGGGATAAGCATGTTCAAGTATGCTGAGGGGGGAATTCATGGGAATGTGGGCAACATGTCTTCTACTGTGATACATTAAAAAAAATTAAAACATTCACTATATTTTTAAAATCAATATATGTTTGTTTTATTATTATTATTTTTCCTTTTCTTTTTCACAGCATTGCCTGACTTTGAACACAAGCTCTTGGGATCAGGGAAGCTTTCTTTCCAAGTAGACCTTGCAACTCTCTCTAAGTGCCTAGTGTTGTGTTTTCCAAGCAAAGGACCAGAACCTAATGCTTACATTTCAGTCTCACTGATGAACAGCGTAGCACAGTGTGGGTTCTGTACCCCTTCTTGGGGTACAGAAGAAAATAAAGGTCAGCCTGGAGTACGGTGACTTGGAGAGCAGATCTCTGACCCTCTTCTTGCTTACCCCCTAGGGTCTCTTTGGTTCTGGTCCCAGCTATTGCTCATCTGTAGCATTCTGTGCTCCTGGCTACAAGGGTACACTCTGGGTTGTAAATCCTCCCTCCAGCCAGGCAGGGAACACTGTTGCTGGAGAGCAGTGCACATTCATGCCTTGGAGTTTAGTTACTGGGTGGTAAGCCCTGTGGCCAGACAACCAGGAGAGAGGGCTCCCTCCAACCTTCAGGGTGCTGCCGAATCCCAGTGGACCTCCAAGCTTCACACCAGCCACTCCAAGGAAGTAGGCTCTTCACTCGGCCTAGCTGCCTGTCTGCTGTGGCAGGGGAGGGCCCAGGAGACGTGGGGCAGCCCTAAGTAGGCTCAGATTACTATCCAGTCAACCTCTTAGACACTGTATAAGGACAGGGGAGTCCTGACCCAGCCCTGATAATGCAGGAGGAACAGGGTGTGTGTGGGGGGGGGGGGAGAGGGAGAGACAAAAGAGAATAAGACTCCAGAAAACATCTAAGTGGAGATCTTGACCAAGTTCCTTAACTTCTCCGGGCCTCAGTTAGCTCTTGGGTAAAATGGGGAGAGGCACAGGGCACCTCTGTGAGCAATGCTATGAAGATGGAGGAAGTTCACACTCCTAGGGTGCCAAGCTCAGGGCTTGGGACAGATGAAGTGTGTAATGGTAGCTACCTTTTGTTGGTAGCAGGGGTTGGTCCCTGTCCTCACTCATATAGGTCCCTCACCTCACCCTGCTTGGCCTTTATGCCCAGTGAGATGCCAACAGGGAGCTGCCATGAAAATTCAGTTGCTTCAGCTTTGCTTGTCTCGAGGGCCAGAGGAAAAACCAACATACAACTTGGAAAAAATTGTGACTTCTGAAGAAGCCAGACGCCTAGGGTGTGGGGTGGAGAGTGGCCACAGCTTGGTCACTATGCTTCAGGCTATGAGAGGACACCAGGGCTGAGGGCCGGAGTCCAGCCTGTAGTCTCCAAACTAGTCTCGTGCCAGGCCTTAGCCACGGCTCTCAACCAGAGACGTGCAGCAAGATCTCCTGGGTGTTTGTGTAAAATGCCAGTGCCTAGGTAACCAGGCCCGGCTTGAGGTACAGCTGAGGTCTGGGGTGAGGCCCAAGCTGTAGGCTTTTCAAAGCTCCTGAGGGTCCTTGAAGAAGCCCTGGTTTGGATGGCTGGGTCTGCAGAGCTAGGCTGTTGGCCTTCAGTCTCTCTGAATGAAATCACTTCCTGAGTCCAAGGAAGGATGGGCTGTGGGGGCCAGGTAGTGCATCCAGCCCTGCATGCAACTTGCCCCCAGAGCTTGGCTCTGGGAGCCCCTGTCCCTGTCCCAGGGGAAGGCCGGCCTGATGGGCTCCCTGCGGTGGAGTTCCTGCTGCTGCCCTGGCCCTACCTCTGGGAAAGCAAGCTTCCCTTTCCTCGCCCTTCTCAGCCCATTCTCTTCCTTCGTCAGGAGGCAGGCAGCAGCCCGGGCCCCACCCTGCATGCTCGTTACTGTGTCCAGCTCTGGTCCTCACTTGCCCCTCTGCTCCGTGGAAGGATGAGGGAGACAGAAATATAAAAACTATCCTGGCACACAGACCTGTCTTTCTGGAGCTGGGCGCCAACAGGCTGACTACAGTGGTTATGGCTCCTTCTCTACTTTAGGGCGGCTGATGCGGAGACTGAGAGAAAAGTGAAAGCTGGAAGAATGACAAGGACAGAGGGCCTCTTGGCAGGCACAGTTCTGGGTGTGCTACTGTGCCCTTCCCCTCTCCTCCCTAGGCAATGATTTCCTGACAAGAAGACATTTCCGAAGCCGAGGCCTACCTGGGTCCTTAGCAGGGCCACCAGTACCTCTGCCCAGCCGTGGGGTGCAGCCGCTGAGAGCGTGGGCTTGGGGGCTTAGCTGGCCTGAGAAGGCGGGACTGTGAACAGTGTCCAGCATTTTTATCTTGCGAGGTGGTGGCGTCTCCCCTGCACTGTATCTCGGAAGCCCCAGTGTGAGGCTGCACGGCCAGCTTCGGGAGAGCTGAGGACGAGCGGTGTCCAGTGCCCTGCGGCTGCAGCAGGAGGGCTTGGGCTATTTGGGCAGGCCCTGCTCATCTCCCCATGCTGGGCAGTCCCTGGGCAAAAGAATCAAGATCTTGGCTGCTGACATGTTATCCCTCAGTCTTCTGGGTGAAGATTTTACCTTACTGGGATATGATTTTAAAGAAATCTGCGGAATTGAGGCAGGCATGGAGGGGGTGTTTTTGTTTGTTTTGGAGAGTGGATGGAATGAAAATTGGAGCAAAATAAAAAACGGAGAAAAGGAACTGAGAAGGAAAAACAAGTCCCATTCTTGGGGAAGACTGTCCACTTTTGAGCAGGCAGCATTAGTATTCCAGGGAGTGGAGTCAGGACCACACAAACTCAGAGCTGGAAGGGACCAAAGACAATCCAGTCCAAGCCCAGCATCTTAGGGAAAATAATGGAGGGGAGACACCGCACAACTTGCCTGGCTCCGTGGACAAGTACGAGGCACAGGACAAGAGGCCTCCCTCCTATCTCTTGCCACCCTTCCGTGGTCCAGCCAATGGCCCCAGACCTTCTGGAGGAGACGGAGAAGGCTTGTGGCCTGAGCCCTGGAGGGGAGCTGCCACCTCCCTGCCCCATCAGAGCCAGGGGCAACTCAGAGGGGCCTGGGAAGGGACAGGGGAACAAGGTCAAAGTCAGTGCTCAGAGAAGGTACACCCGGAACTGAAGGGCAGCCCCGGACAAAACACCGTGAGTGCAGTGAGGGCCTGGGTGTGGGTGACACAGCGTCACATCTGGGCTGGAGCCCTGCTCTACAGAAGAGGGCCAGCTCCATAGGGTTTTAGATGCTTTGGAGTCAGATATAACCCATGGCTAATTCTGGCTCTTGGCAGTGTGACCCTGGGAAAGTTATCTTCCTCACACTTAAACCTCATTGTAAGTCAAACTGGGACAAATGAAATCATTCTAGGACCACCTGGCAGGTCTGTTCAGATGACAGGCACAATGTGAACAGTGTACGTATCCGTAAAGTTTAGTATGTGCCACAGACACTGGAAGCTGCCATTGGGAACATCAGCAGGGCTATCATCAGCTCTCCAAACCCCTTCAGCTGAAGGGGTCTCTAATAAGCTCAAGCCCTCATTTCTGGGGCAGACAGTGAGGGGTGGCCAACTTCCAATAGAGGGCCTTCCCCCTGGGGACAGGAGTAAGCAGCCCTGGTTACCTTGGAAACGATGGGGACCAGAGCCTTCTGTTACCTTTCCTCACATCATGCTCTTGGGGCGGGGGCTTTCCCCTGGGGGAGACTTCATGCCAAAGTCTAGTCACTAAATAAGTCCTTTAGAGCAGGAAGTCGAGCCCTGGAGCCCAGGGCACTGACTCAGCGGACCAAAGTCCCGCGGACTTTTTGGGAAAGGGGAAGTTGAGAGGTGGACGGGTAGAGGAGGGTGAGAAGGAAAAGGGACACGATGGGACAGCAGGGCCGCTCCTGCCCTCAGACAGAGGGGGCCTCAGGCAGCCTCACCTCATACCTGCTCGGGGCCCTGGGGTCTGCGCCAACGAGGCTGCCACGGCACCACCCAGTTACTCCTCCCATCTCTCCAGTGAGCCTTGACTGGCTTCTCTTCCTGGCAACTGGCCTTGGCCTGGTAAGCCTCTCCCCAGAGAGCTGAAGACCTTCAGTTTTTCCGTTCCATTTCTCCTGGGCTGTGGGCCATGAAAACAGATGAAATCCTCTCCCGTCCCCCCGGGCAAAGCACCCCTCACATACAGTCCAGGGCGCAGGAGGGGTGTTCCCTCGTGACCATCCTGCTGGTGAGGGCCCAAAGGCCAGGAGAGGGAGACTGGAGGACAGGCTGAGGCTTGCGCCCAAGAGAACTGCCATGCCCCTAGATGTCCAATTCTACTTCCCTCAGAACTCGGCCAAGGCTGGAGCAGCCTGGGGCTCCTCCCGTGGGCCTGGGTGCTTCTGAAATGTCCCACTTGGCTGAGGACAGGGGAGGCAGCATCTGACTGGGACTGGGGTCTATCAGTGAACCCATGGGGGTACTTGAAGCACCTTCTTAAAAAGCCCTCAAGTCTCCTTAGACTTCCAGCCCACTATCCCTTTCCCCCTACGTCATGGCCGTGCCACACTACGTATGCAGCTGGGCCTCGTTCTTCACACAGCTAGTAGGTTTTTGTGCTACAAAGGTCCACAGCTGTGAATAATGCTGCCAGAATCCTGCCTTCCACATTTTCTGGAAAGGGAGTTCTTTTTGCTGCTTCTGCACCAGTCACATCAGCCATAAACCCCCATCAGCAGTTTCTTTTCATGGTGACTTTGAAGCTAAGGGCAGGGGGAAGAAGGGCCCCTCCTGGGTTGAGAATCTCTTCTCTAGAGCATTAAGACACCCGGCTCGGAGATCCAGAGGGGATCCTGGGGCTGCCTCCGGGGGCCCCACTGTGAAGACGTTCACAGTGACGATGGCCCAGCAGGCCTGCCCCCTGATCTCAGAGGTCTTGCTTCTCAGTGAGAGGCTGTGGAGGGAGGCCTTGCTGCAGTCTCTGCCTAGATGCCCTTTCTCCTCCTCTCCCTGGACCCAGGGTGACCAGCTGGAGCCCTCCCTGCTGTGAGCCGGGGAGCACTGGAAAGACACTGGGGAACATGCTAAAGGCGAGGCTCCTGCTCTGGTGAGCGAGGCTGGCAGAGGCCGCCTCACTCCTGCTCCAGGCACCTTCAACCTAGGGCTCCTGGGGGGACACAGAGGGACACTGGTCCAGATGTCCACTCTGTGCCTGACTTTCTATGACAAAGAATGCAAACCACCGCCTTCTCCCCCCATTCCTCAGGCCTCTTGAGACAGGCTGGAAACAGAGGACAGGGAGCATCCTCTGTTCTGATCTGTGCTACTGAAGCCGAGGCAGGAGGGCTTCGGGCAGACACAGGTCCCATCCTGCTGATCACACTACAGGAATGATTACCAGCAACGGAGGAGCTCCTGCCCACCACAGGCTCACTGGGGCTGGGTCCTGTGCTAAGTGCCTGATGTTCAGCATCTCATCTGATCCAGAGTCTAAGAGACCTGGGGGAGAGGCTCCTTTTTTGTTCTCTCTTTTTTTTTTGGTACTGGGGATCAAAGTTGGGTCCTTGTGCTTGTGCAGCAGGTGGCGAAACGACTGAGCTAAATCCCTGGCCCTTGCTCTCTCTTTATGGACAAGGAAACTGAGGCTCAGGAAGGCTAGGTCATTTGCTTGAGGGAGCCAACCATTAAGCGGCACAGCCAGGCCTGGCCTATACAACACCAAAGCCCATGCATGCTCTTAGCCATCAGCCCACAGGGCCACCTGGGGAGAGAACATTACCAGAAAGGGATGCTACTATAAGTTGTCATAAAAATACAAACTGCCAAAAAAAAAAAAAAACCACAAAAAAACAAACTGCCAGGAGTTACCTTCACAATGAGTGGATAAGACAGAAAAAAAAGACCCTGAGGCTTTACTGAAGGACAAGATGACTTATTGGGGACAAGCTTTACTCCTGAGAAGGATAGTTCAACCTCATAAAAGGGCCGATATCCCCCTAGGTAAACTGTGAGGACAGACAGGCAGCTGTGGTGGGCAGGGTCTGGAGGGTGCTGTACACTTTCTCTGTGAACACAGTCCAGAAGGCATATGTAGACCACATTAGTCCCATTTCACCGGTCCAGGGAAGTTAACTCCTCACTGAGAAACCCGGCCAGGAAGGGCCAGGGCCAGGATTCAGGCCTCGGTTTGGCAGCCGTTGTTTCTGGCACCTGTATTTGCTCTTCAGGGACAGAAGTCCTTCTGGATCTTTTTGGAGATGGATCCCTGTGAGTGTTTTAAATGCAGGCCGGAAGGCAGTTGTGCTTAGGAATAAGGGATCATGTCCAGCCCCTCCCAGGCCAATCCATCATCAGGAAGGAATGTGGAGAAGACCCCCATCGTGCAGTGCTCTCTGCTTGGGCACAGACACCTTCAAGTTGTGCTCTTAGGCAGCTGGCAGCTGCCTGGTTTAGAGGCAGCTCACAAGTGGCATCTTCTGGGCAGGGGATGGGGCAGGTTCCTCCTTTCATGAATGGGCCCAGCAGGAAGCACTGAGCATGTGCTCTGCACTCCATGCTAGGGAAATCAGGGTCACATTTTCTCTTAAACAACAAGCAACTGGATCTCTAGCTAATGGAAGGATTTCTATTTCAGTGCCAAGAATATTAATTTGACACCTGCAAATTCTTTGATAAAAGGGATTTTCAGATAATGTCTACAAGGAGCAGGCGATACAGAGGAAACAGCCACTTAGCCTGAATAATGGAAAGGCAGAGACAATGGAGGATGCCAGAAAGGTGTGGCCCACTGAGCTGTCACTGGGGCGGAACTGGGGAACAATAGAAGACAAGGCCCGGCAGCGAGGCCACATGCCAGCGGGACTGCGGAACACAGTGGCGGGGCAGAGTAAGGTCTCCCAGTCTGCCTTCCCTGTACCCAGCTCTCATGTCATTAAAGCCTGGGTGCACACTGCCCCCTGAGGCCCATGGCTCTCAGCGCCAGGGAGGAGTATGTGGGTTTAACACAACTGTACTGGGAGGAAGGACGTTTGCAACAGAGATGACAGGCTGAATGTCCCAAATATATAGAGTGTCTACAAATCAGTAAGAAAAGTGGACAAAGGATTTGAGTGCTGAATACACACACATCACCACACCAAGTTGAGAATTTTCCTCAAGAACTTACGGAGCATGAAAAACAGGTCAGAGAACATTCTGGAGCAATCAGGAGGAGTCGGGGATGTTAAGAACTAAACTCCAGCTCCCCACCCCAGCCTGTTCTGCCCTGGCTCACAGGCCTGGTAGTTAAACAATGAAACAAACACCTTTGAAGTCAACAGGTCTGGCTTTGAGTGGGGGCTCCAATACTTTCTAGCTGTGTTTCTAGCAAGTTACCTACCCTTGCTAGGCTGTAGTTTTCTGAACTTCGAAATGGAAATGACAGAACTCTTCCATACAACTGGCCTGACAGCTCTCTAGCCACTACAACAGAAGGACTAATGCGGTCCCTGAACTCCAGTGAGCTCTGATTTGAGATCAGAGTTGTGTTTGGAAACACCTGGAAAAACCCAACAAAAACCGCTTTCTACAAAGGAAGTTCTAGCAGAAGAGGACTTTGCCTTGTGTGTGGCTGTTCTCTCACTGCCAAGTACACAGTGCCTCCTCAGGGTTCAAGACACTGGGAAAGGGACATTCGGAAACGGGACTCTGGTGGAGAACCAGGATGTGGCAGAATCCTGACTCCTAATGATCATCAAGGTCCCCCAGTCCCTCCTCGAAAGATGGGAAAGAGGGACTCTTCCCTCCTGTCACAGCACTACCCCCACGGTCCCCAAGAGCAGCTTCGATCCTCCCCCACAAGGCCCACAAGATGTGCCCCACAGCTCTGACAACATTTGGCACTTCAGCAAATCGAGTTTCCACAGCCGCAGCCTGAAGAGAGCAGTTTAATGGGCTGCATCTCCTCGAGCTCCCTGTAAATGCACACGTACACAAAAGCCAATTCCGAGCAAAGAAGACTGGATGGGATTAAACAAGTCAATTTAAAGGACTGAAGACTCAGCTGCTTCCAGTGACGCCCTAGGAAGGCATCAATCAGCAGAGCTCTCCTCTTCCTTTCTGTACTGAAGAGAGGGCTGGCTAAGCGGTGAGTCACTCCCAGCTCGCAGGCAGAATTGGGCTGAATCCACCTGAGCCTGGTACACAGGGGGAGAGAAGGGGACAGGTAGGAGGGGCTGGGGCACTCACACACCATCTCTTTGGGAATTTTCTGGAAATGCAGAGAACCTCAGAGGACCTATAGCTGATACCTGCCTGTCCGCTTCTCTCTTCAGCCCAAGTTCCGTAGGACAGGCTGGGAACCAGCCCAGGGAAGACCCAGGTGCCTCATTCCTATGAAGCTGAGAGCAGTGCCTTCTCCCCGCAAGCCCTGTCCACTCTCGTGGTCTTACGAGGCAGTGTGAGCAGGTCTGTCGATTCATGCCCACTGCCACATGGACCAGGGGCTCTGCCCATCCCCCACAGTGCCTCAGAGCTTGGAAGTGGGAAGAGGGTGAGTCATGGCTCAGACCACCAGCATCTGGACTACCAGAACTGACACCCAGCCTGAGTTGTAGCCGTGGATGGAGGGAGGGCTGCCATGTTTGCAAATGGGTGTGCCTAGCCACAACACCTGCCCCATGGTGAGAGGCAGGGGAACCCCAAAAGAACTACGCTGCCCCAGCTCCAGGGCAGGTGCTGCTGAGAACAGAGCGGGGAAATGGTGAGTGGCTGGAGGAGAGCCCCTCCCAGATGACAGGAGGCCCTGGGATGCCCCATCTTCGACCCCAGGCCAGCCTCTGCTTGCTGGCTTTCTTGGGGTTACTCCTCTGACCAAGGTCAGCCACTTTCTTTCACACCAGCAGCTCCTGGTGACCCCAACACAGAAGGCTTAAAGGACCAATTTCAAACTGGAGGCTAAAGTGGATTTTAACTGATACAAATAACATAACTAATACAAACAAGCACTCAGCATGCGTGTGGCACACTCTACAGTACATACGGGTCATGTGGTTCTTGTGCGCCAGGTTCTGCTGCTACCCCCATGGGACAGACAAAGAAATATAGGCGAGATTCGAGCATCTGGCTCAATCTGGGCAGCAAGGCAGGGCCAGACCTTGCCCTCATGAAGCCTGACCCCAAAGCCATGCTCCCCCACTCTCAACACCTTCCAGGGAGGATGGATACACTCCTGCAGGGTCTGCAGACTCCTGTCCTCACTGACAGCCTGTCCCAGATGCTGCAGAAGAGCCTGCAGTGTCCTGACTCCCAAAGCCCACAGCACTAAATACAACTTCACCTCCAGGGCAACTGTCTGGTGTCGAAAAAGAATACAACAGGAACCAAGCAAGCACATCTCTGCTATGAGACATTACAAGGTGGGGAACAGGGAGGCTGGTAGCCAGTGTTCCGTAAGGCAGGGTGGTGCCGGTGACCTACCTCATCAGATTCATCCGATAGAGTCTGAAGCAGGATGGGCAGGAGGCTGTCTGTGTGCCGGAACATCTGGAGAGCAGAGAAGGGGGCGTGCTAAGTGGTGAGAGATCCTCCCTTTTAGGAAAGCATCCTGGGGTTCTGCTTGGACCCCTCCCTCCCTGCAAGACACCACAGACCCCACAGCATCTGTTGCTCCTCTGCTCGCCAAGTTCCTTCAGAATGGTAATGACTTGAGCCCCCACAAGCATGGACAGGCCAAGGTGGTCCTGGAAGAAGCTGCCTGGCATGGAGGGGTCTCCTCAGGAGCCAGGCCCGGGCCTCACCTTGCGGGGAGTCTTGATGTAGAGGTGGTAAAGCCACTTCAGAACTGCAATCCGGCTCATCATCCCGATCGCCACGTCACTGAGATGGCAGTTGAGGACCTGCACAATCCCATCCAGGTTCAGGGTCACTGGGGCCCTGTCAGTGCTGTGGGCAAGAGCAGCAGAGAGACAGCTGGATGAAGCCCCATGACACCCACAGCACCTCCTGGGGCCTGAGCTCAGAACCACATGGCCCCGCCCCACTGCTCTGGGGTGCAGCTGGAGCAGACAGCAGCAGACACCCTCAGCTCTCTCAAGATCCTATCTCTGCCAGCCCAGCCTGGTAGCTTGAAAGAAGCCTCACTTCTTTCTCCCTGCTTCCACCCACCCTCTCCAAAGAAGTTCAGACCCTGTGGCTTGGTAGCAGTTATGCTACCCTCCAGTGGCAGGGGAGACCAGCCTGCTGGGCTCCTACTCACTCCTCCTCCTTTTCCAGCACCAGCCTGGCTTGTACAGTGCCTTGGAACTGACCAGCCGGATGTCTGGGCTAAAAGGCTGTTCAGCATCTTTGGGGAATTAAGTCAGACCCTCTACCGATGACAGAAAACCACCATGTCTAGACAGTATGCAGGAGGACCCTACAAACACCCAGGACATCGAACAGGCCACTCCAAGCCAATACAGAACATTTCTCAAGTGAGGATAGGTACTGTGGCTTGTCATCTTGCCACATGTGTACTTGGCAGAGGGTTAGCCTACAAGAGAACCCTTGGGTTGCCTCCAAAATGGAAATGCTTTCTTGTGAGTCAGAGAAGAGGCCACAGAGCCTCTGCCTATGAGAAAGGGAGACTGTTGAAAATGTGTGGATGCCCCTATGAGGCGCAGGAAGTCCTGGCTCCTGTGGGCTTGGGCCTTGCTGGTCTCTCAGAGAAAAGTCACATGAAGCAGCCCAGAGGAGGCTGGGTGCCGCCCGGACAGTGAGTCAGCTCTCTGCCCAAATCATGGCCCTCTGGCTGAGATGGTTTTCTGGGTGGCGACAGCATGGGCAGTGTGTGACACGATGGTGAGGGGGCAGGCTGTGTTCTCTGAGGACAGGCCAGCTGGTTCCACTGCCCGCCAGTATAAAATGGTCCCTGGTGGCATTTCCAGGCTGCTCAATTATTCATTTGCATCAGCAATTCGATGGCTGTGCTGCCCTCATTTGCCCGCAGCCTCTCTGAAGCGCGTGTGATGTGAATTCCTACAGGGCATGATTCTGAGCTCTGTAACTGATAGGCGGAATTGCTATTTAATATGGGTTGATGATCCCCTGGTGTCTGTTTAGGGGAGAGAGTGGGCACGTCCGTACTCAGGGGGCCAGAAGATCCAGGCCCAGAGAGGAAGTGGGGGGGGGTACCGCGCTTTCCTCCGGAGTCACATGGCTGGAAAAGCCTGGTGGATTCTGAGGACATCAAAATGTCTGAGTGCTTTGGCGGCCCACAACACTCAGAAAGCAAAGCGCGGACAGGTCCAGGCGGCCAACGTGGCCCCGACAAGCCTTCGCCCGCTTTCGCGCTCACTGCCCAAAAAAGCATTGAGCGAGCCACAGATGGGATTCCACATCCTCCAGTTTTAAATTGGAAAGGAAAAAGAAACAAACGGAATTAGTTTCAATGTTTTAATTGTGCCAATATATCCAAAATATCATTAGCATTTCGACATGCAATCAATATAATGAACATAAAGATGACTGATGAGATACTTCACATTCCTGTACCCTGACCTTCCAAATCCAGTGTGCACTGTCTGCTTGCAGCAGGCTCCAGCTCAGACCAGCTACGCTTCAGGGGCTTAGCAGCTGTGTGGCTGTTGCAGCAGTCCATGCCCGGACTTTCTCAGCATTTCCCTATCGGCCATTGGCTCTCAGTCTCCTATACACTCCCTCTCCTTCTGCTGATGGCCAGCACTTCCTGTCTTATCTCCAGGTCTCTCTTTTCCCCATCTTGGTGGGCCTCCTGCAGAGGTCTTCTAGTGTGTTCACTATGGCTCGGCTCTTTGTGGGCCACAGAACCTGGAGCAGCTCCGTCTCAGTGGCAGAGGAGATGCCCACTGCAGCCCAGGGCCTTATATGACAAGGGTGGATGGTGAGGGGAGACTGCCCCACCCTGGCCCGTCCCTTCTTAACCCTGCACCCCGAGGTCTGCAGCAGGAGCCGCAGGGCACTCAGGCCACCGCATGGGCTCAGGGTGTCATGAGTAGCCTGAGCCTGACAGGTCACTGCCATGGCTCAGCCGATCCAGCCCCCAAGAGTCTAGATGTGCAAGGGCCTGGTCATGGCCTTGCCCTGCAGCTGCTGGAGGGGAGGAAGGCAGTGCCAAGCCCGAGCCCCCGCTGTCCCCAGCTGGAGGCCCAGTGGCGTATAAACCTTGGCAAGGGGAGAAATGGCTCTGACAACGGGACAGTGAGAGTGCTCAGGATCACAACGAGGCCCCTGCTGAGTGCTTTACCTATCAACTTCACGTCATTCTCTCAGCAGCCCTATGAGGGTCATGTTATTTCCATTTTGGAGATGTGGGCACTGAAGCACAGAGACATTAAGTGACCTGGCCAAGGTTACACAGCCACAAAGCACTGGTGCCTGCAAGCTGACTCTGAACAGTCCGACTCCGGCACAGCCACCTTCTAGCAGTGCTGGGGGCTCAGGACAGTCCATGGTGGCATCATCTCCAACCATCTTCTGGCACAGGCAGCAGAAGTGGCAGCCCCAGGTGTCGGTGGAAGGATGCTTCTGCACACTTTCCGGTGTACTTTCCTTCCTTCCTTGGTACTAGGGACTAGGGCCTTCACACTGAGCTATATCCCCCGCTTTTTAAATTTTGAGATGAGTCTTACCATGTTGCTAAGTTGCTTGGGCTGGACTTGAACTTGTGATCTTTCTGTCTCAGCCTCCCAGAGTACTAGGATTACAGGTGTGCACCACTATGCCTGGCCCTACAATGTATTTTCTTGTCAGAGGTGCAGCCACATTTCTGTGTGTGGAGAAAGACGCCACCTGAGAAGCCCTGATGCTGACCCATGGGGAACACTCTCGGCATCCCATGACACCAGGCTGGATGGTCCTTCTGAAGGCTGAGCTCACACTCACACTAGTCCGGAGATGTTTCTGGCCAGTCATGGAGGGATCTCCTTCGGGTACTGTGTCCGAGCCACTGAGAAAGGATGGATTTCATGGGGCCAGCATGTGAACTGGCAGCATTGTGTGCAATGACATTCTCTGACTTTCCCTGCAGCAAATGCTGGTGAGAGCAAACCTCCCCAGATACAACGAGTGTCTCCCAACTGCTGGTGAGGCAGGTGTCAGCCTCAGCCACCAAAAACTTCCTAAGTAGAAGGGATCTCACAGCTCATGTAACCTGATCCTCCTGTGAACAGCTGAGCAAACCAGGGTCCAGAGAGAGTATAGCCCATCTGAGGCCACGGGGCCAAGTGCTGAGAGCGCATTCCCTTGGCTGGAGACAGCCTCCTGAGTCTCTTCCCTCGGCTAGCAGAAGATGAAGGTCATGGAAGCAGGCGTGCACCCGGGCACCAAGGAGACTGATCTCAGTGCCTGGGAAAGGCTGGATCAGAGCTGCCTGGGATCCCAGCTGTCCTGCTGGGTGGGGCTGGCTGCTGAATCCTACGCACGCTCAGGGGGAAATGGGGCTCTAGGACTCTGGCCCTTCACAGAGGGGGCAGCTGGCATGATGAGCTCAGCTCCCTTCTGCCGGGCTGGGGCCTGAGATGTGGCACCCTCTCCCCAGGCTAACTTTACTCACCAAGCACAGAAGGGAGCTCACGCAGTTTATAATACATTTCTAAACTGGTTCCAAAAAGTCTAGACGAGTCACTCTTGGGGGCTTCTGAGTTATTTCAAGGTGTCTGCAAAACTCCATTTTCACTGAGCATTTTCTCATAAAGCATCTCATAACGAATGTCTTACACATATATATGTACTACAATTTCCAAGTGCATGGTGCTGTCGTGGCTATTAAAATACAGACTTACTGAATAATGCTTCTGATACTACCAATAAATAATACATTCCAGTGGTTCTCATTGGGAGACAGCACTTTATTTCTGTAATATCTAACTTTTGTGGTATTCATATTTCATCTCTAAATCAAATTAGAAGAAAGGTAAATCTAAAAATAGAGAATTCCAAGTTGCCCTTTTTTTATACAAGATCATTATATGCATTTTTTTAAATCAGCAGTTGCTGAGGTTTGGGAGGCAATGATTTCTAGATCTTTTCTGTTTAGGGCAGCCAGCTACGCCAGACCTGTGCTGTGTGTCACCGATGACCCCACTCGAGGCCTGGGCGCCAGAGGGAAGACCGTTCGTAGGGCAACACCTATCAAATGAGTCAGGGAGGCCAACACGCAACACTTCTAGAAGTCTCCAACTGTGACTAATTGGACTAAAGGCAGGGAATCTGGAGCCAGACAGACCCAGCCCGAATTCCAACTTGGTCACTGATTAGCTGAGTGGCTCTGAGCAGTAAGCTGGCCTCTCTGGTCTGTCTCCTCATTGGTACCATGGGGGTGATCAGGAGGTTCTTGTATCATTAGTGCAACTTTAAGCTGGGTAAAGTGCTTTGTGGGTGCCAGGCACTGTTCCATGCTCTTCACACATTTTAACTCATCTACGCTTCTTAGCCTGATGAGGTCGGTGTCGCCATGACACCCAGTTTACAGGCACAGCAGTCAGGAGATGAACCGGCTCTCGGCTTCATCTCCCAGCACCCCCAGAGGAAGGAAAGGCACCTAGTAAGCAGACATGTGGAGTGGCAAGTCCTCTCCCCGCCCTTGCCTCACTCCTCTAATCTGAGGCACCTCTGCTGTTCACCAGGCCGACCCCACTGTCCCCTGCTTCTCCAGTGCCTCACCTGGTGGCTCAGCCTGGGCCTGGTGCTTTCTTTCCCTGTACTCCTGGAGAGTGGGCAGAGGGAGGAGAGGGACCTAATGCTCTTTAGTTCAGTCAGTGATTTCTCCTTGTGGTGCAGTCCAAGTAAGGAATCTTTTTGAAGCTTTCAGCACACTCTCCACGGCCAGTGACCGTTAAGAAGCTCAGGACCGTCACCATCTCTGGCAGTTTACTGCTAGGCAAGAATGTCTTCTGAAGATTTTATGAACAAAACCTCAGTTGCCCGTGAACTAGCACAATCAACAAGTGGGATCTCTTCTTATTAAAAAGCTTCTGCACAGCAAGAGAAACCACCAGCAGTGTGAAGAGACAACCCACAATGTGGGAATAAATTTTCACCAGCTGTCCCTCAGACAAAGGTCTACTATCTTGAATCTATAAAGAACTTAAAAAGATCAGACCTCCCAAATTTAAAGACCCAATCCAAAAATGGGCATCTGAAATGAACAGACATTTCTCAGACAAAGAAGTAGAAATAACAAATAAACACATGAAAAAATGTTCAACATCACCAGTCATTTGAGAGATGCAAATGAAAACAATGCTGAGATTCCACCTCACTCCAGAAAGAATGGCTGCTATCAAGAAATCAACCAATAACAAATGCTGGCGGGGCTGTGGGGAAAGAGGAACCCTGCTCCACTGCTAGTGGGAGTGTAGACTGGTGCAACCACTGTGGAAATCAGTATGGAGATACCTCAAAGAACTAGGACTGGAAGTCCCATTTGACCCAGCTATTCCCCTGCTGGGTATCTTCCCCAAAGAATTAAAAGAATCATACCACAGTGATATATGTGCACCCATGTTCATAGCAGCACAGTTTGTAATAGCTAAAACTTGGAAGCAGCCCAAATGCCCATCAACTGGAGACTGGATAAAGAAAATGTGTCTTTTTAAATAAAATGGAGTACTACTCAGCCATAAAAAACGAGAAATTAGAGACATTTATAGCTAAATGGATGCATACTGGGGCGATACTCATAAGTGAAATAAACAGGACACACGTGTGTAAATACCGAATAGTTTCTCTCGTGTGAGACACTGAAAGTGTAAATAAGGACTTAAAGGTATAATAGATAATGTGAAATAGGAAGAAAAGGGGCAAAGGGGAAGGGGAAGTGGGAGGGGTAGGGGAAAAGAAAGAAGGGAATGGAATTAATATGAGAAAATGGAAAAATGGAAACAAAGTCTTTGTAAATAGGGAGGGATGGAGAGGCTGAAGGGAGGGCAGGGGAAGGGGGAAATATAAGAACCAAGAGAGATTATGTAAAGGTGCAAATTTCCAATGATGAATGCCATTATATTGTATACCTAAAATGTACCAATAAGGTAAAATTAAAAAAAAAAAAAAAAAAAGCATGTCTTCTGAGTCAAGTGTGGTGGTGCATGACTGTAATCCCAGCCTTTGGGAGGTTGAGGTGGGAGGACTGCTATAAATTCGGGGCCAGCCTGGGCTACACAGTGAGTTCAAGGGCGCTTGGACTACATAGCAAGATCCTGTCTTCAAAAAACCAAAGGGGGAATAAAAAAGTCTTCTGCTCCCAGATTGGTCTCCCCTGTGGCTGCTGCCCCTGGCTGGCTGGAACTGAGTCAAACTGGCATCTCTGGGGCACCAATGCCCCTGGAACATTGCAGGTGGGTTTTGTTTCCCCTGGATGATGTCATCTTGTCCAAGCTCAGTCTCCCTTCAGCAGCACTAGAGGAAGCAGGTGGTGGCCTCAGGCTCCCTGGCTGTTCTCTCTGGCATGGCCAGGGACTTAGATCACGTGAGAGATGATTTCCTTCCTTCCTTCCTTCTTTCTTTCTTCTTTTTTAATGTAAAAGGGGCCAATTTGGCACTGGCTCCTGAATGATAGGTATGAACTCAAACCTGGTTCCTGTTGGGTGGTTCCCTGTCTGAGCACAGGGCCGGTGGTTGGCCTACCCCAGCAGATGGCAGGTGGGGTCCGTCCATTGGTCGCATCCTGTCTCCTCCTCCATCACCTGCTATGTCCCACCATTGCTCCCTTGAAGTGTGACAATTTCCACAGCCCAGATTACAGTGACAAATGTACAACAGGCTACCAGGAGCTGCAAAACCCTAGATCTGATTTTGCAGTTTCCCTTTGTAACGCTGAGTCCTGTGCCGGGCTGGGGACAGACCTAGGCTGGACCCTGAGTTCTCTCTGGGAGAGCCTATCACCCTGTAGGAAGCTTGGAGGGAGAGGAAAGGAAGGGACTCACTGTGGTGCTTGGCCTGCACTGCCCCCTGGTGGAAGGCAGTTACAGCAGCGGCCCAGGGAGCAGCTGAGGACAGTCTGCATGCAGCCTTAGACTCAATGACCACCTCTGCTCAGACTGTCCTCTAACAGCCTGCTCCTTGTCAGCCCTGCATCATACCAGACAAACAAAAGGTGTTGGACAAAGGCATATGCGAGAATCCTACTGTCATCACTATGAGCACACTGGGCTTTTCAAGCCTGCATTTACTGCCCAATGGCTTATCTGTCGACAGCAACTGGGTGGGGTGGGATGGCTCAGTGTCTTTCAGATCCTCTTCCCAAAGCACCCTGTGTGTGTATGAGGGCACCCCCCCAAACAGTGGCCTTGGCAATCTGCCCTGACTCTTTGCAGTAGTCTCCCGCACCTGGGTAAGATTATTTTGCATCAACACTTCCTGCTGGAACAAACCACTTACCTGACTAGAGTGAAGACACTGATGCCACTACCGAAGCTGGAGTCACATGAGCCATCTGGGCCTCCTGGGAGAGGAACAGGTGACATGAAAGGCTGTTTGGTTTTTTGAATAAACAAGATCCCAGTTATAAAAACCCTTAAGGCTCTCCTCTCCAGTTCCCAATACCTTAATCCAGGCTCTTGCAAAGCAACAGGGCTCTGGAGCCCTGAGGACCCAATGCCTGCTTATTCTTCCCCAAAGCTTTTGGAATAGTACAGCTTGTAAGCGTCTAGGCATAGCAACCTCGAGGGAGGGGATCCCAGGCTGAGCACAGCTGGGAAATTTCAGAAGGGACTACTGGTCTAAAGGGCAATAGATGTTAAATGGCTTTTAAATACCTAACATCCTCAGTCATCAGGAAATGGAAATCAATTTACAATTCCCAATGAATGATACCACTTTATACCAGTAAGATGGCTTAAAAAAAAAGAATAACAACAAGCGTTGGTGAGAATGTGGAGAAATAGGAACCCTTTTATATTGCCGGCGGGAGTACAGAATACTTGGGAAACAGTCTTGGGAGATCCTCAAAAGGCTAAACACAAGAGGCATCACAGGACTAACAATTCCACTCCTAGATATACACTGAAGAGAAATGAGAACATCCACACAGAAGGCTGCAGTGTTACCTACAACTGTCAAATTGTGGAACAACCCAAATATCTACCTGTTGTTGAATGGATAAATGAAGTATTATTCAGAAATAAAAAGGAATGAAGTATTCACACATGCTAAAACATGACCTTTGAAAATACTGTGCTAAGTGAAAGAAGCCAATCACAAAAGATAAACATATTATATGATTCCATTTCTGGGAAATGTCCAGAATAGGCAAACGTGTAGAGACAGAAAGTGGATTAGAGGTTGCCCAGGGCTGGAGAAGATGGGGGAAGGGGATTCTTTTCAGGGCACTGAAAATATTCAAAAGTTGATTGTGGTGATGATTATACAACTCTGCGAATATACCAACGTCAATGAATTGTACAATTTAAATTGGGTGAATTGGATGGTGTATGAATTAGCTATCTCAACAAAGGGGGTAAAATATGACTTTAGGAAAGGACTGTGAACTGCAGTCTGCCCAAGTCTTTCTCCATGTGGCCAACTCAGTATCCATCTCTAGTATTTAATTTACTGCTCCTGGACAGCACAGGATCTACCTGGCATCAACAATGTATTTTTCCCACTCAAGGAATAACCTTAAAATTCCAACTTTTCTTTTCTGCCATCTAATTAAGTTTCCTAAAGATCCGAGACATTCTGGATCTGGAAGGCTGCCAGAAGGACCTTGTTCCAGCATCAGCCCCAGCCCTGGTGATGGAGCAGAGCTCAGGGCAGGTGGCACTCAGGAAAAAATGCCAGACTCCTGATATTAACTGTGTGATTTACAGCATGCCATGTAGCCCTTTTGGGTCAATTTTCTCAAATATACAGTGAGACTAATACTATCTACATTGCTTGATCCAGATTCTTGGATATTTTCCTAATAAAAAAACCTCCTTTTAATTTTAAAATTTTAGACATATAGAAAAACTGAAAAAATAATAAAGAATTCTCTGTAGACCCTTCCCCTTAACATTACCTGCTCCTCACCGCCTGCCTCAAAAGCACAAGGTCCCAAGTTCAATCCCCGCTACCAAAACAAAAACAAATGAAACATTAGCTGCTCCTAATGTTAACACTGTATTTTCCCATAGTTCAATTGTCAAAGCAAGAGCGGAACTTCGGCATAGTATCACTAACACCACTAAATGCCTAACTTGAATGTCACAAAGCTTTTCACTCCTGTCCTTTTGATTCCAAGACCCCACACTGCATTTAGCAGTCACATCTCCCGAGTCTCCTCCAACCTATGGTAGTTGCTTAGACTTTCATGTCTCTCATGACCTGGACACTTCTGAAGGACTGGTCAGTTACTTTGCAGAATGTCTCTCTGCTCGGGTTTGTCTCATGTTTTCTTGTGAGCAGATGCAGCGAGGCATCTTATCCTAGTGATGCTGACTGTATCACTTACTGATGTACCGTCTTGGAGTTTCTTCCCTGGGAGATACTTCTCTTTATCTTGGGAAAGATACTTGAGATTAGACAAGCAATCCTGCTTGTTCTAAACATCCCCTTACTGACTGTAGCAGCTACCAGTGGAACTTGCCTACAACAAGTGGTGGCATTTGCCTAATGGTGAGTTTCTAGTTTCTACTTCTATTTTTATTAACTGGAGTTCTTCTGTAAGGAAGAACTGTCCCTTCCCTGTCATTCACCGATTCAATCAGTTATAGCATCATGGACGCATGGATATTTATTCTGTGAGTTATAAATGAAAAGTATGATTACATTTATATTGTTATTCAAATAATGCGAGTCTTGGCCTCCTCAAAGTTTTAAATTATACAGATAAAACGTATTCTAAAAATTCCAAACAAATCAAGTCTTTGAACAGTGTCATTCCAGGAGTGAACCACGGTCCTTTTTCCCGACTTCTATATTAAATAGAAGAGATCCACACTGCCGCCTGTCGCTCCGGACCCAGAGGGGGATGGAGGACAGGTAGAAAGGGTGTGGCACTACGGCAAGGGGCTGGGTCTGTGGAGGCGCTGGTGCCTGCAGCCTGGTGTCCCTCTGCTAGGCCAGGGCCCAGGGAAGGAGGACGGAAGTGCTGGGGATCCCGGGCAGGACAGACTGATGCAGCAGCGGGGATCCATGCTCCTGGAGGCTTCCCTCCTCTCATCTCACAGAAACCCACATATTCACAGATGACAAAACAGGACACCAGGAAAGTGCCTGCACTCAGACACTCTCAGTTCTCATCGCTCCCGTGCTTCCTTCTGCACAAGGGTTCCCTGCAGACTGGGGCTGCCAAGGGCAGGGATTAGACATGCTGCATTTTCACGGATCCTGCCAAGCTGCCCTTCAGGAAGCTTCTGCCAATGTATATGTACTTCCAGAATGACAGAGCAGTCACACAGGGATATCAGTAATCTCTCAAATATTGGCCAACTTGATAGGTAAAAAGGAAACTTTACTTTGTACTCCTCTGCTCCCCTGTCCCACTGAGCATCGTATTCTGTCCTTCTGTATTAACTTCCTCCTTGTAGAGCAGGAGAATGACATAGCACTGTGAGCAGGGACTCTCCAGCCCTTTGGCCTGGGTTTGGACCCTGACTCCCCTGCTGATTAGCTGTGTGACCCTGGGGAAGTCATGTCACTTTGTCTCCCGTTCTTCACCTGCATGAAGGGGTAAGGACAGTGCCTGCACCGTGGACACGTCACGATAGCAGGTGAGCTGACACCTGTGAGGTGTTTAACTTGATTCCTGGCACATCCTAAAAGTGATATAAACATTTGTTAGATAAAGAGCAGGTGACTTGTCTCGGACTTTCACATTTTCTCCCATTGGGTTTTTTCCACTTCATTTAAAGGGGCTATTTCTTGTGCTGGACGTTATCTCTGACAGGGAAATATCCCATAAACATTTTCTCACAGCTTCTTTTGGTTATACTGGGTTTTGTTTTTTTTTCAGTACCAGGGATCAAACTCAGTACAGCCTATGACGACGGCTATGCCAGTGGAGGAGAGGGCCAGGCACCCTTTAGAAATTGGCAAGGACAGGGAAATGGGTCCTTTCCAAAGGGATCCAAAGGGAACACAGCATTTATCAGCTAAGAAGACCTTTCAGAGAGGAAAAAAAACCTTACCTAATTATTTCCTAAGGAAAGATTTTCTTAAACATTTAAGGCTCTTGATATATGCTGAGAAATGTATCCGCCAGGCTGTTTAACTTGTTTATTGCCTGCCTTGCCCAGCAGAAATGCTGACTCCGAGGGGAGCCATGTCTGTCTGCTGTATCTTCACCCTTCTCCTGGTCCCAGGGTTCCAGTGTGAGCCCGTGTCCCGGGGCACAGGGCTCCTCTACCTGGTTTGTCTTCTCTACAGCCTGTTTACCCTTGGAGACCCACTTCCAGCTGGTCGGGTTGAAGCTGGTTTGAATGAGTTGGAAGGCACTTGACAAAATATGTCAAAAGCCTTAAAAATTTAAGAATTTACCCATGGGAAGTAATTATGAACATAAGATTTTTCTATGAGAAGGTTCTTTTTAGCAGGGATTATGAGGTTAGGATAAAGCTAGAAGCAGTTAAATGATTTATAATGGGAGGTTGGCTAAATGAATTATGGCATTATCTACCTAATGTAATGATACAAGATAAGTGTTTTACATTAATAGGAAGGCCAATCTGGAATAAATAATCCAATTATAAAGTGTATCCCAAATGCAAAAGAAAAATTTGAACTTCCTGTTCCAGAGACCAATTTTATTAATACGTCTAATGACACAGTATTGGCTAAAAGTCAATACACATTGCATGTGGTTTGAAAAAAGTGGTGGAAATAACCCAGTGTCTATCAGCTGATGGCAACCTCGTGTGTGCATCTGCCTGAGCTCCTTCAGGGTTTGCAGCTGGCCTGCATGGGTCTGACTGACCCATACCACAGTGTCCATGGAAGTTGCTGATAAACCCTGTTCACTCTCAGCTTTGCAAATGGGTGGGTTTCATTACATGCACACCATGGAGGTCACATCCTTCCACCGGGGGAAGTCCTATTATAGCCCTGCTCCTCACCTGCCATGTGAACTTCTGTCCCCAGCCCTCTATGAACCCTCATTTGGAACCCACTGTGGGCCCATTAGCACCTGGACTGTGCTGATGATTAGACACAAGAGGAAAAGCCCTGGACGCATGCCTTACTATATAAATACCTACAGATGCTTCAATTTAATCACTTTTCAACTTTATGATGGTGCAAAAGCAAACCCACCCAATTATTCTGTTTTTTTACTTTCTGAACAGTATTTAATAAATTATATGAGATGGTCAACACTACTATAAAACAGGCTCTGTGTTAGGTCAGAGTTCCCAACCTTCTTGACACTAGGGTCTGATTTCACGGAAGACAATTTTTTCCATGAACTGGGAGGAGAGAGGATTTTTTTTTAATTTAAATTTTTTAGTTTTTGCATTAGATTCTCATAAGGAGTTTGCAGCCTAGATCTCTCCCATGTCCAGTTCACAGTAGGGTTCTAGTTCCTATGAGAATCCAATGCCCCAGCTGATCTGATGAGAGGCAGAGCTCAGACCAGGCCAAGCCACAATGTTTGGTAAATTAGGGCTATTAAATGCATTTTTGACTTACAATATTTTCAAGTCATGATGTATTTTTTCAGGACACAACCCTACACAGGATCCCCATATTAAAACAACACTAATGGACCTATTATTGAGTGCCACATGCCACACATGCAAAAATCTGGTTTGAAATTCTCAATCACACTAAAGGCTAGGTATTACTATTGTTATCTTACTTAACAAATAAGGAAGCTGAGCCCTGGAAAGGCTAAGCAGCTGTCCAAAGGCAGCAGATATGAAGTGAGCAGAGCCAGGACTCACAGGCATGTCGTTTGAACCCCAGAATTTCTCCTGCAACACTCAAGGAATGTGATGGGGGTGGGTGGGTAAGGTGGACACCTTAAGTGCTGGAAGAACTCAGAATCAGGGAAAGGGTCTGCACTCTGGATCCTCTCAAATGGCAAGGCCAAGATGGGGCTGCAGCACGTGGAGAGGGGCTGCCCTGACTGCAGGCCCTGGGGTTAGGAAGGAAGGAGACACTGGAGGTTGGGGTCTGTGTGTGTGTGTGCATGTGTGGGTGTAGAATAGACTTGCGCTCCGAAGACACTCAACAAGTAGGAAGTTCCTGTTGCAGCCAGGTGGACCAGCAGGGGCACAGAGGGACGCTGGGATGAGCTTGCCCACTGACTAGCTAGATCATCTCTGTCTCCTGGCCTGCTGGGACTCTCATCTTGGGGAAAGCCTGCTGACTAGTTACAAGCTGAGCAGGGCTGAGAGCTGATGTGAGGTTGTCAAATTAGCTGTTGCCATCTCTGGGAACTACTATAAAGTGTGCTTTTCATCTGCTGAAATGCTGTTTATGAGGCAGTAAAATCCAGAGCCAAGCTGCCTGAACATATCTCGGTTTAGGTTAAGATTCTTCTGAGTAGGCAGGTGCCTGAAGAATGCTTACAAAAACTACTTAAAAGGGAAAAGAAGTTGCATTGGCTGGGAATTGAACCCGGGCCTCCCTCGTGGCAGGCGAGAATTCTACCACTGAACCACCAATGCTCCAGCTGTGTACTGATATCTGCCTCCAGCTGTTTTGCAGCTCTGGCTCACTGTGGTGATGTCACAGCTGTAACTTGACACTCAAGACAGGTCCAATAAGGAACGTTGCTCAGTTCCACCAGCCAAACCCACAGGAATTGGCCACGGACTGACATTCTGCTCAGATATTCAAAAGATCCGTGAAGAGCAAGGGAGACAAGGCTCCAGCCGTTCTTTGGCTCCTGGTTCGGGTTCTAGACCTTACTCTGTTATCCTTCAGGACTGGAGTAGGGTGTGCTTCAATCTAGTCTGACTGGTCCTGCACAGGCGGACATCAGTCTAAAGCTGATCAGTGACCTCTCATTCACAAAACAGGGTCCCCGATGGAGGCGAGGGCGGGGAAGCGGGGGGGAGCAGTCTACTCACCACTCGCTGTCCCCTCCTGCTTTGCCACAGAGTCCTCGGAGTTGGGTTCTGTCTGCCGCTGTAGTGCTGGCTTCAGCTCATCTGGCTCGTCATCCTCAGGGGTGACCAGCTTCATTAGGCTCTGGTTGCACACATTGGCCACCTCCTTGATGCCTGTGTCCACTGATGTAAGGAGCAGGAGTCTTCCCTAAACCGGAGGCCACTTCCTGGGCAGGGGTTCAGTCTTCCCCGGGAGCTGTCAGTCTAGCTGGAGTCCTTGGTCTCCTTGCCACTCTTTCTTTTCTAGGGTCCCCTCCTTGTGGCCTTCCCCCCAGCAGGATCCCCCCACCTAAGGTGCAGCAGTGTGAGCTCAGAGGGGTGGAACCTGGCACCCAGGAGAGTTGTTCCCCATTTGCAAGGAATAGATGAGGACTGAGGTCAGCCAGCATGGGCTCTGCATCCCTGACTCTGTGTCCATGTTTAGCCTCACTTGTCCCCTGGAGGACTATCTGGAGTGATGGATCCTACACTTGACCTTAGCCAAAAGGCCAAGAAGCGATTGGAGTGATGGATCCTAAGGGAGGCCCCCTTCCCACTCAGAGTCCCTCCATTTCATGCCCTCCTCGGGGCTGCCCTGCTTCTTCTCTTCTGAGTGAAGGATACTTTTCTTGCGGTCGTCATAGGCCAAGCAGGGCAAGACAGCAGTCAGGATCCCAGAGGAATAGGGCAGCATCACCCGGCCAGCCAGCTGGATGAACTCCCGCATCCAGCACATGGCTGTCAGTTGGATCAGGTCATCTGGAAGGGAATCAGTGGGCCCCAGAGGGGTCGGCACGCACATTGGGAGAACTCCCTCCCACCGACTGCACACGCAGGATGGGACTGGGGAACCAAGGGAATGCAGGGGTTTCATTGCTTCTGGCCTCACCAATTAGCCCTTACTGGGGTGCTCTGCCTTCTGTCGGGATAGCAGGTTAGAAGGCAGCAAGAATCCTGTGCTGCTGTGTGAAAGGAACCCCATCTCTACCCTCCCTGGATCTGGGCCCCTCTGGAATGCGATTTTATGTCTCCTTTCACCAAGAAGTGGGGTCTTTTCCTGCCCTTGAATCAGGACTGGCCTTTGTACTCTGGCCAGTAGCTGGCAGTGACAGTGATGGTGTGCTGGTTCCCACTCAAGTCTCAAGAGACCTTGCCCACTTCTCCTGTCCCTCTTGGAACCCTGCTTAAGTCACCTAGTTGATGAGACCTGGACCAGCTCCCCCTACTACTCAACTGATAGGCAGCCAACTGCTAGATGTGAGGCTGCTCCAGTTCACCCAACTCCATACCTTGCAGCTGACTTGCAGGTCCAGGCCCAGCCTGGCCTAGGAAAGCAAAACCACCCAGCTGAGTTACAGACCCACGGCCAATGACAAGTGGCTGTTTTTTTTTTAATTTATTTTTTTGAGACAGGGTCGTGCTATGTAGTTCAGCCTAGCCTCGAACTCACTATGGAGGCCAGGCTGGCCTCAAACTCACAGCCATCCTCCTGCTTCAACCTCCCGAGTGCTGGGATTACAGGCATGTGCCACCACACCCGGTTCAAGTGGCTGTTCTTTTTTTTTTGGTACCCCGGATCAAACTCGGGATCTTGCGCTTTTGAGGCAGGCAGCGGAACCACTGAGCTAAATCCCCAGCCCTCAAGTGGCTGTTTTTTAAGTAACTTTATTTCACTGTGGCTTGATACTGAGAAAAGCTAATGGATACACTTTCCTCCAGGCCTCATTCCAATTCTCAATGTTTAAGTTGTAGTGAGGAAGTTTCCAGAACAAGGGAAAGGGCCTCCATGTCAACAGAGCGCCACATCTCTCCCAGAGGCCCACCACTTTACTGCTTCTGGGCTCCAGTGACACACCAGTTACCTCTCCCACCAGGGCTCCCTCCTGCCCCTTCACTGAAGCCGAGATGTGACAGAGGAGGCAACGGCCGTGGGGCCTTCCGCACTCACCTGTGGTCTGGCAGTGGATCACCAGGATGTTTGCCATCTCAGCAAACTTAACACTGGAAGGGTTCTTCTTAATTTCTTTCAAGAATTCTCCAAGAACCACCTCGCACCTACCAGTGAGAAAAGGAGGAGGGAAACAGCCTGTGTCAGACAGGGCTGTTTCTGGCCCCAGCCAGTGCCCGTTGCTGCTCTAGGTCAGCCACCTGGGGTGTGGACATTATGCAGGGCTGGGGCTGATGAGCTCTCAACTCTTCGAGCAGGAAGCATGGGAGCAGAAAAAGTGAGTGTTGTGCTTTTCTGCTGCTGTCGGTGGGGCTCTGGGTTCATGTGCACCCTCAGGACTCCCGGCAGGGGGCAGCGGCCTATCTTTCCCCCACTCACATTTTCCGAATCTCTTTGCCATTGTCACCCAGGATCTGGAAGAGTCCATCCAGGATCTCCGGCAGGTAATCCAGCAGGTTAATGTCTGGCACGGACTCCAGAACTAGGATCTGATCCAGGGAAAGCAGCAGGAAGGAGTGTTAGCCCGGGCCTAGGGGCTCCTCCTCGCCACTCCCCTGGGACCGGGGCAAGGACGGATCCTTGTGCAGGTGGTGTGTCACAGCACTGCTGGTGTTCTTGGGGAGGGTGCTGGAAGTGATCATTTTTGTTCCATGTGCAGGGGAATGGTAGTTTGGCTCCAGAGGGATTCCGGTGTGTGGGGAAGGGCAGTCAGGGCTAGAAAAGGTGTGACTGCTGGCGGCTTCACAGGGCAGGCTGGGTGTTTTCTATGACAAGGAGAGAACTGTATTCTTCAGGAACGAACAGGAAGGGCTTTAGGGGCAAAGCTGGATAGAGTTTCAGGACTGTCAGGAGCCAGTGGCCATTAGAGGGTAACAGAGAGGCTTCATGGAGAGGGAAGAACTGCCAAGGATGTGCCTGGTAGCAATGTGACTCTGCCAGAGCTTCTCTGTGGCTGGAGGAGCCAGGCAGGGGCAGGAGCTTACCCAGGAGATGATGAATTGCCGGGCGTACTGGTTGTTGGAGTAAATTCTCTCCCGCAACAAGGGGATGAAGCCCACCAAGTCGAACTTGTTGCTCTCAGTCACAATGTCCTGTGGATCAAAGGAATGTGAGCTGCTGGCAACCAGAGAGCAGGACTGCTGGACCTACTGATTACGGGGCCCAGGGATGGCTCAAGGGGCCAGGAAACCAGGGAGGGAAATGGCAGAGCAGGACGGGTCCCTGGAAAATCCATCCTGTCACAAGCCAAAGGATAAGCAGAAGGCATGGACTGAGAGCAGGAGTCAAAGCCAAGAGAACTAGTTGGATGGCAAAACCCTCCTCCTGTATTCTGGAAGGAACTGTCACGGGAAGGGTGATGTGCAAGGTGAACTTCTTCGCTCTGGTTGGGGGCATCTGAGGGGATAACATAGCTCCATACATGTGTCACAGAAATGCACACCAGACAGTACACCTTACTATATGAAAATTAAAAAAATTAAATTAGGAAGAATACCCCCAAGGACAGAATCTCTAAGATGTACAGACCGAAGGAAGAGATTCTAAAAATAAAAGTGGGGAGAGAGTATAAATACCTTTAAAAGGCGGTCTAGGAGCTCAGATCCGCTTTTCACATTGGGGTCTGGGTCAGCAGCCAACTACGAGGCCCAGAAATAAAAAGAAACAACAAGGCAATGGTCATTGTCACATGTAACCAAGGAACTTACTGCAAACCAACGGCCAAGGCCAGTGTGGCTCAGAACACCACGGGCCCCTCTCAGTGAGTGACGCTGAGAAAGGAAGGGAAAAGGGTGAGCAAAACGGAACCAGGCTTAGGAACCAGGTCAGTGGGGCTCCCCATTCTGTTCAGGGAGGCCGGGGGCATTTCTGTGCCCTGCTGTGACGGGGTCAGGTGGCTCCTTCCCCTTGGTGTTGCCTCCTTGAAACACTGGGTCCCCCTCACTGCTGGGGGAAGGCTCTCCAGCGGGCTGCGAAGAAGGGAGGACTCCAAAGCCCTTACAGGCGACACTTTTTCTAGAGCAGCAGGGAGCTAGAATCATCCCCTCCTCACAGGGGAAATACAGTTTGGACAGTGGACACCATCTGTCAGAGGGTTAGCGCTTCTCAGACTCAGTTTTTTCCTTCCAATGTGTGGCAGATTGATACTTTTGTAAAGTGCAATAAAAATGAATTAACTGAGAAATGAAAACATATATCAAAACAAACTCATCTTAAAAACTATTAGATTCACAAAGGAGCCAACCACCCTCATTGGAGGAAAGATAGCCTATTTAATAAATGGGGTTGGAAAAACTGGATTTCAACCTGCCAAAGATTAAAACTAGACCCATATATATCACCATGCACTAAACTAAGGTCAAAGTGGATTAAAGATTTAAATATCAAGACAGAAACACTAAATTTTCTGGAATATAAGTTAGGTAGAACTCTTGAAGACACTGGTATAGGGAAAGACTTTATGAGCAAAACCTCAGTGGCAAGGGAACTTGCACAAAGAATCAACAACTGGGATCTCATCTTATTAAAAAGCTTCTGCACTGCAAGAGAAACCACCAACAGAG